>OZ026837.1:3742824-4272339 GCA_964023205.1 Lutraria lutraria
CTGAAGGTCACTGTGACCTTTGACATACTGACCTCAGAATCAATAAGGGTCATCTACACATAATGACCAACCTCCCAACCAAATCTGACGAGCATAGGCCATGTCATTCATCAGACAAGGTTTAGACCGATCTGGACTGACATGTGCAAAGCAATATACCCACTTTTCTTCAAAAGTTTTTTCTCAACAATTTCTTAGTTTGTTTTGTTAACACGTTGTTTTAAATAATTACTTCTGAGATAATTTCATTCATGTATAACCAATCTTCAGCTTATTGATATTTACTCTTTAGCTTGGAAAACTTGGGACTTATTGCTGGTACATTGTACATGTTTGATTGTATTCTAAGTATTTGTTAGATTGTCAATTATCTCTTACCACAGCTTATGAAGTATACATTAGGAAATAATTAGTATTTTAATAAGAAAACTTCTATTTCTAGGTATTTTGTCTAGTTTGAATTAGTCTTATTTCACTAATTGAATCTGAAAACATCCAAATTGACAATACATGTAAATTTTACTTGTGACTCGTTTCATAGCAGTGTGCTTGTCTTCAAACAACATTATGTATAAGTTGTGTCTAGAAATGTGTATATAGTTTAAAAACTAAGGAAAGTGACTTTGACATTGTCTGACCTTGTTGTTTATTTGTTGGTTTATTCAAGTTTTACGCCCCTTTTCAACAGTCAGAGTCATATGAGGCGGACAGTTCACCTAACCATAATTCCTAGGAAGAACCAGTACTAGACTCCCATTCTCTGTAAGCAATTGCCTACTTTCTCACATAAAGGGACATGATCGGTAGCTGGGCCTGAACCCATGACCCTCTGTCAGTGAGAGGTTACAGTGATATGAAGTCAGCGACCTTTATCACTTGACAACGGATGCGGCGGGTCTGTCTGACCTTGTAAAGTCCAATAGAATACGACTGCATAAAGTGTTGCACTGTATAAATGTTCATGATTGATTGTATTTTCTAGGGAATTGCTGCTGATAAAAGTGATGAATGGTTTGCTAAGAAAGGAAAATCCAAGGCTTCAGCTTAAATTACTTCCATACAATGTGATACATGATATGTGATACTTTTCAATATGTTACATGTGTTGTGATCACATTCTGATATATACCAGTAGTTTTTTCACTGGGATGTAATCCTGCACCAACTGCTAGGGGCCATTTGGTAACTGTTCTGGTTTTAACGTTGGCTGATGACCCCAGGCATACATCTAAGTAGAACCACTGACCTTCCGTAAGCTGGCCAGATGGGGTTTGAACACAGTGGTGAGTGGCTTGGGATTACTGTTAGAGAACATAACCACTTGACTGCAGAGGTTCTCACTTTGAATTAAATATGGATGTGGTTCACATCACTTATAATGTATCATGAAATAATTCTATAATGAACATTTTTCTTTATCACCCTTACATTCTGTTAAATCCCATTTTGTTAAATTATGAAAATTTGTTATTTCATTGTATAGTTTCTGTTTCTCCCAGACTTCATTTTATAAAACATACAACTTTCAGGACAATTCTGCCATTTAAAGTTGTAAATTTTTTTCTGAACCCATTTAATGAAAGGGTTCAGTGTAGAAATATTCTGACAATAAATATATTTAACATATTTGTTGATTTAACTGCTCAGCATAATGTTAACATGAAATCGTAGAAGTGTATTATGTATATGTACATATATAACATGGCATTTAGCTTGTGTCACTTGTCAGATATGTAATACTTGTATCAAAATTTAAATAACAAAGAGAAATAAGTTGCCCATAAATCATCGCCTCTCCATTTAATACCATGTCTTGCTACTGTATTTATAATAATGTCATTCAACTGCTTGTAGGTGACTCAATCTTAAAAACTACCTTGAAAGAATGAAAAGCAGGTGTTACAATTGCACTATATAAGAACAAGCCAATTAGCTTTTTTTGATTGCAAGTCTAATTATAAATTTACAACAGAGAAGTTCAGAAAAGTTCAACCAGTTCCATATGTTTAATCATGAGACTAGTGCCAATAGAAGAAAACAAATCTACAATTCAGATTTTTTTTATTTCAACAATCAATAAAACTCAAAGCCAATCTACATAGTATTTATAAGCTTTGTTTTACAAACACAGTGTAGGATTCGTATTGCATTCATATGGTAATGTCTGAATATATATTCACACTTTTAACAAAAAAAAAATTTTTTTTTTTTATTATTTGAAGACATGTATAAATTTGTCCACTGAGGTTTGATATGTTGTAATAAGTTGTAATCGATAACTGGCTGGTTAGAAGAGTATGCTTTTTAACAACATGGTGCCAAAACTTTACCTTATTGTTTGATGAAAATAAATTGATAATTAATTAGTATACCAAACTAGGTTTTCAATTTTATGGAATTTAGTGTGAACATAATTATGTTTGACAGAAAAATGAGTATGATATTTACATATGAAAAAAGCATATTAAAATTTAATAGCATGTTAAAACATGACAAAATGATTTCAACACAAAACCTGAATTGATCATGAACAGAATAATACAAATGACATCAACATATAGTACAATATTATGGAACATCATAACATGCTCTAAATAGAACATGATTATCTCCCCGAAATAGCCAACTTCAATTTAATGTCCAATAACAAACTCTTCAATTTGGAATACACAAAGACCACATATATAACATAATAGTATTATGTATTTTCTATTGTATTTCAAGGACACATTTGTAATTTAAAAAATAATATTAACAGAAATTCAGGCAAACCTGTGAACAAAGGCCCACCCTTAGGAAAGACAACATGTGGCCTTAATTGTCAGGTGGCCCTTATTCAAATGTCATTTCTTTACAAAGAATGAGATTTTAAAAAATGGTGTTTAATCATAACCTGGCTGTTATTCAGAGGTGGCAGCTAACACAGATCTGACTGTACAGGCATCTTATATGAATGAAAAATATTTCACATCATTTCACCAGATTACATGGAATACATTTGCCTAAGGATATGTTTAGTAAGAAAAGAAAATAATCTAAAACCAAAAGTACATATTAATATATTTTGCACAGAAAAAAAGCAAATGGCTCTTCTTTCTTCTAGCTAAGATGTAAACAAATGATTTAGATTCATTGTCTAAAATTTAAACAGTAAAGATAAAAATGATTTTCATTTAAAATTATCGCACATTAAGACATAAGAACATATCAAAATTAAGACAACTTATTCTATGCATTAATACACTCCTTGGAAACACTTGATAATGTTAGAAACACATAATTATGGAATTTTAATACTGTATATAAATTGTATGCAAAAAATCATATTGAGACAGAAAGCAATATTACCCGGAAGTCTCAATGTTCTAACGATGACAATTAAATCTACAAGTTGCAATAATTAAAATAAAACAATTTGTTTCAATATACAACAATATTAGATAGATAAAAATGTGAATTCTCACCATGGCAACAATATGAAAATTCTAAAATACGGTAAAATCATTCCTCGGTGCTTCAATAAGGTAACTCTGTCTGATTATATCCATAATGTATAAGTAGTCCTTAATCTGTCAATCTTACACATAATTATATTATATATTGAAAGGGGTTGAATTTTTTTTTTAAATTCCAGGCCGATTTATTTTATTTAATTGAGGTGATCAGCAGCATTCTGATCACATCATGGGATCATTAATCATGCCTCCTAACAGTACGTGCCTTGAATTGAACTCTGACAAAATAAGGGATGTCATTTTATATTAATTGTTACAATATTGTTGCACCGAGTTAGATTTATAATACATGAGATTGCACATGTTCCCTTATGTATCACAGTAATTTAAACTTATTATATATAATAAATCATTTAATATCAACTGTTATATCAAAGTTTGTCTAACAAACAACAAATATGTATGTTAATTAATTAAGTATAAACAACTGTACGTAATTCTTGAATTTGTTGAAAAATAAAGACAAAAACCACTAATTAAAACATATTTGAAATGTTAAAGTGTTAAGAATAAAATTGGTAATTTATGCAGCCTGTAACATTAAAAAATTCATATTATTAGTGACTGCTGTTTTTTTTATTTCTAGCACAATTTATTGGGACCCACATGGAAAAACTGAGTCATACCAATGTGTCACCTGATAAAATTACCCGATAAGAGTTAAATAATATTCTAGATGAAGTTTTTATGTAAATAATACTGGCACAGGTATCTACTTTCTGTCATGGTAGAAGATGTATGATAGAACAAGATTCCAGATGATTAAGGTGAAAAAAACCTCCGAGTATCCGTTAAAAGTATAGGGTTGGAAAGTCAGAACTTTTCAAATATATTTTTTTAGTTGGCTGACCATTCGTGGATAATATGAAAATGAGAATCTTGAATAGAAAAATTGACCTGTCATGCAAAGTATAGTCAGTTAGCAAGCTGAAACCATGGACTTTTCATGTCTAAACAAAATACTGATGGTTGTTTATCAGTTACTGATTGTTGTTACTCAGTTACTGACTGCTGTTAATCAGTTACTGATTGTTGTTAATCAATAATAACTTAATCTTATTTGGTGACATAACTATCAGAGTAAAGCTTTGCTTCAGATGAGATTACATTTTTTTGTAGCTTAAGAAAGAAATAATAACCGATTAGTTGGAAATATAAATTAATAATAATGAAATGCCCTAAACATCTAAAACTAATAGTCTGTTGTAAGAGTTAGTACCATGTTTGGTATAAATTTATTTATTTATACTTTGCAAAAGTATTAACTATCACTGATGTTCATTTTAAATCCAACTGTCTAGAAGAACTGGGTTCAAACTTTCACAAAGTGTTAAAATTTTATGTATGTGAGAAATTGTGAAGGTCACGAGTCTGCTATCTCAGGATTCTAAATGCCATAAAAGGTATTAACAGATCAAACTGAGAGGTTTCTGTACCAATTAACCGAATGAATTTCTGTATGTTGTTACAGCATGTGATATATTTCACAAGCTTAGCAACTAACTCCATTTTTGTACTACCAAGTATTTCAGTTTGTTCTGTTCAGTAAAAAATATAAGTTTGTAGTTTCCCGCCAATGTGACATTAAACATTCACCTGCTACCCTATGTGAATGACTAAATGTGTGCTTCATAAATACAAAGCCTGGTTATACTAGTAGGAAATAAAATAAATCAGGGGAGGAAGTCGTCTATCAAGTTGTAGCAGATAAACTAAATCATGGAATTTGAAAATTAGACAATCAAAATGAACTAATGCTTGAAAATCTTTCAATGGCAATATTATCAAATCATATATACCCGGTATATCATTATTATTATGTACATAATGTTCGAAATTAAGACTAAAAATGTTGAATCTTTGATTCGTGACCTAGAAAATGACTTGATAGAAAATCCTTCAACTTAAGAAAATGATGAAACTGGTCCCTGTTTGTGATTTATTTGAATACTGAACAAAGATATATATTACACAGTCAAATCTGTGAACACAGGTGTCCCGTGGTGCAGAAGAAATATTTCCTTTACAGCGCATGTGGCCTACATACAGGCGCTGATTTGATCAATGATAGCAGATGTGCCCCATGAGTAGCCCCACTAATTAGACTTTTGGGTTGGCTGATTTCGTGAACAAATTTGGAAGGGGCCAAGACGAAAAAGTGTCTCGTCGTTACAAACAGTCTTAGACTAATAAGTTGGACTTGCACATGAGTGGCCATCAGGTATTCACATGTGGTCCTTTACTCAGATGTAACAGTATCTACACATATCACCAGACAGAATGTAATGTTTATCAAATGACACACAAATGAAATAATGATAATTGCTTATTATGAGTTGTACGTAAAATAAATTACAAATAAAAATAAATAGTATCACTAATATGTCACATAATTTTATTTGGGAACATGTGCAAAATCATCTATAACTATCAATACTACTGTTGCTATGACTACGACGGCGTCGATGTGAGTTTGTTCTGTGAGAATGACTCCGGGATTTGCTGCGTCGATGATGGTAATAATCATCGTCAGAATCGGAACTAGAGGGCGGGGGAGTGGGTCGATGGTAGGGAACTGGTCTTTTTCTTGCGCTGCAATAATATCGAGAATTTCAAATATAAACATATTTACAATGTGACCAGTAAAGTCAATATGAGTACCATACCGTTACTGTCATTTTAATGAAGAAAAAAGGTTTTAAATTTTCATTAGAATGTATTAAAATATATTTGACGGCAATTATACAGTAAAGCCCATGAAAACCAGACCCTTCAGACTGAGCCAAAAGTCAGATTTCATAGATTTCCAGTTTTCAGAGAACTCTGAAAATAATGTAGCCTGAAAAAATTGTCCAATTTTTAGAGAATTCAGGTTTTATGGGATTCCAATTTTCATAGGTTTTGATGTACTTATAATAATTATATCAGCCGGTTTATTATCAAAGAATTGTACCGGTAAGTAAATATATAATAATGTAATTATGTTTTAATAAAAAGTACTTAACTGTTTACATGGTAACATTGATATGAAGTTAGTCAAGTTTTAAATCACTTCAGATTGCTACAATGACAGGGTTATATCAATACTATGATTAAGAACAAGTGCATGCAAACTTACACCAATTAAACACTTATTAGTACCATTAATTAATAGCAATAAGTCAATGATAATGATGTAATGGGTCACACAACTATAAAACTGTTATTTATTTGTAAATAAACTGATGAACAGAAATTGTTAATATCATGTAACTATATTTAATAAAATGTTTGAATGACAAAATTAATGTATATAATGAATTTCCTCAACCTACTTTCTTTGCCGATGTTGTGAGTAATTCAGTAAGACTATCAAATGTATGTTAACTGTCTATCACCAGTGTTAGAGGCTAGACTTTATCCATTAAATAATTCTACAAGTATTAACAGAATCGGTAGATCAAACACTTTAGACTGGGATACATTATTCATTATATGGCATTACAAACATAAAATAAGGTCTGAATTACTTAACTTGTTACAGGAATAGAAGAACAAATGAAAAATAAATGTCAAACAACACAAATAGAAATCAACAAGAAAATCATGCATAAAATTACAACTGAACACAATTTTAGATAAAATGCACTACTAATGAGTAATAGTGACTTAAATGAGCCATAAAAACACATGAATTCAGGTTAATTGTCATTACAGTACATAACAGACCATGCAAGATGATGAGTCAGACTGCCTTGTGATGCAAGTTAAACCTCTTTTATCTTAGATAGAAACCTACCATCATCAGACTAGTACATTTACTACGGAGCAATTATGGTAAACTTTAAACAAAGCCAGACATGAATAATTCTTATTGTGAGAGCAATTCAATCATAATTTATATTGCAAGTATTGTTATTGTAATTTCGGTAAAATCTTAAAAGCTCAAATAAGAGGAGCTGTCATTTATATCGTAAAACATCATGTGAACAGTCATGTTTTAGGTAAATTTTACTGCATAGAAGGCGCCATACAAAACGTCTGCCTTGTTTGGCTTTCCGAAAAATGCATATACATTGTAAGTAGACAAAACAAAGATATCGCTATACCGGGTAATTATGCGTAAAGAAAATAATTTTTGAAATTCTTATTAAATAGTTATTTAAAGTAACACTGTCTGACAAAAGAAAAGTACGTAAGTAAAGAATTTGATCTAGCAGTACATTTCCTTTTATTTACAGTATTACTGATTATCATAGAATATTAGTTTGTTAAACCAACTAACTATGGTTAGTAAAACTTCATTCAACTAATGCATAAAGTAGTTTAATACCAATTGATAATTGAAGCTTCTTCAGTATCTATTCCTGGCCCTTCTTGGTGACCTTGGAGGTGTCCTTGACCTATGCGAATGATGAGCAGGTGACCTTGACCTTTTGAACACAAAATAATGGAAAAAAAGACAAACTAAAAACACTTGACAACATAAAATAAAATATTGCAGACAAATAAATCAAACTGAGATAAGACAAGTGTTGAAGAGAAAATAAGACAACAAAGTCACACCGTATTCACCAACATAAAACCCCTCATTCAGATCAACTTCTACAAGCATTGAACCCTCATTTATCACTGTGGAAGTATGGTGTATAGTATTTATAAATTGACTGTAATATTAACAGCCAGATTAGCTCAGTTGGTAGAGTATCAGACTTGCAAGCAGGAGGTCATAGATTCGAGCCCCAAATCGGGTACATTATTTCTACACTTAAAAAATAATTATGGGGTCATTTATCAACAACAAAATAAAAACTGAAATGAAAAGGTTCGTATCAGTCGTTTTTTTTTCTTCTAAAATTGAGTTTTATAACAGTGAACATGGTGTGTAACTTAATTAACAAAAATAGCCAACAACTAAAGATAATGTGCATATCTAAATTTGAAATTTGTTTAAAGTACATAAGAAATATTTTTATATGCTATAACTGAGATATATATGTTTTAAAACATTTCATCCCAGATATAATAAAAATAATAAGTTTCTGAACATAAATAAATTGGTCATCAAAACCATGAGATAGGTGGGTGTAACCTCGGATGAATAAATATAACGTCCTTATTAATAATCACTGAACTGTGTGCTATTTTGAATCCAGGATCACAACACAGTACGGTATACATGTACAGTACAACCTCTCCAGAGTGGCCCTCTCTTGATCAACAACCTCTCTTTAACAACACCATGATTTTTTCCCAATGCATAATTTAACTATTAATTTAACATCTCTAGAGCAACAACCTCTCAACAACAACTTAATTTTCTTACTCCCAAAGGGTGTCGCTTGGGAGAGGTTGCACTGTATAAATAAAGATCATCGACCAGTATAACAACATGGTACAATATGTCAAAAAACAATATCTCAAAAACTTGCTATCTGTCAGCGATGACAAGACACTGTGCAAATACTACATGAAACAAAGACGGGAGTAAAAGAAATGACGACAAAATTACAACATAACTTCACACATTTTATATGTTCTATTAACTTAGAAACGTGAATGTACATCTGTATAATTATGTACAATGATAAATATTGACAAGGAGACCAATGAAGTAGTCTAACACACTAAAGCAACTCTCGCTACTGTTCTTACGAGAAACAATAAACAAAAGACCAATAAAACTGAAGCCTTATTTTACAACAGTTCAAGGATGTCTGAGAAATACTAATTAGCCATCTAATTTACTTTGAGATCTTGTTTTTAAGGTACACTAGAAATTGTCCTGAACTGAGTTGTTGTAATTGTTAATTGTTTACTATGTTTGTTAAACATAACTATGTATGTGCTTTGCTTTCTTTTCTCTATGGTTTGAGACTGTGCCCTTGTAATTAGTTTAAACACTTTAAACAGTGAATCCTTTTAGGGTCTTAACCCTTGGAAAGATTGTGTTTTATTCCCATTTTTTGTACATTTCAGTGAGTTGGATGGTTTTTCACTTGGTGATGGTAGTATTTTGGAAATGTTGGGATTTTTTTTTCAAGAAATCTTTTTCCAGTCTATATCCATCACTCTTCCATTGTTTATTGGAAATTAAGTTTGGGGACCAGTCTGGCAAGTGATTGTTTATTAAAGAGACCAATCAGGCATCTGATTGGTTGTTTGAGGACCAGGCTGGTTTCTGATGGTTGTTTGGGAAGCATTCTGGTTTCTGATTGGTTATTTGGGAAACAGTCTGGCTTCTGATTGGTTATTTGGGAACCAGTCTGGCTTCTGATTGGTTGTTTCAGAAATCAGTCTATTATTAACACTCAATCAACAATCCTGATACCAGAACATAACTTTATTATATTTGCACCTCTACTATGTTTTCAGAAAGCTGAAAATTGTAACATATTTCCACAATGTATTTTGAATATCTATACAACGTAAGTGGCTAACACGCATCTATGTTACCTGGTAATTCTTCTACGGTCTAAATGACTCGGTGACCCCTTTCTTCTACGAATGGAAGGGCTCCGTGAATCCCGGTCCCTTGACCTGCTTCTACTGTGTGACGATGATTTGTCACGCCGAGAAGTTCTTCGATTTCTAGAATCTGACCTTGACCGGCTGGTAGCGTGTAAATGATAAATTTACATAGATTATTTAATGTCTATGTGTTAGATTAATAGTGCATGCCTTCCATCAGTATAAAAATTAATGATCTTGTCTTTGAAGAGTACACACAACATTGACAGATAGGGAGATCTGCTTATTCTCAGTCAAAATAGTGCAAGTATCTGTAATGTTCACTGAATGTTTTTCAGCCCACCCGGTTAGCTTAGTGGTTACAGTATTGGTTTACTGATCAAGAGATTGTGAGTTCGAACCCCAAGCAAGAATCATACTGTCTGTGTCATTTGACTGAAGATATTACATCCTATGTTAAACTGCCTCCACTTCTGAATTATGTGGGAAGTTAAATAACTTTTAAAAAAATACCTTATTTCATGTGGTGACCTTGACCTAGACTCCTGGTTATATCGACTACTTCCTCTGGGTGACTCAGACTTCTTTGATTTCTTTGACACAGGTGAAACTGACCGTTTTCTCCTCTCTGCAGGAGAGTAGCTGAGAGATCGACTTTGCTTTCTGCGAGTAGCAGATGGAGATGGGGTCAAAGATGAAAGGGACTCACTGCGATCCCGCTGTCTTTCTAGGGGTCGTGACCTTCTGAAAATACACAAATTTGGAATAAAATATCCATTTGCATTATTCTGAATAGCAGTATTCTGCCATTACCAGATTTGATACCATACGAGGGGACCTCCATGTTTCAGTGGTTTCATGTCGCTACCTTTTATAGTTTCTGAGTTATAAGTTACATTAAAGTTTTTGCACAGATGCAGACAATGCTGATGCAGTGATCACAATACCTCAAATTTTTCAACAAAAAACAGCTGAGCAAAAAAACAATGAATTTATCTTTCATTCACTTACACATTATATATAATGGAAGAAAAGCACAAACAGTTCTATTTGATTTAATAGTTGTACGTCCCCTAGGAAGTCATTAACAAACTGGTACCATTTTCTAGTTAGAAATTTAATGGAATTCTAATGAATCTGAATCTCATCATGTTACTAAAGAAAGCTTTAAAGACATGAGAAAATGGATCCCAGTTGTTAGGGCAAGTCAACTTTCCTTAAATCAAAGCTAAAACTTAACAATTAGGCAGCAAAACATAAGAAATATTTATGTAGTATATTAAGTAAATTATGCCTAACTCACAAAAACAAATTTCCGCAATGTTTGTTTAAAAAAAAAAAAAAAATAGACCAAAATATCGTTAACAAACAAATCATGTAATATCTGTGTATCTTCCATAATCTTTTTTCAATTCTTGAACTGTTCATGAACATGAAAGACTGTTCTTGAACTGAACCAATAAACAGCAATACATTAGTTTAAAAATTTCAGTTCTAGAATTGTTCTGGAACAACTTAGGAACTTCTCAAGAGCAAATATAAACAAATCTGACCAGATGTCTGATCTGTTCTTGAAACTGATGAGTAAACCATATAATTATTAGGGCAGTGGCGAGTATCCGAGTACTCGGGTAACCACGAATCAAATTGAAAAAAACGAGTACAAATAATTGTCATTACTGAGATTCGTGGTTCGCGATTTTGTTCTTAACATAAAGTGTATTCATGTCTCTAAATACATATTGTCTCATCATAAACTACTTTGTTTGCCAAGAGGTCCAATCGAATCTATAAATATTGGGTCACAGGCTCAAACCAGAAAATGATACTGGTAAATCCATTAATTGGAAGGGAGTACATATAAATTTAATCCATAGAACAATTTATATTGATTAACTTCATAATTCCTAAAAGAAAATTTAATTGAACTGTCTTCAGGACTGCAATGTTGAAGTTTTAGATGGGTTACTTTATAACAAAAAAATTGTGAATCAATTTGTGGATTGTAAGTGTTGAATCGTGGATTGGATTGGATCTCCACTTACCCACAACGATCCACAGTCCTAAAAATTTGGTTCTGAAGACATAACTTTCCCAGATTTTTTTATTAAAACACATGGACTTCCACGTTCGTGCGGTTATAGTCTCTGATTAGGAATCACTAGCCCCAAACTGTGGAGAGTTTAAATTTCAAAAAAATTAATAAACTTGGTGCACAGGCCTGGGATCTTCTCCATGGTTACAGCTGCAAAAGTCACCAAAATTAATGACTCGATCTGGCTGATGATTATTACACAAAATTTAAAATTAACAAAGAAGTGTGTCAAACATGAATGCCCCCTTGTGACCTTGACAATGCTCAACAGTTACTCAAGATGTGATGCCCTGAATTGATTTTTTGTAAATATTTTTTTGGTAAATTCATTTGTTAATGGATCAGAATTTCTAGTAAATTACCAAAAGTTTAAATACGCCTCCGCAGAGCATTTTTGTGATTTCAAAACTGGATTATTTTTTACCAATTAAAACAAAAATTCGAAGGATTTGAATAACAACCTCTAAAGATGTCAGCTAGAGCCTTTTTAAAGAGGTTGCAAGTAGTGTTATATTTATTTTCATATAAAAGAATGCAGAAATGCTGTTTAACATTTTATTTCAATCATAAAATCAGGAGAAAATGAGGATTTTTATCGATACGAAGTAGTAAAATCGTAAAATCAGACGAAATAAGACAATTAACAGGTCCCTCCACCCCCAAAAGCTTTTAGTCAACAAAAGATGGTCTCAATTAAATGCATTTAATCCGCTAAAAAATGTCTTTTATTTTGAAAATTATTAGATGAAAATTGTTTCGTTTATTTGTATGGCAACAATTTGTTGAAAATGAAATCAGCTAAAAGTCGAGAAACTAGAGCTTTGTCACAAAGTGACTAATACCCTCGCTGCCACTTTGACACTAGGAATGTGACAGTACACTATATGGCTAAGTTCAAGGGCACATATCTCTGGAATGTGTGGATCACTGGACATAGAAATTGTGTCTTGCACATGCATACTTTATAGTGATGACATATTTCATGTTTCATTGCAATCACTTAAGGAATGTGGAAGTAGTTTGCTTCACAAACTTGTGATACTGTATGCAGATGGACAGACAGACTATATATCCCTTCTCAAACAGCATTCGCAGGGGTATAAAAATGTTTATTTGCCGTTATGTGACCCAGACTTTTTACAGTCCATAGGAAGGTTGGATTTTTTGGCATGCTTGTACTAAAACCATAAAAACGAATATATGTATTTTCTGTTGAAATCATCAAATCATTTTGCATCAGTTGAAGTTGTGTAACTGCAAACCAGCTATTTTATTGCATTCTGTAGCATGTGTTGCTTATGTTCTGTATCGTTTCAAATGGGGGTGTTCAGTGGTCGAGTGGTAATGTGCTGGTCTACGAAACCAAAGGTCTTGGGTTTGATTCACAGCTCTGCCTTTCAATATTGTAGGAATGCTTTTTCAGTGTCCCCATCCCATTGTGTTTAGAAAATCACACGAAATGGGTGAGGTGCTTTCTACCTGGCACGATAATGAACCTGGAAAAACTATTTGAAACAAGTAGGGATTATCAAATGCCCAGTTCATCCTGTATCTCCCCTCCCCTCTCCCTCTCTCTCCCCCTCTCTCTCTCTGTGCAGCTTTGAAATGACTAAAGCTGTACAATGGGCCATTAAAAAAAGATAAAGAAATGTTTTGCCTAAAACAATTTCGATGAAAAGCAAACAATATTGAGAAAAAATATAAAACTTCTGTCTGTTAAGTTTCCATAGATTTTTCAGGGTTAGAGAACATTTTTCAACAGATGAAGGAAATAAAGACAAAGAATTGAAAGAAATGAAATTAAAATCTAATTGAATATTAAAACATTTTCATTTCTTCCCAGCTGAAGAAAATAAGACTAATTTAGCTTGAACTACAATAAAATGGCCATAATCATGAAAAAAAACATGCAATACAAATTTTGCATGCAACTAAAAAATGTTCAATTTTCGACGAAAACTTCAGCGATCACAGAACATTTTGCTTTAATTCATAACAACAATTTGTGATTTTTTCTAAAAATTTAGATTTTTTGAAGACATTATTGAGGAAACATGCTCTTTGCCACAAGAAACACCATCATTAATGCTTTGTGGCAGACTGTATTGGCAGACATGCTGAAAAAACTTCAAACAGAGCTATGCATGTCTTGCTTCATCAGAATTAATCATTTTTTAAAATTGATCCAATCTTTATGAAAAATTGATGTCAGATGTCTTCAGTGGCTGCATCCCTTAAATACTAATAATAATAAATACCCAAAAATCGAAGACTTTTTTTAATACAATAAAACAGACAGATAACAAAAATGTCAGAGATGGGAGTAATGTAATATTTACTGTCAAGTTTGATGCAAACTGGATGTCATTACAACAAAGGTGATTTAAGACTTGTTGTAAAATAGAGTTCCAAGGTTATGCACTAATGGCAGCTCAATCAGCAAGCCAAAGAGAGCTATCTAGTGCAGTGTAAGACTGTGACTGTGATTAAACTAAAGTTTTGGACTCAGCACCTCTGTGATTAAACAACGGTTTTGGACACAGCACCAGTCCTGTGTTATTAAGTTAAGGTTTTGGACAAAGTACCTCTGTGTGTAAGTTAAAGTGTTTGATTCAGCACATTTTTCATTAAACTAAGGTTTTAGACTCAGCACCTCTGTGACTAAAATAAGGTATTGGACTCAGCACCTCTTTGATTAAACTCAACATATCAATGATAAAACTAAAGTGTATGACTCTGGTTCTTGAGCTAAAACACTAGCATCTTTCTCATGGACTTCACAATTATCTACCAAGTTTAGGAAACATTGATAGTCACAGAACCAGAGTCAATGACCAGATACTGATGCATAAATTAACATAGCACAGATATACGCTAACATTTCAGTAGTTAGTCTTTAAGATTAACCCTCTAACAATGCTTTATAGAGTTTGCCGTCTTGCTGAAAAGCGCTATATTGTCATCAAACCACTTTTATTTCATTATCAATAAGCTACGCAGATAACAGACATGAGTGGTTTGTAATGATGTTAAAACAGTAGCAGGCTAATTAAATATGCAACAATTTTCTGTGTTACCATCTGAAATGTCTTCCTCTTTGTCACAATATTCAGAAGTCGACTCATTTGTTACTTAAGACTAACAAAATTAGCAAGATAGTTAACTATGAATAAACAGAGAGTCAGGGCGTTAATATGATGCATCAAAGTCGATGTTTACTGAGTTTAATACATTCTTGTCAAAATACAGCGGGGTGATTCGGTGTCTACTTCTACCTATGATTGAAGTTTCAAATTACAGACAGTTAGATGAATTATAGAAAACTCAAGTACAGTCAAACCTGTGAACAAAGGTCACCCTTGGGAAAGACAAAATGTGGCCTTTATTGACAGGTGACCTTAATTCAGAGGTATTTTTGTTCTAAATGACCAATAATTAGTGATGAAACGATAATCGAGTAGAATCGAATAATCGTCGCTGACAGCTTCAGGTCGGCGACTATCGATGTTAGAGGTGTTAAATCGATGTCGTTACAGGTAAGACAAGTAAAGGCCGCCGCCGCTATTTGAGCAACTGACCTCTTTCCTCTACTTTCGTATCTAGTGAAATTTTCCCATATCCAGGTTGGGTTTGACACTTAAACTTAAGTCCGTCCGTCCGAGACTGACATAAATTACAAAGACCCAGTGACACCCACGACCTGCTGGTCGGCATTGATATCCGAAGTAGGAAAATCCCATTCTTAAAAAAGACTGGTACATAACAAATGAGGCATTTTTGCTGTTAACAACGGTTACCAGTAGCGGTGTTTTAAATATGCCTTGAACAGGGCGGGAGTTATGTATCTGTTTTCAGAAATTACTCCAGACTGGATCGCTTTCTTTTAATTTACCTATGATACTCGACGCCCGAATAAATTAAACCAGTCAATTATTTACAAGTAACAGTTTTTCGCGATGCGGAGAATTCCAGACGAAAAACAAAAGCTGATGGAAAAATAAAAAGGGATATGGTCGGGAATATGGACCTCATTTTTATAGTGATGACTAGCTCAATAAATAGCAATAAAAGCTCTTTATGACTTGTTATATTCCATTAAAATCTAAGAAATCTGGTGAACTCGTATACCCGAATTCGTCTACGCATTCCCTCAGTTTACTCGTAGCCGACTTTTAAAATGTAAATATCACCCGTATTTCTTATATTTGTTGCTCACTCGTACCAACAAAACGTGTAAAGAATCTAACTTTTTGTAATTTTATTTTTAAACTGACATTTGCAAGGACGTATGTAATTATGTTTTGTTTCGTAAGTATGTCAACAACCGTTTTTTATTAACAAAAACTATCAATGCAGACTGTGTGAACATCAACAAAACAAAATGGGTACAAGTTGATTCAGAGTCAGAATCCACAGTAATATAGTGCCCAATGAGGGACAGGGAGGTTCAGGTCAACAGTCTTGAAGTTGTTTTGAGTTTCAGATTATATAATATTGTATTACAAACAAGTAACAACCAAATAAGTTGATATGAAATTGCTTTCGATTATTTTTTCGATTATGAATCGAAACACCCTTTCCGATTCGATAATCGATTCTCTTTTGAGTCCGATTTTCCAACACTACCAATAATGGTTATCAATTGAATGGCCTTTATTCAGAGGTGGCCACTAACCCGAGTTTGGCTGTATGTAGAAGTCAAGAGTAGAAAGGTATAAAACCTTCAAGAACACAAGATAATCATTCCTTCATGATAAACCAATCAGACAATCACAACTGATAAATTGCTCATTAATCAAATCCCACTTACATCTCTTTTACTTATTAAATCAAACAACACTGAACTAAATTACAGCTAAATTCATATGTTGAGTGTCACAACTTGTAAGTGATTCATCTTGTGAGTGATACATCTTGTAAGTGATACATCTTGGTGTGAGTGATACATCTTGTAAGTGTTACATCTTGTGTGAGTGATACATCTTGTAAGTGTAACATCATGTGTAAGTGTTACATCTTGTAAGTGTTACATCTGGTGAGTGATACATCTTGTGTTACATCTGGTGTGAGTGATACATCTTGTAAGTGATACATCTTGTGTGAGTGTTACATCTTATAAGTGTTACATCTTGTGTGAGTGATACATCTTGTAAGTGTTACAACCTGTAAGTGATACATCTTGGAAGTGATACATCTTGTGTGAGTGATACATCTTGTGTTACATCTGGTGTGAGTGATACATCTTGTAAGTGATACATCTTGTGTAAGTGTTACATCTTATAAGTGTTACATCTTGTGTGAGTGATACATCTTGTAAGTGTTACAACCTGTAAGTGATACATCTTGGAAGTGATACATCTTGTGTGAGTGATACATCTTGTAAGTGATACAACCTGTAAGTGATACATCTTGTAAGTGATACATCTTGTGTGAGTGATACATCTTGTAAGTGATACAACTTGTAAGTGTTACATCTTGTGTGAGTGATACATCTTGTAAGTGATACAACCTGTAAGTGATACATCTTGTAAGTGATACATCTTGTGTGAGTGATACATCTTGTAAGTGTTACACCTTGTGTAAGTGTAAGTGATACAACCTGTAAGTGATACATCTTGTAAGTGATACATCTTGTGTAAGTGTTACATCTTGTAAGTGATACATCTTGTGTGAGTGATACATCTTGTGTAAGTGTTACACCTTGTGTAAGTGTAAGTGATACAACCTGTAAGTGATACATCTTGTAAGTGATACATCTTGTGTAAGTGTTACATCTTGTAAGTGATACATCTTGTGTGTGTGATACATCTTGTAAGTGTTACAACCTGTAAGTGATACATCTTGTAAGTGATACATCTTGGTGTGAGTGATACATCTTGTGTAAGTGTTACATCTTGTAAGTGATACAACTTGGTGTGAGTGATACATCTTGTGTGAGTGATACATCTTGTAAGTGTTACATCTTGTGTGAGTGATACATCTTGTAAGTGTTACATCTTGTGTAAGTATTACATCTTGTAAGTGATACATCTTGTGTGAGTGATACATCTTGTAAGTGATACAACCTGTAAGTGATACATCTTGTGTGAGTGATACATCTTGTAAGTGATACAACCTGTAAGTGATACATCTTGTGTGAGTGATACATCTTGTAAGTGATACAACCTGTTAGTGATACATCTTGTAAGTGTTACATCTTGTGTAAGTGTTACATCTTGTAAGTGATACAACCTGTTAGTGATACATCTTTTGTGAGTGATACATCCTGTAAGTGTTACATCTTGTAAGTGTTACATCGTGTGTAAGTGTTACATCTTGTAAGTGTTACATCTTGTATACAACCTGTAAGTGATGCATCTTGTAAGTGATACATCTTGGTGTGAGTGATACATCTTGTGTGAGTGATACATCCTGTAAGTGTTACATCTTGTAAGTGTTACATGTAAGTGTTACATCTTGTAAGTGTTACATCTTGTGTGAGTTATTCATCTTGTAAGTGATACAACTTGTAAGTGATACATCTTGTGTGAGTGATACATCTTGTCTGAGTGTTACATCTTGAGAAACATCTTGCACAACATCTTTTAAAACCTGTTTAGCATTTCTGACAACATTTTAGTCTTCCCACATTTAAAGAATTCCCAGCAGCCCTTTAATGTTCATATCAACAATGAGGATTTTGTTTCACAAAATATTGCAATTCTCCAATTTAAACCGAGATAATCAGTTACTGGTTTTTGCTTGTCTCCTAGGTTCTCAATGTCATCCATATTAATCTCAATTCAAGTTAAAACATTGGACAGAAAGAAAAAAGAATTGGTAACACTTGTGATATAAGATTTGTTAAATGGATGCTTCAGTAAATCGGATAATCAACCAAGAATCAATGAATTCTTATCATTAACTCGAAGAAATAACTAATGGACTTAAAAATAAATACAGTGACAGATACATAAAACAACATAGAGAAAAAGTAAAAAGTCAACTCTGAGAAATGATCAATTATTGATAATTATCCATTTTTTGTATCACATTAAAAGTTAAACATGATTATATTCCAGGATATCCAAAATATTTACTACATTATACCTAAATTTCACTATTTCACAGGTATGAGACAAATCTTTGTCTCTATACTTTTAGATATAGAAGCAGAAAAAATTGGTCACACAGGTGTGAGTCATTACATTTATACCAAGAAGTGCCTAGTTGGGGAAAGATAATTTTTTCACTATACTGAATTTATTACTAAGTTTAAGGTCACTATAATGGGAACCGTGTTCTATTGTATTTAATATTAGTTTCCTTACTTTTCGGGTGATGACTCAGGCGACCTTGACCTTTGCGACCTTGACCTTTCAGATACCAGTGAATCTCTAGCGGTTACCCTCTCTGGACTAGACTGCCCCGATGAACTGTAAAATTGATAGAAACATATAATAAATAAATAAGATTCTTGACATTTAACTTAAAAGACAGATTCTTGCAAAAACACAGTTTTATTTAAATTGCAACATGTCTGGATCAAATTTTTTGTTTGCTGAAGAAATCTTTTTAATATGAACAGATTAAACTATGGATGGTCTATAGGCATTACATTACAGAGAATTATATTTTCTAGTTGATGATAAATAATGAATGCAAATGGAATCTTTATCACTTCAATACACATAAAACAAATTTAAGATTAAAACACAAGAAACTTGTATAATTCATCATGATTTTTATACAGGCATGTGATAGGCAAACTGTAATCAGAATAAGGCCTAAACAATAAATCTTTGTTTCTGGCTACATGCTCATTATAAATAGGGTAAGTAGGTCACAATACTTTTTTTCAAAACACATACTTCGAATTTTTGGATTCATCCCAAAATATCTTTGTTCTTTGGATTTTGCTTTTAGAAAATTTAGTTGTCGCAAATAGGCATTTTGGATCAGTATATTTTTTTAGTATCCACTTTTTTAACAATATGCTTGTTGGTTCAAAATGAAAAAAAATATTTAAAAAAATACTTGCCTACCTGTACAGCTTACCCAAAATTTCAAATCTGGGTAGTAATAAGGGCAAACAGAAAATTTTAACTTAGGCCTTACATCCATACCATAATCTCAGTTACTTTTCTCTAAAAAAAATGTCTATAGTTCCTTGCCATAGCATAGCATAGCATTAGATAGATATGCTGGTATAAGAAGTTACAATATTAATATGATGTATATAAAAATGTGCAGACACTCAGACAATATGACTGATAGGTCCTGGTTGTGGTTAGAGATGGTAAATGACCATCAATCAAAGCATAACAATCAACCTAGTGAATGACTTAATCAATTCAGCGATACCACAACTGTATTTTGCTTTGATAACAAATTCTTCAAAACCAGACGAATCAGTTACAAACACAGTCACACCTGTGACTAAAAGTCACCAATGGGAGACGAGTCTTTAAGCACTGTTGTGAGGGGCCTTAAGGTTGAGTAGTTATGATCTCTGACTAGAATTCACTAGCTCAGCTCACTGCTGTGAGTTCTAATAAGCCGGGACAAACAAATTTCACATGAGAAAGCTGTCCATGCAGTAAGCTTACAGTATGAAGATGGTTTAACCAAAGTGAATGCTTAAATTTTCTGTACCATTAAAGCTAGAAGTAACCAACTGACCCAAGAAAACCTGAGAAAAACAAGGAGTTTTTGTTAAATACGGATGCTCTCTAAAGGCCAACTGGATAGTAAGATCTTGACCTTAGACCTCAGAATTGTTAGGGGTTATCTACATATGATGACCAATCTCCCAACAAATTCTGAGGAGCTCAGGCCAAATCATTTTCTAGTTATTGCCAAGACAAGATTTGGTCACGGACGGACAGACAAACGATATGTATAGCAATATACCCCATTTCTTCAAAAAGGGTCATCAAACTACACAGCTGGTACTTACCTACTGGTAGTTAGTTAGTTCACTATATAAGTACCTTCTTGCTTTATAGTGTTTATGTTAAAAACATGGCTAGCGTTTAACTTTTGTAACAACAAGGATGTTCAGAAAACTGACAATGGTGCATGCAATATTAGAGACAGATTGATTTGTGTATAAATGGTTACATTCTGATCTGGAGTTTAAATAAACTATTATAAAGTAGAATGCAGACAGATGGGCAGTTTCACTAAAACATTTCACCAGAATTGATGAATTTAAAAGAATATTTTATGGACCCTGAAGAATAGCATTCATGATGACGCTAGTATATTAGGCAGGGCGCCGGTCTGTAAACTTTAATTATAATGTTCTAGGGAATTAGACACGTACAGTCAGACAACTCAGACAGCACATGAGTGAAATTTTTTAAAAATCGGAAATAAAAACTATTACAATTTTGTTTAACATTTTGGCAGGAAATAAAACTTGACATGTTTATCATTAAGCAGACAAAGGGAGTATTAAATTCACATGTTCAGTTTTATGTTATCTATTTCTAGGGCTTTGTTTAAAGCCTCATTAGCCTTTTGTATGTTAAAATTAAAGTAGGTCTTATTTTACCTAGAATGATGTCTTATCAGTGAAATTGACTTTAACTTTCATTATAAACATTCCAAAATTTTCATTTTTAATCACAAAGTACATACAGAAATGTAGCACGGTATAATGAGTATTTTTTTCAAAGATATTGCAAAAAAGCATTATGTAAACATTGTTTTAGAGCAAATAGAATATATATTTCTTTTATTTCATGATCATTTTATCAACTGTTCTATATTACTAAATTCAAAAAGCTAATGGGCCTTTAATCTAACTCCATTTTGTAACATTTTTTTTCCAATCCTTCTTTTTCACTGAGGTTTAAAAGTTAGGGTAACTTAGCAACTTTTCAAACTGAAGACCACATGACTGTGTTCACTCAGGTAGAAGAAGCTAGTTGGACAGCTTCGTTGGACACCAGTACCAGGTATTGAGACATGCAGTACGAAGAATCGTTTAAATTTGTAACAGGCATAACCGTTAAAAAGAAATACTGGTACTGTAACTGATACTTAAGGTGTTTGAAAAAGTTCAAAATCTCAATGAATCATCGTATTTCAGACTGTGCATCATGAGTAAGAAAGACAAATTCTTTTTGAAATTGATCAAAACTTCAGTGATTGATAACAGATTACACAACAAACAAAGACATTAAGACAAATTTTTGTATAAGTTTTGGGTTTTATATAGTATCAATAAGTACCGTTAAAATACCTATATACCGCTGGTACAGGTATCGTACCATACTGTTTCGTTGTTAATGGAGTCCAACCATACTCACATGTGAAATTTGCAAAGCATAGGTTGGATTTGAATCACAGTGGTAAGGGGCTGTAATATCTTAGTCAGAGAACATAATCTCATGACCCTTTTCCTAACCTTTGCCAATACTGGTTTGTACTGAATGCTTCAAGTCTGAAAAAGGGCAAAGTTTAAGGGGTAAGACCTTTTTCCAGTGCAGGTATTTCAGGAGTTAAAGCAAGTACCTTTCCTGTCCCGAATCTTCGTCGGAACTTGACCCAGAGCTTGAAGATGGCGACGGTCGTCTTCTGTGTTTCTTCTTCTTCTCTTGTGTGTCACTAGAATTAAATAAGACCCAATTTGGTTTTATAGTCACCATTAAATATGTGAACATAACAATATCTAACAGCATTCCTCATGGGCAGAGTCTCTAGGGTATGAGATTATAAACCATGAGATCAGTCTCCAAGCTCAAATCTTTATTCCATTCTCAAAGTATTATGGTTGAGGAGATACAGTTGATTACTATTTAAATACACAGTCAGATCACTTAACATGTACACTATCAGACTTATGTATCAATCAAAATTATTATCTGATCATAATTAACATAGAAATTTGAAAGACAAGGTATAAGATTTTAGCTAGGAGATCTTAAGTTTTGTAACCTTGGATCCTGGTTCTTTGTCATGGCAAACCTGATTAAATAAAGGTTAACCTTTTTTTTTCAAATTACATTTTCTATACATTTATTTTGGCGATTGACCATGAAACCGTCAAATATAGAACCCATCAATTCATGATCATCTTAAAATGCCAAATTTTGCACACGCAAAAATAACAAGAGGGCCTAGATGGCCCTATATCGCTCACATGACAATCACTGTTCACTCATTAAAACATTGTTTTGAACCGGTGACCTAGTTTTTGACCCCAGACGACCTATGTTCGAATTTGTCTTACATATCATTAAGACAAACAGTGTGACTAGGTTTCGTGAAGATATTACCAAAATTTGACATCTACAGTGTTAATAAGGTTTTCCAAAGATTTGACCTTGTGACCTGGTTTTTGACCCAAGGTGACCCATATTTGAACTTGTCCTTAATATCAGACAAACAATCTGACAAGGTTTGGCCAAGATCCAATCAAAACCATGACATTTAGAGCTTTTACAAGATTTTTACCTAAGATTTGACCTTGTGACCCAGTTTTTGAACCCGGCTGACCCATGTTCATCCTTGACCCACATATCATTGAGGCAAACATTTTGACAAGGTTTGGTGAAGATCCAATTAAAACTGTGACATCTACAGTGTTAACAAAGTTTTCCTAAGATTTGACCTGGTGACCTAGTTATTGACCCCAGATGACCCATATTTATACTTGACCGTTATATCATTAAAACAAACGATTTGACAAAGTTTGGTGAAGATCCAATAATAACTGTGAAATCTACAGTGTTAACATGGTTTTTCATAAGATTTGACCTAGCGACCTAGTTTTTGACCCAAGATGACCCCACAGGTAACTGTATCATGAATAGATAATAAAAATTTTAAAAAAAAATTTAACCAGAAATATTTAGTAATATATTAACAAGGTATATTACAACAAAAATCCCAAGATTTTTAAAGCATTAAAAAAAAATTTTGGCTAAAGATATTTCCAGTGATCGATTATATTCATAAAACATATCGTTAAAACAACATTCATGCAAAATCCCAGAGAAATCCGTCGCCTAGTTTACGAGTTATGCCACAAAATGTAAATCAATGCTTCGGGACGATCACTGAGGTGATTTTGACATCCACTAAATTTACATAAAATAAACGATATTTAGTCTTAACCGTTGTGTACAAACATAATGAACAGCTACACTTAGAAAACACAAATGTTGGAACACATTTACCCCCATGACAATTTGTAAATTCGTTACATGTGAATGTTTAAGCAATAAACAAACTTTCGGCTTTAATTTTTATCCCCGATAGACTCCATTTTGGTTCATATGACGCGCGTGCTATCCAGTTTGTGACAACGATTTTCATTGGCCGATTTCAAAGGGGTTTTCCCAGGTGAAATGACGTATTTGGTTCCCGGCCAATGAAAACGAACGTTACAAAATACACTGGGATTTCTCTAGAGTCATCGACAGAATGAAGTTTTTACGTTGATATTTAGATAAAATCAGAATTTAAACGTTGAATTACATGTTATGAAGGTAAAATAATGTAAATAAATAAAGCTTTCAATGCAGGAATATGTTTTTGTTCAATTACGGCCGTAAAAAGTATATTCATTTGCATGAATTCACCGGAATCCTTGATGAAATTGAAAAACAAAAGTCACCTCAGTGATCGTCCAGAGGATTTTCGTTGAAATATACCTTGTTAATATATTAATAAATATTTTTTTTTATTTTTTATTTTTTTTATTTTTATTATCTATTCATGATACAGTTACCTGTGGATGACCCATGTTCGAACTCGTCCAAGATATTATGAAGACAAACATTCTGACAAGGTTTCATGATCATCCAATCAAAACAGTGACTTCTAGAGTGTTCACAAGGTTTTCCAGCAATTTGCCCTAGTGACCTAATTTTACTACAGAAATTACCCATTTTCAAACTTGACCTACATATTATTAAAATGAACATTCTGACAAAGTTTCATGAAGATAAATTCAAAACAGTGATTTCTAAAGTGTTCACAAGGTTTTCCCTTATTTGGCCCTGGTGACCTAGTTTTTGACCCCAAATGGCCCAATATCGAACTCGTCCGAGATTTTGTTGATATTAACGTTCTGACCCAGTTTTGCTAAAATTGAGCCAAAAATGTTGCCCCTAGTGTGGTCACAACATAAAGTTTGACGACGCACGACGCCGGACGGAGAGTGATCCTAATAGCTCACTTTGTCACTTTGTGACATGTGAGCTAAAAACATATACAGTACACCTTTTGAGGGCAAATTAGGTACAACTCTGTTGGGATCAGTGCAAAGAGTAGGGTAGGTAGGTAACATTACCGTGACTACAGTGAAACCTTAATATTGAGGCCACCTTTGAGGTGGTCTGGTTATCAAGTTGAAACATAGAGAAAATATTGCAAACCAGTCCAATAGTGTTAATAGTGCGGTGGTTGCTTAGTTACAGAGGTTTAACTGCATGTCGTCAATGTACGATTTCCGGCCGATCATTATCAGTGCTAATCGCGTCAATTGACGAAACGCATGGCCTCATTTATGACCTATTCAAAAGACTGTTCCACTTACGTCAGCATTCCGAAAATCATTATGATTGGTTTAGTTATGAATATGCTTGCTATTTTTAACCCTGGTAGAAGCATATTTATAATTATTTGCTCACAATTGACCTATGAACTCGCACCTACACAATAAAATCAAAGATGGCGGCGTACTACGATCTGATATTGACAATGAAAATTCTTGTCAGTATTTTGACAATTCTACGTCTGGATTCGACTTCAAAGGGGTTGAAATCAATTATTTGATTGTAAGAAGAAACATACAAGGTGCAATTGACATGAAACAGACGCAAATAGATATGTGATTCACGAAAAATTCAGACATGACGACTCAGGTCAAGCACTCATAAATTACGTGATCCAGGGTTGAAAATAAACATTCCCGGAAAATTCACAGGTCAAGCTGACAAACTTAGTGTCATCAAAGACTGATTATTGACACTTGATAATATGTCTATTATGTTTATTTAGTTATACATCGCTATTTTAAATATGTTTTTTTTATTGTTTTGATATTTATACTGACAATAAAGAACATAGACTTTCACCTGTGTTTACCTGTATTTTGTTGTTGAAATCAGTCGACATTTAGTGCTAACAAAGTCATTAAAGGTTGGTTCAAGCATTGGGCAACATATATAAAAGTCATACAGAACAAAAAGTATTGACTTGGAGCAATTGCAACATTGTGAAAATGATTGCAGCACCAGTTGAAAAAAAAATACCTGTATCTTTAATTGATACAGTTATGACATTTTACATATAACATAAAATTCAAAATAAACTACATATTTGTAAAGAGCATTAAATTCTGATACATTTACATATAAGTTTTATTACTGTATCTTGACACAGAAGTGATCTATGAAGGTAAACACCAACATACTGAAACTACAGAATTCCTGCAAAAGTATTCAGCACTGGTAGAAAGTACCATACATAGTTTCATAGCAAGTTAAGGGTTAATATTGAGGCCACCTTTGAGGTGGTCTGGTTATCAAGTTGAAACATAGAGAAAATATTGCAAACCAGTCCAATAGTGTTAATAGTGCGGTGGTTGCTTAGTTACAGAGGTTTAACTGCATGTCTTCTTAAGAACATGTCAAGTAGAACAAGATGATACTTGGTAAACAAAGTATACCCAGATAGAAAGTCCTTTGCAACTTTGTCGGCAACAGAGTTATGGAAAATCGTACATCAAATAATAAATTTCATGAAATGACAAGAAAATTCAGTTAACTTGAAGCCATACATAGTATAACCTCAAACATGGAAAGTACATACCGGTAATTATATTTATCTGAAGCATGCATAATTAGAATATATCAAAAGACTTAATAAACACTACAGGGAAATGCGTATTAAAAGGTTTTACAAACTGATAATTATCTTTTCCTGATTGGGTTGCACATTTCATGGTAGAAATTCCAAATCTCAATTACTGGTAATCCAGGGAAAAGCAAAACATTATGGAATGAAATTATTTTCAATACAGTTAATCCTTCTCCTTCATTGGATGTTAAATTTAATTGATAAGTAAATAGACTAAATAGACTTACCGTACATGTGATTGTTTATTGATGAAATTGAACAAAATTATCCTAATTGGTGATAGGTCAATTGGCCCTAGAAATCTTTTGTTTGCAGGTTGTAATGTGAATAACAGACAAAAATAACCATTGTTTCTATACAATATATCATGTTAACAGTGTCTAAGAAATCTATTAGTTTCTGTAATATCATATAATTCATTTACGTACAAAAAAAGCAAACTGAAATAAATGCAATTTGAAAATGAACCAAGCAGAAATGCAGATGTGTCAACAGTTACATTATTTTCAGACATTTTCATCCAAAAGTACTTCAAGCAATTAAAACATACATCTTTTCAACATACTAAAAGATCAGTCTACAAAATATGAAAAGCTACAAATAAAAAAACCTGGGCTCAGATGGAGAGAGACTTTCACTGGATTATTAAGTTAAAAATTCAAGAAATTATCAATATTAAATAAGGGAAGATAAAGTTGAAATGTTTTATATTAACAAATGTGAGACAAATACCAATAAAAGTGTCACGAATATTCATAATCAGAAATTACAAGTTTCAATAAGAGTTATGTTACAGTTTATGTGACAGGTGCTCCATTTTCTTAAATTAAAACCTAATTCCATATTCTGTCTTTCATCAATAATTAAATTAAAGATACTAATCTAGCTTGACTCTAACAAAAAGCAACCTGTTATTTAGACATCACGGTTCGTAAAGACAACAAGAATTCCAGAACATTTTCATTATTTTAAGAACTAAGTCAGTTGCTTCATGACCAGATATAAAATCACAGAAATGGGAGAGAAATTATCAGGATATTTCCCAATATTAAATGCCAAGTAGCAGGTTGGCAGCAAGAACTACTGTATTTTCATTTATTTTCGTCGGGCTCAATTTTCTTGGTTTTTACTAAAATGGCTATTTCGTGGGGACATAAATTTGTGGATTTTGATTTTTGAAAATATTGCCTTATCACTGCATTTAAATTCATGGGGATTTGATTTCGTGGATGAGCCGATCAAGAAATCCACGAAATTAAATCCCCAACGAAAATTAATGATTCCACAGTATGTTGAAGTATTTCATCAGAGCTAAGAAAGTCATGAATGACAGTCTCAATTTAATGAAAATCATTAATTTCAGCATAATGGTAGAAAGTACATTAAAACCTGTGTTAGTGACCACCTCTGTATAAAGGTCATATTTAGTATTTTCTTAAGGATGACCTTTGTTC
This sequence comes from Lutraria lutraria, assembly GCA_964023205.1. Classification (NCBI taxonomy): domain Eukaryota; kingdom Metazoa; phylum Mollusca; class Bivalvia; order Venerida; family Mactridae; genus Lutraria; species Lutraria lutraria. The sequence continues at coordinate 3,771,198 of OZ026837.1, forward strand.
ACATGTTTGTATATGACAAAAGAGACATTTCAGATACAGTTCAACCTCTACAGAGCGGCCCGTCCTCTCTTGTGCAGCAACCTCCCTCCTAATGCATGATTTTTTCCCACTGCACAATTTATCTATTAATTCAACTTCTCTAGAGCAACAACCTCTCAACAACAACATAATTTTTCCCACTGTAAGATTTTACTATAAATTTAACCTCTCTATAGCAACAAACTCTCAACAACAACATAAGTTTGCTACTCCAAAAGGGTGAACATTGCTTTGGAGAGGCTGCACTGTACCTTCCTAGGATTTAAACCTGCAGTGTACTGTAGAACTAGATGATCACAGTTTGAAGTATAATCTATTTTTTTTCAATGGGGTTTAACGTGATTTCATCAGCCGGGGTCGCTCAGCGACTTTTCCAGCTTTTACATTGGAAGAGGAGAAATTCTTTCTTCAGTCTCAGGGGGCAGTAACAAGTCATGAGATCGCAACCACTTAGCCATAGGGACCACCCTAAAGTCATATCTATAAGACAATCCTCAAATAATATTATTTAAATTGAATTAGACTTAGATGTTTACACCCACTTGCCAAGCTGTTACACTAAAATACTGGTCCTCATGGTTGTCCACTGTGCTGGCCACCAGTCCTGACAACAGGTGCCTAATAATTGAAGGAAACTTATAAGGACCCAACTGATATCATAATCAATGAACCAGAACAAAAACAACTTGCTCAGTTCATAAGAATTAATTCTATCTAATCCCTGTCAAATAGTTAATACTATTTTATAGATTTTGTTTTCCCTTTTCAACAGGAAGTATATTTTATAGAATACGCATGAACAGTCCAAGAAAAATTCATGTTTTCATGAATTCTATTCGGAGGGGCTACAAATAATAACAGCAGCAGTAAATCAGTGATTCATATAACAACTGTATTGTATAAAATAATTTTTTAAGCAATTATTTACATGGCTGGCACTTTAATTTAGACTGTTACGGAAATAAACACATAGTGCCATACTGACACATTCATCATTAATAAAATCACAATGAAATCTGCACAATGCCAACCAATACAAATCATGTGACAGGCAAAATAAACAGGGTAACCCTCTAGGGCCCAAAAAATCACAATGAAATCAATGTTAAATTAATGTAAACATAGTGGACATATAGTTCTAATTTATACACATTAGAGAGATGCCATGTTAAACAACTCAATACAAGGAATGATTGTTGTTTTGGCGCCAGTTGTGAAAAAAATTCTACTTGAGTGATTCAGCACGTACCAGTAGAAGCGTAGTGGCTTCTTAGCGCCACAGAAAGTAATATTTTTGAGAATTTAGTGAAAAAAACTGGGGATTCTACTTCATTTTAGTTTTCTGAAAAAATGACGGTGATTTCAAGTATAAGCACAATACATACAGTGAAACCTGTCAACAAAGGCCACTCTTGGGAAAGATAAAGTATGACCTTAATTGACAGATGGCCTTTATTTGGAGGTCATTTTGTTCTTAAAAATTAATTATTATTTTTAAAAGAATGGCATTTTTAACTAAGTGGCCTTTATATGTAGGTGGCTGCTTACACAGGGTAGACTGTATATATATTTGGTGAGTATTAATTCTAGGACATTGTCAGGTATCAGCAATGGGTAAATATTGATGGGGATGTGTGTGTTCACAGATCAATATCTCTTCTTTATCAAGACCTTTCTCTGCTGGTTAATTATAAATTGTAGAACCCTAAGGGGTATAAATGGTAGAACATATCAGTATAATGTTTAATTAACCACTCAGTGTCTGGTATTTAGTGTTTGTAAGCCTACCGGACACAGTGTAGGACCAAAAATATCTAAAAACTATCTTGAATGATTAAATTTGTAACAAATTAAAGGTAGTGAAGCTATATTCATGACAACATATAACAAGGTTATGTTACAAAATGTCTTTCACAATCTTTATCAGGAGATTAAATATATACAGTCAAACCTGTGAACAAAATCCACCATTTGGAAGGACAAAATGTGACCTATATTCACATGGTGGCCACTAATACAGGTTTGATTGTAAATTTGATTAAATACATATTGATCATTAAGACTTTTTAATATTCTATAAATACATGACATATATATAACAATTCATGTAATCAGTGGTTTTAATTGTTAAACTAATATGGCTTAAATGTAAAATGCCATAATATTCTATAATAAGTGAATCTAACTATAAAATAAAGCGGCATTATATGTTCCATCACTACAATATGAAATAAATATGAGATAATTTAGGTGTTGTCTTTTTTAGAAATGGGGAAGATGCTGGGCGCTGGTAAAACAGGAAAAATATGCCAAAAGGACATATTTGGGGAATATTCACATTGCAAAATTAATGTATATATTTTTGGGGGAAAAATTTAGCGAATTTCTAAGGAGAAGATGTTGGCTATCAGCGTCACTTTCATGGTGAAAAAATAAACCCTGGTTATTCCTGTTCATAAAATATACGAAATATATGCCATGTCATAGAGTAGTATATAAAACCATAAATCATTTCCTATTTAATTACAATGATACATTACATTTCTTATTCTGTCAATAAAAAGGATAATAACCAATTATGTAAATCTATCAGTACAGAAACAAATCTGCATGTGAGAATTCAAACTGATTTCTTTCTCAGAGATAAATTAATTAACTTAAATCGCAAACAATAAAAAAATCACTGGCAACAATTTAATTCCAAAGAACTAATAAAAGCGTGAATAAATCCTTGACTCTAAAAAAACTGTTGAACTTAAAAATTTAATGAAAATTTGACTACTAAAGAGGATTTATTTTCAAAATGGCAGAAAAAGTGTTAACACGATTAAAAATCACAGCAACAGTTACTGTAATATATAAGTGCTGGGGCTCCTGCGATGGAGTAGCTATGGTCTCTGACTAGCAATCACTAGCCCCTATGATCTCTGACTAGCAATCACTAGCCCCTATGGTCTCTGACTAGCAATCACTAGCCCCTATGGTCTCTGACTAGCAATCACTAGCCCCTATGGTCTCTGACTAGCAATCACTAGCCCCTATGGTCTCTGACTAGCAATCACTAGCCCCTATGGTCTCTGACTAGCAATCACTAGCCCCTATGGTCTCTGACTAGCAATCACTAGCCCCTATGGTCTCTGACTAGCAATCACTAGCCCCTATGGTCACTGACTAGCAATCACTAGCCCCTATGGTCACTGACTAGCAATCACTAGCCCCTATGGTCACTGACTAGCAATCACTAGCCCCTATGGTCACTGACTAGCAATCACTAGCCCCTATGGTCTCTGACTAGCAATCACTAGCCCCTATGGTCTCTGACTAGCAATCACTAGCCCCTATGGTCACTGACTAGCAATCACTAGCCCCTATGGTCACTGACTAGCAATCATTAGCCCCTATGGTCACTGACTAGCAATCACTAGCCCCTATGGTCTCTGACTAGCAATCACTAGCCCCTATGACAGTGACTAGCAATCACTAGCCCCTATGGTCTCTGACTAGCAATCACTAGCCCCTATGGTCTCTGACTAGCAATCACTAGCCCCTATGGTCACTGACTAGCAATCACTAGCCCCTATGGTCTCTGACTAGCAATCACTAGCCCCTATGGTCACTGACTAGCAATCACTAGCCCCTATGGTCTCTGACAAGCAATCACTAGCCCCTATGGTCTCTGACTAGCCCCTCATCTATGTGAGTTTGAATACAAACAAGGACAGGACAATTTCACACATGAGGAAGCTGTCAAGTTGGCTTACAGAAGGTTGGTGGTTCTACACAAACAGCAGAATACCTAGGGTCAAAATTCCACCACTGTTAAAGCTTGAAGTCATTAAATGACCCCGGATAGTGGTGCTGCTTTAACCACCAGAGAAACATGTAGTGTTCGTATAACATGAATGCTTCCTTGTGACCTTGACCTTTGACCGAATGACATCAAAATCAAAATCTACACGACAACTGTGACGACCAACCTCCCAACCGAATCTGAAAAGCTTATAGTCCAAATTGTTTTCTAGTTACTGGTCTGACAAGGTTTGGTTTCGGACGGACAGACCGACCAACCGACCAACATTTCTTTGAAAGGGGGCATAAAGATACATAATTATATGTTAGTAATACAATCAGTGATTTAATCAAACAGAATACCTTTTCTTGTGGTGGTGTTTTCGTTTCTTTGATTTCCTGCTTTCAGACCTAGAGAAAACATAAAAATAACAGGACAATAAAATCTAGCCGAGAAAAAACTAACGTTGAAACGAAAAAAAATAAACAAATTTAACCAAATTTTGGGGAAATAAAGTAAATTAACAAAAAAGTCTTGGATTATTAGATGAAAAGTTAAACATTGATGTGCTCACGAAACATGGAGAAAATCCATCAATAAAATCAGAGGTTACACCCATGAGAGGGTCGTAAAAATGTTTTAAAGCAAACATGCAAATTGATTCATCATGTTAAAGTTTGTTGATGGAATTTCAACTAATGAAAAAGCATAATCCTTTATTAACCGAAGCAATCATGGTGCAAAGGTTCCAATCAAAGCAGTTCCCGAACAAAAAATAAAGAGACATGGATCTCGGCTCTTGATCGGAAGACAAAATGAATTTCAAGATGCTACGGACAAATGAGTTAATATTGGAAATTTTTTACCAATCCATTCAAATGAAAATTTCGAAACAGGGAATCTAATTTTACGATTTAAAATAAACATGTGCTACCCTTGACTATGATGAATTTGTAATTGATTTCTTTATGACAGTTGTCTGAGTCCAAGACAAACTAGAGTTACAGACTTTTAACATTCACTGTTAATTAACAAAGGGATTAAAAACATTACAGCATGGTAACTCCCCCTCCTGGCTGGCAAATGCTGACTAGCTTACACAAAATTTTATCCAAGTCTCATTATTGACTTTAAATTAAGTAGTAAGTAGACATGCTAGCAAACCTATAGAACTCGTATTTGCTGATCTAATTTTTTTGCAAAAAAAGTTTAATATACAGTTAAATGATAGGCATAGGATACAATCATAATCATGTATATTTTAGGGGTAATCAGTTTGCACCATGACTGTATATTACATTAAACATAATGATATAGAACTCAAAATAGTTGAAGCATGCAATAAGAATACAAGACAACAAGTATGGGTAAGATATAAAACATGTATACTGATTTATCAAATAAAATGCTTTATTTTATCCTTAAACTGTGCAGTTCATTAAACCCCAATTATCCTTTTATATTAATTGGCAATTAATAAATGACTCGACTATAGCTCAATCGGCTGAACATTTTGGTGACTCTACGCGAGCCTGGCAAGAGACATAGAGGCAGTCTAATCATAAAGCTGAAAGACTGACGATATTTTGTAAACCTGTCTGAGGGTAACAGGAAGCTATAATGAGATGTTCATTATGTAAAGGCTGTTACAGTATAACCCCTGAAAAAGGGGGACTTGAAAAATCGATTTTTAGAGAATTCTGGTTTTTAAGGAGTCCCATATTCAGGGGCTATATTGTATCATACAGAGGTGGCTTGACGTAATCGCTTAGTGAAGTTTTATTGTATATTATTATATATTATTGTATTATTGCAAGCAGTTTTCAGGTCAAATATAGCATTTTGTAATTATTTCACAATTGATGTACTATCTAAAATTCACCCAGTAATTATGAGTTAAGATTTATCAATAAAATATTAAGCTTAGAATATAGTCACTGCAAAGCTTCTGATTCAAAATACTACAGATTTCAACATTATTCTATAACAATTATAAAAAGCACATTATGTTCAGTGAAAATTCCATGTCACAACAAATTTTATTGCAAGCAAGCCGGAGAATCAGTTAGTGGGTGTTCAGAAATGTAATGTTCCATTCTTCCATATATCCAAATTATAGGGATAAACTGTGCGTCAGTGATTTTCTGTACTTCCCACTACTAACTTTGTTATGTCCTAAATGGTGATGCTGTCATCCCATAACAGTGATACATGGATCTACTGGTAACATGGTAAATCTAACAATGTTAGAGAACAATGATTCTATACCCAAACTATGTTACCACAGCAACCACACCCAGGTAAGCAATGGCATCCATGTAAGTTGGCCAACACATATGTTTTAACATCATTCTATAAATGCTTATGGTACAAGAAAGGAGCTATCAGCACTGATTATTGGTCATTATCAGTACATTCTGGGAGCTGCAAATGCAAGCTTTATGGTACTTAAGTTGTCTGCACTTGATATTTCAGGGACTTAAAGTGACCAGTTATCAGGTTGGTATAACTGTTTGATTGTATCATGATAAAGGTGTGACATAACTTAGCAACAGTGCTACACTATCAACCTGTACCTACACAGCAGAAACATTGCTTACTGGACATAACACTCACTCACATTGTACTAAGTTCTGTGCCTTAAAGATATGATAACCATATATAACCAACCACCCAGGATATTTACAGGCAGTTATAACCTATACTCAGTCATTACTATTTCACTAAATCTTGTTCAATCATTGAAAAATAGGAATTTTACATTAAAACATCTACAAGCTGCCTTATCATGGCCACCCGATACTTCACGCTAAAGGTTAACTGCAGAAAACAACAATAATTGTATGATTAATGTCAGACATCAAAGAAACATATACACCAGCAAATGAAATAGAAACTATCAATATGACAGTCAAAGGCTTTAACAGAATATATTAATATATTAGCATGCCAAGGGAAATCATGTTATATCATAGAATATATGGAAATACTAAACTATAATAAAACTTTAAATTAAGCATGAAAAGATGAATTACACATCTAAGACATGGAAAGAAGATAATTCAATCAATCAATCAATAAAAACTGACTGAAAGACTATGTCCAATATTCATTTTGTAACCCTGAAACCAATGGCCTAACAATGAATAGTTTATATCGGTCAAAGCCTGGAACCGTACAATTATAAGAATGGTGTAAATGTATGCCAGTTGTTGGTAACATAGTCAAGCAGGCAATAATACACCAATGCTTTAAATATCAACCGAATGTCAACTGAAACATTTCAATTGGTTGCCTTATAATTACACACCATGGTCCGACTTACATGGAGAGGGGGGGGGTAAATATAAGTTACTTTCATCAATAATTCATAGACTTTTTCAAACCCTGTACACATTAACACTTAGTATGAGTTTCAGAGACAGATTCAAAGCCCTCAACAATAGATAGAAATGAAACATATATGGTCCCGCACCCCCACTACCTACTTTCTTAAATATCTTCCCCCCAGCTGAAATTCTGGATCCGCCTCTGTGTATGACATCATTTAATGTCAGGGTGGAGTATTTTAGAATGATTCAAATAACCAAAAAATTGTGTTTCACATGGAATTTTCACCTTTATAATTGATGTCTTATTTATATCATTATGCAAACAAGTCACATAAACCAGCCATACTTACACTGGTATAAAAACAAAACTTATTTTTTCATGAAACTTAAATAACAATTTAACCTCATCCAAAAGGTATGAACATTTAACCAATATAAGATATCAGAATCATAACTGGAATCACAAAGAACTGAACACCCGTCAACAAAAAAACATCTTTTTTGTCTCGATAAACAAACAGACATATAATAATAATAATATATTTCCTGGAAATATTAATCTTACCTTTGTTTGTTCTAATGTTAAACACCAGCGTGACAAGCAAGCAACAGAAATAGGATGGTTTTATAATGGTATCATATGGTAAGTTCATTTTACTCAATAAACAAAAATAACAGTTTTTTCTTTCTTTAAACAAAAAAAATTCAAAGATTGAAGTAAAAAAATTGCAGCAATCTTTCCTATATACCTGGACAGAACCATACGTGAAATATTTTGTATAATTGACAAGAATTGCACGATTTGAAAAGTAAAAAAGTGTAAAAATATCTGATTTTAACTATTCTGGTTATAATTTTAAGATGTAGTTAATTTTAAAGACATTACCAAGATAAAATGAATTCAGCTCATATTGAAAATATTTTCTATATATTACTCAAAAAATAAAGTTCACATCTAGTCAGCATTGTTTCATAACAACAGATGCGTAAGGGACAACATTCTAAAGTAAAATGTCATTAGCTCTTCACTTAACTTCATAATCTGATACCAAAATACCTGTAAGTTTTCCATTGGGAAATCTTGATAAAAACATATCACCTATGACAATAGTTCTATTACAACTAAACTATGACTTCTGACGATATTGAGTGGCTTCAATTCTTTATATAAGTTTTAAGCACAAAATTCCCCTGACTTTTCCTTTATATATTTCTTATATGCTTCACTATTTCATCCTTATATCGACTGTCCCACAAAATATCTAAAAACCTTGACTTTTCATAAATGTCTACAATGTTGTATAAAATTCCTTGACCTTTGATCAACCTATATTCAACTTTAAACTAAAATGATAATACTATAGCCATGAAGTAATGCAGTACTTTTTTAACCAAATTATTTTGAATAGTGCCTCATTAAGCCACAGAATTTCTATGACCAAACAGGGAATAAAATATCAAATTGTGTGAATGGATTAGTGAGATAGGGGTTAGACACTTGTAGTTTACAGCCATGTTTGCTGTAGATGAGACATAGGACTATCAGAACATTATAGTTTATATTCCAAAGATAAAAAGACAAAAGATGCTCGCATAAACCATTGAGCATTTGAGTAAATGTTGTAATCCCTCATTGGTCACAAAAAGCCTCTCCTTATTTAATGGAGGTTACTTGTGTGCACAGGGAACACCTTTCACTCAACAAACTCAAGTTCACTTTGACCGAATCATAGAGGAAAAGATGGAAGTTTGCTGCCTGTGTAGGCAGAACAAAGAGGCACATGTTAACACTGGTTTTTTTTCATATAGTACACATCAGCTTGTGTTGGGAGAATAAAAAGGTACATGACAGCCAACCATGAGCACTGTTGTTTCATATAGTATACAGCAGTTTATGTTGGGACAACAAAGAGTTATGGTTGATTATCCTACATATATAAAGACATTGCTGTCTCCTTGTGAAAGGGTAAGTTAGTACAAGTTAGAATACATTCAGGTAAAATTTTAGGTGAACTGGCTGCCATTGGTAACTGAAATATTGTTGAAAAACAGTGATAAACCCACTTAAACAAATAAAAAAATCCCAATAACATACAAAGATATCAATAAAAATGAGACGTCTCACAAACACAATCCAAGAATTTCATCAAATTATTATCACAGTATTTCTTACAGTTTGTAAACAAGCAGACGGCTGGTATCAGCTATGACAAGTTTTTATCACTCAGCACAAAATACCATGAGGATTGGATAAGAGTGATTGAATTGTCTACAATGGTTCAAATATGCCAAACAGGGTTGCAACTTTGATGTGTGGTCCATTAATATCACTAAGACAAAAGTAGTAATTCTAAATAATTCATGACTTATCTTTCTCACACTGATTACATAACGTTCTTTTTTATTGAAGAATCATGACTGATATGGTTGCATGTCTATCAAACAGGCAGCTGTTGTTTGTACAGGGATTTTCTGAATTAGATTTAAATATTTATCATGATTTTAAGACAAGTATATTAAGTTTATAAGGCCTCGATTGTTCTAATCAAAGTTCTGTCATATAATTTTATCATTACAGTGCAACCTCTCGAAACAACACCATTTGGGAGTAGCAAATTCATATTGTTGTTGAGAGGTTGTTGCTCTAGAGAGGTTAAATTAATAGTTAAATCATGCAGTGGGAAAAATCATACTGTTGTTAAAGGGAGGTTGTTGCTCAAGTGAGGGTTTCTCTTGAGAGTTTGTACTGTATATGCACAACATTTCCAAGGACATTAACTTCTTTTAATACTTGGATTTTAGCTTAGAATAAACAAAAATTATGAAATTCACTTAAAACTGGATGTTCTTTATTTATTTATCATGAACACTTAAGTAAATAATTTTAAGAAATCTCCACAAGCATGTAACAATTATTCCGAAGAATTTTTTTTATCTTTGAATCTAAAATTTGGGTGGGGAAATATTGAACATGACACATAAACACAGCTGAGTTTTAAGGCATGATAAATTAAAGAAATTTTCTTTTCAAAACAAATCCTGCATCAAGTCTATAGTCTACTAGATTTTCATAAATCTCCAATCTTTACAGCACTGATGACATTAAACAAAAGGTATATATAGCATGATCATATTAAGAGAGAATGTAGAATAAAAATTGTACTATATAATTATGTGTGGGCAGTCAATGTCATAGAACAATTAGTTAAGTCAATTATAGAACAGAACACATTGAAATGATAAAAATGATTATTGCACCTGCCTACAACTTTGAATAATTGTTTTCATTATGCAGGGGTGTAATTGTAATCAATTAGTTCCAACTATATACTCTTTGTTCCTAAAATATACCTTTAGTATCCATTATGAAGATATTGGTTCCCGTTTCGGTAACATATTACCCAAAATCTTGATGACTCGTTCCCACAATGAAGACATCACTGGTTTCCAATGCAAATACCGGTATTGGTTCCCATTACACAAACATGGTAATAATCTATTATTACTTAGATGACCAGTTCCTATAATAGACCTTGCCAGTAACTGTTGCAATTATGCAGAGATTGGGTCCCATAGTGAAAACATAGTAGGTTCCCATCATGCAAACACAGCTTCCCATCTTTCATACTCATTTATTCTCTCAATGAATACATAGCTGGTTCCCATCATGCAAACACTGGTTCCCATCTTTCATACACAGTTATTCCCTCAATGAATACATAGCTGGTTCCCGTCATGCAAACACTGGTTCCCATCTTTCATACACAGTAGTGCCTTAAAGGAAGGCATGTTTGGTTTCTATATTACTGACAACTACTGTGATGACTGATCTCCCAAGTTAAGGCAAACCTGTTCCCATCTCATGAAATGATCCACATAAATTTACTTGGCTTGGCAGTTGGGATGGGGACACTGAAAAAGCGTCCCTGAGCAATTCGAAAGGCAGAACAGAGTATCGAACCCAATTAATGGATGGAATAAGCATTCAAGTAATTAAGAGAATTATTACTTATAGCAATAGTATCAAATGCAGTGAAATCAATAGTAAAAAATACCCTTCAGTAATCATTTCTGGTATCCCCCAAAAAGCATCATGATGAGTCAAGGATGCTATATATATATATATATAAGAGAATATTTCCACAGCCTTGTACATCGGTTGTGATATGTTCTCAAAAGAGAGCCCATGGGACATTCCTTCTGACAAAGAGGTAATGTAGAAAACATTATCCTGACCTTTTTTATATTTAATATAGTTCATTTATTGTTTTTCATTTGTCAGCGTAAACCATTAACCCTAGGAACAAATAAGATTATAAATGAATTATTGTAATATCTAAACAAATGGATAACTTGACTGTATATTTAAATAGACTTGAATGATACAACTGGGATATGTCTGTTTTATTTTTTTGTTATGTGGTCTATTTTTCTGTATTAGTAACAATTAGATTTGGGATTAGACCAGAATAATAGTTGTGTTTCCAGTCCCTTGATCCCCCTAAAAAATATAATAGACACTATGTCACAAAATGTTTTTCCTCTTATTATTTTCTAAACAAACGTTCTGTTGTTCTTTGGAAGTACAAGTTTGTTCCCAAATGTTTTCATACTTAAAATTTGGCTGGTAAAACCTTAGTGGTAGGTGCCAAAAATAGGGGCTGATCGGTTAATCGTAAACATGAATGTTCTTTATCTGGCATAATGGATGCTAGCTGATAAAATAACAGGAGAGTACTGCTCATGCACTGATATTTCTCATATAGGCCACACCTGGTAAATCACGGTAAAGTTTAACGAAGCCAAATATAAATTTGATCAAAAGTCAAGGTCATAATACTTATAGACACTGAAATAAAGGCAGGGCAAGACAAATTAACTCATCCACTCATAATTACAAGTAGAAATCAAGCTTGGATGAATTAGAACTGCTATGGAACTAGTGAAAATTCTAAGCTAATGTCCCAGCAGAACGAGTATCCTGAACATAATTTGTCGAGCACTGAAGGTAAATGTATGCATACTTCATTATTTAGTTATGTAGACAAAAATCTCCCCATACTTTCGATTTAATTCAAAATGATTTCTAAAACTTCAGCATCATATCATGGACGTGAGTGACAAAAAAGTTGAATTTAATTTCAACAATAATGAAAATATCAGCATAATTGCTTAATTGCATTTTAATGGTTGTCCACACTCAAGAGAATAGCTAACTTCATCATTTCTACTACAATCTATCAACGAATTCTTCAACACATCAAACAACTCATGGAAAGATAATCCTTACAAATCACTTTTCAAAATTGCTGAACGACAGAAAACCCTAAGGTCACTATTCTAATATTCCTGAACTCCAAAATGTTAATTTTTTTTAACAAGAAAAAAAGAATATTGATTGTACAAAACAAGTTTTTATTACCTTTTTTCATGCCAGCAAATTGAAATTTTGCAGAAAAATAAAACAAGAGATGATTAAGTATGCAAACTTTTACAGATAACACCATATCGTCATGAGGCACAACGAAAAACAAAAATAACAACAAAGAAACATTCTTATTATGCAAATAACGTTAAGACTGCATGTAATACCAAATATTAACTGTTTGAGACTGATTGTTAACAGTAATTATACACTACAAAGCTGGTAATCTATTTCAAGGGCAATAACTCATCCTTTGTAATGTTTAATATATTACTAAAAGATGAAATATAAGCTATCTAACTAAGAGTATGATAAGTTACATATTCTCAGGTAGAGATTTATAAAAGAACATGGATAGGATAATTGATGAATTTATTAATACCAGATTTATGGATGTCAGAGCTAGAACTCAGACGATAGTGTAATTTCTGACACTGACTGAGTAACTGTTCATGTCATGTTGGTTTCATCTACATCAAGATGAAAAAATAGCTTGTGTTTTTGGCTAATTTAACAATACATGTACATAAGAAATTAATCAATGAAATGAACAAATCTACCCACCTGAATGAATGTCACTAACAGGAATATATACAAATACATATTTATAACTACATTTTGTACTTTATTCAATACATAGAATGTTAAGACATATGTATCACTTCAGGTGGACAGTAAAGATGTAGATGTAATAAAATAAACCAAAGATCACTCAAAATTAACTATATGATAACAGCTTTTACTTCTTATATGATCAAATAACTGTACTTAAAAGTCATTTTTTCTCCCCCTCCCCCGAACATTTGAAAAGTTTGATATCATTTTGCGAAGCTTTTTTTATCTTCGTCAAAGTGTTTTAATTACAATCAGTTACAGTACAGCCAAAACCATGAGTTTCATTTCAAGTGATAAACTTTAGCTCATTTTCTGTATGAAGACATTTTTACCTGCCATTTATAAAGTTTGCATGATGGAAAGATAAGATTGATGAAACAAGTGAAGTTTGTAGGTACCGGGTATATAAATATACATAGGTACCAGGTCCATAAACATTCTTAGGTAACAGGCACATAAATATTCTTAGGTACCAGGGATATAAATGTTCTACATTGTCAATAAAATAATGTTCTTAGGTACCAGGAATATAAATTTTCTAAGGTACCATGGATATAATTTTCATAGGTACCAGATATACATAAATGGTCTATGGTCCCATGTATATTAATCTTCACAGGTACCAGGTACATAAATGTTCTTAGGTACCTGGCATACAAGTTTTCATAGGTACCAGGTACATAAATGTTCTTAAGGTACCAGGGATATACATTTTCATAGGAACCGAATTTATGAAATCATTTAAGAGATTCTAACCATACACATACTCCTGATAATGTAAATGTACATGCATTTTATGAAATAGAACTATTTTGAATTTAGACAACTTTTTTAGGAAATGAAATGTATGGATACAAATGAATTGAAGGATGCGTAATGAATTTACCCTACCATAACCAAGCATAAATCATTCAAGTCTGGTAACATTGACGAGTGTTTTTATGATACAAAATTCATGAAAATTTGATACTGATAACATCAATCATTAATCAAGCAATAAATTATCAATGAATCACAGAAACTCATTAAAGTAAGAAAATTCAACAAAAAACTTACATTGCAAGTCATAAATTTCAAAACAAAACAAGCACTAGAAGTTTTACACTGTAAGACTTTTCTAGTGACAAGACAAGCTTCTGATCTCCTATTAGAAACAGAATGACAGAATTTCTGTTCACTGACGATATATTTTCTTCAAAACATTTCTACTATAATAATGGATATATCTGCTAAGCACAATTCAGTTCGGTTCATCTGATTGCAGTCAATTTCATTATAATAACGTTGTTGCCATGACACAAACTGAATGACAAACTGTAGAACTAAATCTGTCAATCTTACCTTTTACATCCATGCAAAAATGAAAGATAATTTGAATATGACTTATGCATTTGAGGAAAAAGGAAATCTGAACATTTTTTTATACATATAATCATATGGCTTTCAAAATGGCATTTGTAGCAAGTAAAATTCACACATAGAAATACACAGTGTTGATAGAATGATAACTTCAACATCATATATAGATCTTTAAGACAATGATTTACTGTAAAGAAGTGAAATTTCAGAGTGAAATTTCCAGACATAGATTAAAGATAGCTTAGTCCAAAAGATGGCATGCAGAATGTAAACATAGAAATGATCAAGTTCTTGTAATGAGGTCTGTCACATTCAATTAAATTCAAAGACAAAACAGACCTGTTCGCAAATCAAATTATTCAGCCAATAAAGAAACCTATGAGCGAAATAAGGTGTGTATAAATAAGAAATAGGGTTGTTATGACCAAACTCTACAGGGTGTATGTATACCTAACATTAATATACATGATATAACATGCCTTATATACGATTATGAAATATGATAATTATTTGACAAAGATGACACAGAATGTTAAAATGGATTGTATAAAGAATGTAAAGTTTGCTACATCTACAATCACTATAGAAACACAATAACAAAGGCACAGCTAATTTAATCACCAAAAATTACCGATAGTGACAACATTATTTCTATATTTTAATTTTTTTTAGTAACAACATAATTTAAAAAAAAAAAAAAAAAAAATCTATAATAATAGTCAAAACTGATCATCAAGATCATCTAGTTTGGTTGATCAAAAGTTCGTAAATTTAAAAAAAATGTAAATGTTATCTTAGAATTCTTTGGAATGAAAGCTAATAAGGCTTCATACACTCACACAATGATATAAGTACTAGTGGAATGCATTCTGAAAGCTTGCAAAAAAATAAGCTTATTACATATACACATAAGTCAATGAATAATGCCAGTAAAAGCAAGGTTTTTAAACTAGAACCTTGTTTACAAAAAAGCACAAACTTTATCTGGAATGTGTAAATAGAATGTCCTAATTGATACACTAAAATCATGTGACATGGTCACCTGACCTTACCGATCATGCCTGTGTTTTTTACTCTTCTTTTTCTTCCTTCTTTCAGGAGAGTCACTTTTATCTCTGAAAAGAGTTCAAACAAGAATATTAATTTTAAAATCTCATCAGATACACACAGACTACACAAAAATTTACCTTATATTCTTATAGCCACAGTGAAATCTGCCAATTTTGTGAGTCACTGTTGTACTATAGTGTCAAGGTTAAAGTGAGAAAAAGGAACACTATAATAAGTCAAACAATAGGAAAGTGAAAGTACATTCACAGCAATGCATATCCTTACACAGCTCTATTTAACACCTACATGTAGTTGTAATAATGTTATGCAACGTAATGGCGGTGAAAATGCTCCGAGACAGAGACTAAGTAGAGGTATTCTGCACAAATCAGACGATACCATCGGAATAAGAAGTCTTTTGACACATAATTGAACAAATAAGAAAAGCATTCCGTTCCTCATATGTAACAAAATGTGCTGACATAGGTACAGCCACACAATATACAAAGTATGACCAAAATATGCAATAAAATCTTCATAACATGTCTATCATTGTGACCAGAAAAAATGGGCTTACTATTGATGTGTAATGATATATATAATTATATATATACACATATAATTATACAGTGTAACCTCTCCAGAGGGGCCCTCTCTTGAGCAACAAGCTTCCCTCAATAACAAAATGATTTTTCCCCACTGCATGATTTAACTATTAATTCAACCTCTCTAGAGCAACAACCTCTCAACAACAACATAATTTGGAGAGGTTGCACTGTATACATAGGAAACTTTGAAAACCTGTTAAAACAGGTGTTTGTTATCACGAGGTGTCAGTAATACTGAACTGTTCACGTAGTGAGGTTTTACTGTACATATAATAATGTTGTAAACAAGATATGGATTCTTGGAACTGACCAAAAAAGTTGAGTGTTACTTGAGTGCTGATCCTTAGTTATTAACAGCAAACCCAAAAGCATTAAAATATTTAGTAAGAAGATGTTTGTTTGTTTGTTCTGAGTTTTACACTCCTTTTCAACAGACATATGAGGCAAACAGTTCATCTAACCATTGTTCGTGTGAGACTCTCATCCTCCCTCACCAACTGCCTATTTTCTCACATATAGAGACATGGGCGGTAGTGGGGATCAAACCAACAACCCTCTATCAGTGAAGGGTTACAGTGATTTAAAGTCAGCGACCTTAACCACTCGACCATGGAGGCGGTTCTGTAAGAATGTGTACCTCATATTCTCAATTAAGCCTTATTAGAACAGAAAAGGTCCATGACTTTTCTACCATAGTTTTTATGTCAATAAATTAACCCTGAATATGTTTTTTTCTTGTCTTATTCTTATATCAAAAATATCTTGTTTTCTACAATTCCTTCATATTTCCTTATAAGCTAGATCTAAACATCCTTATAGATAATTGAGAGACATAAATTGGAAATGGTAACAGACAAATAAATGACCCATTTCTCGGGCAGACGGTAATTTAACATGACACACACGGAAAACATGCACTGTGGATATTGTCAGAGGAGGTAATGTCTATTTAGAATAAGTCTAAGATTGCCAATGACAACAACAGTACCAAATATGTGTAAGTAGATATCTAAGACAAGATAAGAAATGAAAATTGAAGCGCAAGAAGCTGGTATTATTCCCATAACACTATACAATATTAATTCAAGGCATCTGAACAGTATCTCCCAATCTCTTCATAAATACAACATTACACATACACCAGTCTAGCGAGGATCTGAGTGACAGGATATAATTCTATTATGAATCTTCAGTGAATACATAATTGGTCTGCAACATGCTACAACTATTGAACACTTCATAGATAGACTATTATAAGAAATTAAGTATTGTCTGTGCTTACGACAACACAAATATATGATAGTTCAATATAATAGTAAATGATAGCAAAATGTCACACACTTGGGGAGATAAGAGGCAAGTCTAAATTAGAAAATGAAGACTTGACATCGGACAACATCCTCACAGACTGCTTTCAAATTCTCTTCAAGTTCGAAAGATAAGAATGCTCAACAACAGAACTGAACTAACTTTCTTCAGAATAATAAATTTCACAGTAGACAGATTAAGGAAAAGAATGGACTTAATGATCTTATACTCGACACTAAGACATTGTTATAGGAAGTAACTTATATGCAGATCTCAAGTCATAAGTGTATACCTTAATGTTTTTAATCATAGTAAAAAATCTTATCTACGAACACAGAGACAAAGCCAGACACTGGGAAAAAAATGATACAGACAAGAGTGTAAGACAAGGTACAAACAGGACTGAAAATAAAGAAGAGAGAACAAGAAAAACTATAACAAAACATTATAGGTACTGTAGACGAATTACAAGAAGCATTGGTTTTTGGTTTTCATATGTATGAAGTTACTTTTTTTATAAAGGATATTGACTGTATATTTTATTCAATCCTCCATGGAGAGTAAAACATATTTACATGTTATGAATAATACACATATATTGACAATCATGAGAATTTGGCAAATGAATAAATTCATTTATATAATTCACAAGCACATGGTAATATCATACTCTACATCAATCAAATAGAATATGCCCTAAATGCTAACAAATTCATCGAAATCTGGATAACAACCACATTGAACTTCAAATGGCTTACTAATACTTCCTATATTATGGCACCACTTATATAGGTCAACATCACAGAGCAATGCCAGCATGATTTACTTACCTATCAACTAATAACAAAAGAGCTGACGAACAGATTCAGTCAAACATGACAGGTTATGCGACCAATAGCCAGTCCAATGATTGATCAATCAAAATGAACGACATCACCATTAGCCAATCAAATGGCCAGGATTACCCAAACTAGTAATAGACACTATACTATATACTCGCAAACAACTAGAATAAACTCGTACCCATGACTAAAATATGTATAGAAAATGAAAAATAGACAAGATGTGTTTTTGAAATGCAATGCCCCTCCTGATGACCTTGACCTTTGATCTACTGACCTTAAAATGCACAGGTCCTGTAAACATTGTCATGAGGAACCAACATATGAAGTTTGATGACTGTAGGTGAAAGTGTTTTGATTTTAGAGGCAAGATTAAAGTTTGGTACAAACAGACAGGCCAAAAACAATATGCCCCCGAAATATCGATATGGGAAAGAATGAAGAAGGAAAAAGAGTTTTTATGCTTCCTTAGTATCAATATTTTTTCTACAATATACAGTCCACTGATCAGTGCAGACATTACAAACATAACGACATTAGGCTAGCATAAAAATTATGGTAGGTTGGTAGAAAATCTTTTAAACATACTGTTAGTGCGAGTAAGAAGTGGGGTGATTTTTCAGTGTCCCCATCCCAACTACCGAGCCAAGTATTATGGTAAGAATATCAAAGGGAAAGGGCCGATGTGTGTGTTTCATTGCTTTACACCGGGCACTAAGCAACTGCCTACTTTTTCACATTTTCAACATGGTCGGTAGCGGGGCCTGAACCCATGACCCTCTATCAGTGGTAGGATGCAGTGATTTGAAGTCAACCACTCAACCACGGAGGTGTATAGCAAGAAGGGTCTGTGCCAAAAAATAGGTTCAGTCTAGTAACTGTACATAGGACTATTTTTTTTGCTGACCTTACAGTAAAAATAAGTAAGCGTAAATATTCAAGGTATTTGTGTAAACATTCACAAGCCCAGAGATGGAGATGAGACTAATGTTATACCACAACTACCGAATTTCCATAATTATTCCAATGGTATGAATTGTATGGATGTTTTATGTTGTTACTGACAACCACAACAAAACGTATGCAGACCTCATGCAGAAACATCATAAATACAACATTTTCTATCAAATATGAATTCATCAGACAAAAACATGAACCATATTAATATCATTACAAATTTCAGCATCTGAACAAATTATATGGTATTAAATGATCAATTTAACACCCTAAACTGCAAATTAAATACAACTCATTGTCCACAAGAATTGTAACATAAATGTGATCATAAAAACACATGAATTATAAATACAGTTACCACGTCTTCATTAGATATCTTTCTTAACCAGTCACTTTACAGACTAAACAAGATCGAGTGCCTCGAGTGGTGCCAACACTCAGTGACATCTATCCACCTATAAAGTTTCATGTTGCTAACTCTTATAGTTTCTGAGTTATGAGTTACATTAAAGTCTTTGAATGACGACACCACAGATGCAGATGTCTCACACAGGCAGAAGAAACAGACCTGTGATTGTAAAATTCTAATAAATTCTACATAAAACACATTAACTTAACCCATGATTACCATAAATGAAAAAAAAATTGTCCCAAAATTCGACCCCATTCTACTGGTATATATACTATTAGAGGGCAAATAATTCCTCGTTTCTGTGAATGCGCATCACCTTCACAAAACGCACAGTTATAAAGCAATACAGACGAATCCTTCAGATCAAAGTTTGAAGCGGTTTCAGGTATATAACTTTGCACAAAGACTAAGTTCCTAGACCAATCAGTTCCAAAGGTATCGAACAAGAAACACTAGAATTGGACTCAATTTCTGTTGATCTGAAGAAGAGGGCCATGATGGCCCTATAAATGCTCACCAGGAGAAAAAGTTATTTGGAGATGAACATTGTTGAAGTTTTCTATACGAGTCCAAGTAAGATCAAGTGACCCATCTGGGCCGTTTTTTTATCCCATGACCATTATATGAACATATTTAAAAGAGGTCCATTAGACAAAGCTAGATACCAAATATCTTAGCTCTAGGCCTTGTGGTTTCGGAGAAGAAGATTTTTAAAATTTCCCTATGTAAAATAGAATAAACCCAAGGGCAGGGCCAATTTTGACCCCGGGGCCATAATTTGAACAAACTCGGTAGAGGTCCACTAGACAATGCCACATACAAAATATCTAAGCTCTAGGCCTTGCGGTTTCAGAGAAGAAGATTTTTTTAATTTTCCTATATAAGTCTATCTAAATCAAGTGACCCCCGGGGCAGGGCCAATTAAGAACCTAGGGCAATAATTTGAACAAACTTGGTAGAGGTCCACTAGACTATGCTACACACCAAATATCAAAGCTCTAGGCATTGTAGTTTTTGACAAGAAGATTTTTTTAATTTCCTATATAAGTCTATGTAAAATCAAGTTACCCCTGGGGCGAAGCCAATTTTGACCCCAGGGGAATAATTTGAACCAACTTTGTAGAGTTCCATTAGACAATGCTACATACCAAATATCTCAGCTCTAGGCCCTGTGGTTTCGGACAAGAAGATTTTTTAAGTTTTTTCTATTTGTTGCCATAGCAACCAGAGTTTTTAATGAAATTTAATTTTTTGAACAACTTTGAAAGGATCATTCCAGCAAAGTTTGGTTGCAATCGGCATAGCGGTGTAGGAGGAGATGTTGTCTTAAGTAAACATGGACGCCACTTCACGACGAACGATGGACGCAGGGCGATCACAAAAGCTCACATTGAGCACATTCGTGCTCTGATGAGCTAAAAATGCGGCCACACTAAAATGGATTAATTTCACATAATAATGCATTATATTACCAAAGTTAACAGTGCGTTTTGAGAAGGTGGCTCGCATTCACTGAATGTTTTTTTATTTTAACTGAAATTGAACTTGACATGTATTTTATTATTACACACCTTCATGTAAAATATGAAACCAATCCATGAAATATTTTCTTAAGTTATATCGCTTGGAAAACAAAATTTGAACAGAAAGACGGACAGACAGGGTAACACTGTATGCCCTTCCACCATGGCAGGAGCATAAAAATAGAAAAGTTTTTCAACAAACTACCCCATACTTTTAAGTAAACGTAAAATGGATATTTTTTTCCAGCTGAAATACTATCATCAATCATCCCCTTCAAACTAGCACTTTATTTCATCTTGAAATGACTGAATAAAAAAATGAATTTCTCAAGCTTTTGTTTATTACTACTCCATCAGAAAACTGAGCCAAAAAAAACAACACAAGTTCCTGAATAGCAAACATTTACAGATAAAGTATTTTCTGTTTACAGTAAGCTTTATCAGACAATTAATACTAAAGTAAAGTCTTCACACACCATGTTGTCATTAATGTCCATCAATTATAGTATCAGAGAGACAATCTGTAGTGTTTGCTGGTCAATACCAAACACCATGTGATCATTCACCCCCCCCCCCCCGCCCCAGATCTTAATGTAATCTGCACTTTTAGGATTTCATTTTCTACCATATATAAAAAGTAGGAATATAAAAAAAGATTGATTAATTAGAATCTTGATGGCTATAGCATAGGATATAGCGTATCAGAAAAAACATGTGTGATGGCCCGTTAACTAACTCGAGTTACGCAATTAATGATCATGCAGCCCAGGCAAAACATGAACGTTAAGGAACTGAGAATTTCATCACAAAAAAGAGACAATCTTCAACAATCTTCTCTATAAATGTCAGATGATTTTTACTTCAACTTTATCTGTTTTGGAGATACGCCTTGTTTTGTGAATATGACGTATCTAGAACTTCAATTTCACTGCTTCCATGCTTTGTCTAAATACATGGGATGATTGGTGGTCTAGTGGTAATGTGCTGGACTACAGAACGAAAGGTTGTTGGTGTGATTCTCGGCTCGACCTTGCAAATTTCTCAGGGATGCTTTTTCAGCATCCCTATCCCAACTACCAAGCCAAGTAACGTGTCTAGTAAATCACAGTAGTAAGGGCAAGGTGTGTATTAGTGATTAGTATCGGGAATTAATGAAGAACTAGGTAAAACTATTTAAAAAGTGTAGAGATATAAATGCCCGGTTCTCCTGTATATTATCTCCCCTCTCCGGGGTGGGCTCGGCAATGACCATGGCTGATGAATGAACAACAGATAAATAAATAATTTCGTTTAAATACAGTACGATCATACGTAGGGTTCAAGAAACGTACATAACTAACACTCACACATGATTGGTAATAACTTATTCACACATCAGATATGTTTAATGGCTGTACTCTGGTAGCACAATATATTGAGACAAGATATACAAACAGCACTACGTGTGTCCTCACAAAAGTGACACGATCATGTAGGTTATATATTGACTTTCAATCTATAGTACAATAATTCAAACAGTGTCTGCACAAGCAAACATTCCTTATCAATCATCCAGGCAATTACTGCAGCAATGAAATGTCTACCAACATAGAACAAATATCTCAGATAAAATCACAGAATAAATTGTTAGAGAGAAAAAGACTGGGCCGCAGATGGACAAAGGGCAAACCAATATAAGATGAATGTACTAGTGCCTTCGCATAGATAGGAATCACTGACACATTGCTAGAAGAAAATAGTCAGTTTCTTTCTTAAATATACCTTTCATGTTTTGGAGTTGAAATTAAAATTATTTTCATACAATCGACTTTGTGGTTCAAATATTTAGGGTGGGCACCACTAAAAAAACACAAAACTTTTCTCTTCTTGCCTAATGAGAATATAAAAGCACTTTCATGTCATTTATTTATTTACCAGTGTTTGTATTATGCACGTTTTTCAATAATTTTTCATCGCTATATGCGGAATTTATGCATTTTACCTGTGTGAGCAAACTGAAAATGGCTGACACGAGATTGTCCTACATAGTTATTTTCCCTGTTTGTGAATGAATTTCTTGATATAAACAATTGTTTAGGATGGTCAATGTTATTAATTGTTAGAGATAAATCAATCCCAAGTAAAATAAGCCCTCATTGATTGGTCCATATTTGGTGAAGTTATTGGTCTCTAACCAATTTCGGGTGGAAATATACTGTGAATTCATGTTTACCTATGATATAATGTAATACCAAAAGTTATTCACCGTGCCGTACACCTGTGGATGCGATTGGGAATCGAACCCAGATCGCCAGGTAACAAATCCAGCGCACTCACCACAGCCATGTACGTGTACAGTGTAACCTCCATGAACAGACATCTCCTAACAACAGCCACCTCCCTATTACAGCCAGTATACTAGCAACCCAAATTGACGTTTTACTCTATTTTCACACTCTCAACAACAGCCACCTCCTTACAACAGCCATTTTGGTCCTTCCAATCCATGGCTGTTGTAGGGAGGTTGTATTGTAATAGTGATCAGACACAGCAACAGAGATGTATGAAACAAACCTTGATTTCTTTTTCCTTTTTCTTGACGGACCTGGGGAAGTTTCCTCTTCACTCTCAGAGTCTTTTAATATTCTGTAATTATTGAATAATCACACATTTACAGCCATAATAATTAATGTAATAAATATTCCACCATGTCAAATTCAATATTAAAGCAAATTAATTCTTCACATAAATCAAACTATATTATCCATATGAGAGTGTTAATGTAGCAGGAGTATATAAGGTTCATACATGTACATGGGTTTAATTACCGGACAAGATACCATGTCGTCAACATTATTTATTTTTGAACAAGTCATTAGTCAGAGACATAATCTCTAAACTGGAAGTTAATCGCCAAAACAATGACCTTTCAGCTTAGTTTGTGACCTTGATACTTAGAGAATAACCAAAATGTCAATAACATCGATTTTTCAACTTGACCTTTATGTGACCTTGAGATACTGATCTGAGGCCTGAGACCTTGATATCTACACTTGACCCTTACATCTGACCATGACCCTTAGGTACAAATCTGACTTTTGAATGTGACTATTTGAGTTAAAGAAAATAGATGATACCATCGCATGTGACCATAACCTGTATGACCTATGAAGTACTTACTTGACCCTCTACAACTGAGTTCTTGAATCATTCAGGAGTTATAGCCTGTAGACATTAGATTTCCAACAGACTTATAATGAACAAACTACGATACAGACGGACAACATGAACATTTTATGTTTCCCTTTTGGTGCATAAAAATACTTGATATGTGAGAATGGTAATGAATTATATATGATATAGCTGATCGTGTCAGTCTTATCACATACAGTCAGATATATATCAGGCAAAGAAATTTATATTCATGAAAGACATACTAAAGTTTGTCAGTCCGAACAGGAAGCGAGTTTTCACAATGAATTTTCATTACAGATTTTGTTTGTTTCATTGGGTTTTATGCCTCTTTTCGACTGTCAGAGTCATATGAGGTAGACAGTTCATCTAACCATCGTTCCTGGAAAGAACCAGTACTGGAATTTCCATCCTTTGTAAGCAATACAGGTTCTATATGTAATGGTCGATGTCTACTAATCCTGGTTGAAATTAAAGATTTGAAACAGCAAAATGAATTAATCCCAGTATATTCCACATACTAGTTGGACCAGTGACAGACTTGGTCTCAGACTGTGCTATACCTCTTATCAATGAAAAACTAAACCGTAAGGAGGATAATACATACGCATATTTTTTCTGTGCCGTAGCAACTGCTTTAGCAGCTTCTTCCTTTGCTTTTCTGTTTGGATCAAATGAACTGCCATCAACAAAGTACTCACTGAGACCAAAGGCTTCTTTAAGTTTTGCATTCTTTTCAGCAGCTGCTTCAGCTATTTGATGAGTTTCTTTGGCACTGAAATAGAGAGAGTCAAGATATTTATCAGAATTTGTTAACATTAGGGTTTACTGTCACACCGACAGCCAATGTTGTTTGGCAGCTTGCTCCAGCTTTAACAGTTGATGACTCAAGGCATGCACCTGGGTAGATCAACTGATCTGTAAGCTGGTTGGACTGGTAATAAAATGTGAAAAAATGGACCAAGTGTATTCCATAGTAAAATGTGAAACCATGGGACAAGTATGTATCAATGATCAAAACACAATTAAAACGGTGCTGACTGATCGGGTCACTTCTTTAATCTTCTAATCTGTCCATAAACATATCTATCAAATAAAGCTTTAAGTGATTGATGTTTTATGCCAGAATAAACAGTATTAAGTTATTACATCCCATGAAGAAATCCCTATATGCTTGTTAATGAAAGTTGACCATTAAAAATGAGTTGATTTGAGTAAAAATAAAAAATATCAACTTTGAAATGAGGACAGATTGTTTTTATAAGCTATGATTCTATGTTTTATTACTGCATGATAATTCAAGTCACCAAGTGGAATAAAGATCAAGCAGAAAAACATCACATACCACACAATAATCTAAATGGATTAATACTAAAAACTGATCAACAATAGTAAAAAAGGATTGGTTTATGGTAAAAAAGAATTGATAACAGAAAAGATTGACAGACATCACCAAAAGCGAAGGATAGAGTGCAACCTCTCCGAAGCAACACCTTTCAGAAGAAGCAAAATTATGTTGTTGTTGAGAGGTTGTTGCTCTAGTGAGGTTAAATGAACATTTAAATCATGCGGTGGGAAAAAATCATGCTGTTGTTGAATTAATTTAGGGAGGTTGTTGCCTAAGAGAGTGCTGCTCTTGAAAGGTTGTACTGTCATATTCAACTTAGACCAACCAAGTTCATATTTCGAGGATTCAACGCAACAGTGTCGTAACTCATATGGAAATAAGAACAAGTTAATAAAACAGTGTTGCGCTGAGCCCTCGATTTACAAACCTGTCTCAGTAATCAGAGCATAATCTGACAGAATAATTATGTTCAATGCGCAATAAGCTATAGTGGTACCAGAACATAATGAGAATCACGTCTCTAATGATATACTTTACAAGTGGACATAGCAACATTCTATGCACATTTTTTGAGGCGATATTTCCCAAGTTGGTCTCAGACTGTGTCTGATTGAGACTGTCAAGTTAATGATTGAGAATACATGGTCTCTAGAGCAAATGTGAATCATATCCTAACAACTCTGAGATTTTTATTAAATTTTTAATAATGCCATAAGCTGCACATGATTAACAGACAGCATCTGGCAAGTCAAGCACAAACAAGATTTTTTTCTTTTTCATCCGTAGTTCAATACAAATGTCCACACAAGGCCTGTGATTGCTCCAAGAGCATAAAGGCTGAAATACCCTACCCCTATCCCCCTCATGCTCGCAAAAACATCATTTCTGAGTAGGTCAGACTGAATCTGGACCCTTTTATTTCAAAGATTTTTAGACAAAAAAAGGATATCAGCCTGAAGGAGGAAGAATCACACGTCCCCTTATTATTTCATTGTCACTCAGACTGACACTTCCTCACACGTCCCCTTATTATTTCATTGTCACTCAAACTGACACTTCCTCACACGTCCCCTTATTATTTCATTGTCACTCAAACTGACACTTCCTCAGTCATTTTTGTTTGTTTAAGGTAACTGTTCATCTCTTACAATGAAGAAAATATGTGTGAAAGTGTAAAAGACAATAATTGCATGAGCAACTTTTTCATTGCTATGGTAACCGAGTGCATATTCTAACATCATCAACAAAATGTTACCACTCCTCACCGGAGGCGTGTCAATGTTTCATGCAAGAAAGACAAGCAGATAGACCCTTAGGTAACCATTACTGCACATCATGTTGAGTGATGCACCTGCTGTATCAGCCACCATGTGCACAGAGACACCAAACTTATAGTTTATCAGAAAAAAAAGTCTTAATAATTCAACAACATAGATAACAAATGGTCCCAAAATGGAAAACATCAGTCCCAAAATTATTTCTGAAATCAATAATGTTTTGACGACCATTTCAACTAATGTTAGTTGACCAATAAAACAGTAAAATGACAGTGTTCTAACCATTGGGGATTTTATTTTGTTGTACAAGATAAATACGACGCTCTGACAGATACGTTGATCAGTATTAGAAAACAATGTTTACAGAATGTTACGTGCAAATCTTTCTTGCACTAATAATGGACTGACAACAATAAACACTAAAACACAAATCATCCCATTCATAACAACAATTTGACACTGGCCATGTTTTATTGTACAACAGATCAATTAAGTGTTCAAGCTTACACTGAACAGATCTGAGACAATATTAGTTATCACAAGGATAATTATTTCGAAAAAGATTATTACAAAGACAATTATTAGTACAGTGCAACCTCTTCAGAGCATCCCTCTCTTGAGTAACAACCTCCTTTCAACAACAGCATGATTTTTTCCACAGCACGATGTATATACAATGTATTTACTTAACTTCTCTTCAGTAACAACCTCCTTTCAACAACAGCATGATTTTTTCCACAGCACGATGTATATACAATGTATTTACTTAACTTCTCTTCAGTAACAACCTCCTTTCAACAACAGCATGATTTTTTCCACAGCACGATGTATATACAATGTATTTACTTAACTTCTCTTCAGTAACAACCTCCTTTCAACAACAGCATGATTTTTTCCACAGCACGATGTATATACAATGTATTTACTTAACTTCTCTTCAGTAACAACCTCCTTTCAACAACAGCACGATTTTTTCCACAGCACGATGTATATACAATGTATTTACTTAACTTCTCTTCAGTAACAACCTCCTTTCAACAACAGCACGATTTTTTCCACAGCACGATGTATATACAATGTATTTACTTAACTTCTCTAGAGCAACAACCTCCCTTCAACAACAGCATGATTTTTTCCACAGCACGATGTATATACAATGTATTTACTTAACTTCTCTTCAGTAACAACCTCCTTTCAACAACAGCACGATTTTTTCCACAGCACGATGTATATACAATGTATTTACTTAACTTCTCTAGAACAACAAACTCTCTACAACAACATTATTTTGCTACTATCAAAGGTTATTGGCTTTGGAGAAGTTGCACTATGTAAGTTTTAAATAGGGTATTAATGTATGGATCAGAGATTTGTGTTGTATACAGGTAAAGAACAGACAAGGAAACTGTTGATTAAATACCTTTAGCACTATTAAGGGGATTAATCAGATGTTTTTAGGTAAGGTCTGATGATAAAGACAAGTCCTCTGTAATAAGTTCATTTCTCCCTCAAAGTCAGAAAGCATCCATGGAGATTCTTAACTTTATTATAGACAATAAAGTGTTAGTCATGTCATGACTTCCATTTACACCATACACAAATTATGAAATATGTGGTAGAAGTGCTTTACAGCATTTACATAATTATACATGTACCAAATTATCAAAATAAAAGTTGATACTTCAATTCTCATCAACAATGACATCATTGTTCTATCCTCTACAACAACAACAACACTTACATGTAAACATTATAGCATCCTATTGGAATTCCCCAAGGTCGTCTACATGAGGTGTTTCCTCTATCTCTGTGTCGACATAAATGGCCTAATTCTCTATTTCCAGAAACAAGCTGTCTCTCAAAGTCACTTGAAGTACTATATGTGTTAATAGGAGCATTAAACTTCTCCCAAAATATGTCAAAAATGGACCGTTTTCTAGACCTAGATGTGAAATCGTGTAAGTTTGGTCTGTGGCACAGAAATTCTCCGACATTGTGGGACTGAGTTCTGAGAGTCATATGATCAACATTCGTTCGCGCACATGTAACACACTTCCCGGAAGTCCAAGCAACTTTCTCCAGAATCAACATTCCTTGATTTTGATTTTCAATTAATAAATCCATGGTAACGAATTCTTCTTAAGAATTAGCCTTAATGTAAGAAATCCCTTTATTGTAAAAATGTTAAGAAAAATTATTTCCAACCATAAGACAAATAGACTATCAACAAAATACTACATCACAAAGGGACTGTAATGAACATTTATAAGAATTGCACAATACAACAAATGACCTCTCTGTAAAAGCAAGACTCTAAATCTACGACCTGCTCCATTTTCTCAAGTATAAAGAACTCTAAACTAATCAAAATTCAACAAAGAACAATGCAGGGAAATACTAAAATATCTACTCAACGAAACCTGAAAAATACATCAA
Source organism: Lutraria lutraria (assembly GCA_964023205.1). Lineage (NCBI taxonomy): Eukaryota > Metazoa > Mollusca > Bivalvia > Venerida > Mactridae > Lutraria > Lutraria lutraria. Next base: position 3,800,690 of record OZ026837.1, read on the forward strand.
TATAAATCAACCTATTATGTAATAATTCACAGCAAATAAACGCTGATGTAACCGCATTCTTCCGACAAAACAACTTTCCAATTTCAAAATTTATGAGGCAAAGAATGAACCATCCTTTACACAAAACAATGTTATTCAAACAATCTCTATACTTTAAATTCACACCATATCAATATTGTGTCATTGATAAACAAATGAAATGATCTCTTGCCACACAAGATAGCTCTAAAACAGAAACATCAATTCTATATTCAATGTATTGAAACAAAACAATTAAATTACACATAGCTAGGTTACCAGTAAAATGATCTTTGCATTGCTTTAAACTCATACTTTACCAATAAACAACATTTTTTCGCATCAAGTACAAAGGAATGGACCATCTGGGATGTGAGACAGGTTGAAGTTAAAAGGTTGACATACATTGACCAAGGGGTTTGGAGGGGGCCATCTTGTAGTTGAATTTCTTGTGGTTGTAGTTTGAAATTGCCATTATGGAATGCCAAGATGCAATGACTGTTTTGATTGGACAAGCCTGAGAATTAACCAACCATAGGAACTCTTATTATACACAATGTTTAACATGTGTATTTTTTTGCGCAAGAGAGGATATGGGACATGAAGTGGCATACAATCTGTTCTGAGGGACTCCACTAAAATTTTCTCATTGGATCGATGTGATTTACAGCAATCACCCCACCGGCATTTTCAATCTGTGGATATCTGAGGAAAAAGCACATTGCAGACTTGAATACAGGCAATTCTATCACCTGAACCTCATGCCTACTGGCAAAATAAGCAGCAAGAACAAAGGTGAATACAAGAGCGTTGCAAGCAGGTGAATATAAACCACATAAATAAGTTACCAAAGAAACTAAACATTTCATCGAGAGTAATGGATATTAATTGCCTCATCATTATTATGGACACTAAACCACATTATAACAAATTACCCCTAGATAACCAAAGACAATTTGTTAAGCTTACTAATGACTTTGATCTTTGACCTGCAGTTTTTGAGCACCACAATATGAGCCTATGTAAAATCAAGTCCCCCATTACCCATAATCTGAACAAATTTGGTAGAGGTCCACTAGACAATAATACAGATCAAATATCTAAATATCTAAGCTCTAATCATTGTAGTATCTGCAAGAAGATTTTCCAAAATGAGCCTATGTAAAATCTAGTTAACCTCGGGCGGAACCAATTTTGACCCAAGGACCATAATTTGAACAATCTTAGTAGAGGTTCACCCAACAATGCTACACTGGAAATGTCCCAGCTCTAGGCATTTTGTTTTTGGACAAAAAAGAATTGAAAGATTTTTTGTATTGGTTGCCAAGGCAACCAGAGATTTTAATGAAATTTAATTTTTTGAACAACTTTGAATAGGGACCACCCAAGAATCGGTCCAGCAAAGTTTGGTTGCAATTGGTATAGTGACATTGTGCTATAAACAACACAAGAAAACTTAGAACTCCAAGGAAGCCTTCAAATATGTTCACCATGAAGTATGATTCAGTCCAAGTTAGATCAGATCAAACAGAAATCAAGTCATTAATATTGCATTGTACAGAGATTTTTCTGATGAATATAAAGCAATAAGAAGAAAACAAAGCCTAGGTTTATCTTGTTTCTAACACAAGAAAACATGTTTATATCAACAATAATTTCTTTGATTAAGATATAGGAAAGCTGTTGGTTACAATTTATATTATAATTTAATCATTATAAACACTGAATACAGATCCAGTTATCTTTTATAGACTTTCATTTATTGATCTGCTATTACTGCAGTTACCGGTTTATTGTTTTATTACAAATCAGAAATGATTGGTAAATACAACAATATGCGTTTTTAAAACACAATGCCCCCTCCCGGTGACCTTGACCTTTGACCTATTGACCTTAAAATGCACAAGTCCTGTAGAGGTTGTCATGAGGAACCAACATATGAAGTTTGATGACTGTATGTGGAAGCATTTTGATTTTTAATATAGGCAAGGTTTAAGTTTGGTACAAACAGACATGCAAAAACAATATGCCCCCGATCTATCGATACGATGGCATAAAAAGACTTTAAAAACCATGTTATACTAGACTTGATACAGTTGTTATTATTACCAGCAAAATTATGTTACTTAACAGTTCTTAATTTAAGTGCCTAACTGATACAAATTATAAAATGTTTCAACAATTACTGATACCAAAATACCATGAATTATCCAATTTAAAATTGTCATCACCTACAATGGCATCAAACATGCCAACAAAATCATTGTAAATCCATTAAATAGCACAGAATAAGATTTTTCAACAGAAAAAAACACTGTTCTGATTATTAAACTCATGAAATGGATCTATTTCAACACCAAAAAGAAGCAAGCTTACTTAATGACAAGCAGACAATTGCTAAGAAGAATCACCAATGTCTGTCAAAATTAATGGAGACATTGCTCAAACATTATTTTTACAAAATGAGATTCGTTACTAAAAAAACTAGAAATATGATTAATAAGTCTCCATTCCTACAAAAATCTTCACAATCTCAATTCCAAAATGAGTTTCGAATGTCAATTCATCAAACTTTTTCTTCACCATTTTTTGTGTGAAGCAGTTTCATGATTTAAGATCACACAAGTAAACTGCCTCGCTTCACATCTCCAATAGCTGCATTACTATTCTCTATACGGCGAGGGTGTAAAATTTATTAATGACCATAGAGATTACCTCATACTCCTTAATAAACATCTATCCACTGGTAAACACTGAGGCCCTGGTAAACACACCTCCCCTGGTAAACACATCTCCCATGGTAAACACATATCCTATGACCTCCCCAATGGTAAACACACCTCCCTGGGTAAACACATGTCCCCAGTGGTAAACACACCTCCCTGGGTAAACACACTTCCCCAAATGTAAACACATCTTACAATGGTAAACACACCTCCTGGGTAAACACACCTTATAATGGTAAACACACCTCCTGGGTAAACACACCTTACAAGGGTAAACACACCTCCCTGGGAAAACACACTTCCCCAATGGTAAACACACCTTACAATGGTAAACACACCTCCCTGGGTAAACACACTTCCCCAATGGTAAACACATCTTACAATGGTAAACACACCTCCTGGGTAAACACACCTTACAAGGGTAAACACACCTCCCTGGGTAAACACACTTCCCCAATGGTAAACACATCTTACAATGGTAAACACACCTCCCTGGGTAAACACACTTCCCCAATGGTAAACACATCTTACAATGGTAAACACACCTCCCTGGGCAAACACACCGTATAATGGTAAACACACCTCCCTGGGTAAACACACTTCCCTGGGTAAACACAGCTTATAATGGTAAGCATATCTCCCCATGGTAAACACACTTTATAATGGTAAGTATATCTCACCATGGTAAACACACCTTTCCAATACAGACCCCTCTCTCATCCAGATCTCTCTCTCTCATCCATACCCCTAAAATACAGACCTCATTAATCCAGAAATCACTTTACTTTGATGGTCCAGATTATTTTCATGATCCAGAAATGTTTACTCCCAAGTTTTGCCATGGTCTGGACAAGTCTGCGTTAGAGAGGCTCCACAGAATAATACCAGTTGTATACCTCTCTTAATTGTTAAATTTAGATACACAAAACTAAAGAGTGTAAATAAAAACAAACATGGCCAAAATCTTCAAATTTCACACAAATTAATATATTGGTATCAGAATATAGAACCAATAGTAATTGAAAATGTGGGAGAATGTATGATCAGATACATATTAATATTTTAACATGGCATGGATATTAAAGCTCTGATCTACTAGTGTTAATTATACAGGTCTGCCACAAATGAAATGATTAACTACATGATTTCATATGATAAAATCTACATATTAGCCAATGAAAAGTGAAATAAATTAATGCCATGAAAGTAATAAAGAATCATAAGGCTAAATCCCTTTCAATATTATCTAATATTCTAAATCATTGTCTGAACAGACATTGTGATATTCCGCTAATTAACTGTCACTCTGATCTGCAGGTGCCATCTAATATAATAGAATGAATTCTCATTTATATAGTGCAACCTCTCCAGAGCAGCCCTAGTTTCTTGAGCAACAACCTCCCTTCAACAATAGCATGGTTTTCCCCACAGCACTATTTAACTATTAATTTATCCTCTCTAAAGCAAAAACCTCTCAACAACAACATACTTTTGCTACTTCCAAAGGGTGTTGCTTAGAGAAGTTGCACTGTATATACATATCAGCAATTATTGAACAATCAATGCAAAAGGTGTGAATGTACAGGGTCAAATTTCAAGATACAGTGTAACAGAGTGTAACAAGACATGAATTAGTGATGTATGACGTGAGCGGTCTTCCATTCAGAACACCTCAGCTGATTCCTTTCCTACATCGAACCACAGAATGATTCCAGTTTACTGCAATGGACAAGATTCAGCCTTCAGAACTTAGTTCATCAAATAACATCTGTTGGAGACTGTCTAGTGAACTGTACTTCTAGCTGTGTACATAAATCTTTTGTTTTCTATGATACCTTACAGCAGTTACTAAACAAAAAAAAAACTTGACAAAAAGTTTCTTTCATGAAAGCCGCCAAATTCATCAGTTCTACACCAGGGAATCCCAAGCAGTTCGAATGTGTGGCTAAGATTAGACGTACACGTAGTTGGTTGAGGTGTGCAGTATGGTTAAACTTCAAATCAATTAAAGGGCGGTAACTCAATTTATTCCCTATAACATCACTAAGGGTATAAAATTTCACATTTCTTTTGAAGAATTGGTGGAGTGTTTACTCAAACATTTTTTGGCTGCATTAAAAGCAATAAGAAGAAAAGAAGGACCAGTCAAGTTAACAGAGATCTTTTTTATGCCTTATTAGAGCATTTATCTTGCGTTCTTCTTGACAAAAATAAGTGGGGGTTTAATTACGGCATTATACTTGGTAGTAATATACGGCTTATCATATCCATGGCTGTAATAGTTGTAGACAAGTAGACAGAGTTATAACCCCATGAACAGAACAGAACAGTCATGACAAAAGTCCTTGACGTACACCTCTATGACCCTATAACATATCAGACTTAGTAATTGTCATTTATGTCTGCCAGTGTGACTCATTTAGAAGTGATTATCTACTCTCAAAGAAGTTGTTTATGACTTTAATCATGCCATCAAATCCTGTATGTACCAATAAATTCTATAAAACCCGACACAATACAAGCATAATTATGTTATCCCGCATACTAATGTAAGAGTATCAGCTTAACAGGTGTTGTCAGGGGTGCAAAGAAGACTTATGGGAGAGCAAATGCCTGTGGTGATAAATAACGGGAGAGCTGCAGTTCATCCCATTTTAAAATTGAAGGGGGAGCTTTTAACATACATTCTAATAGTGGCCCTTCCCCTAATAAATGTCCTGTATCTAAAACATGAAAGATCTTCATATACCGTGATATTTGAATTCAGTTCCAAAATATATATTAAATTGTTCAATATAAGCAAAACATGACCAACTGAAATAATGTCTTCATAATGTTTTGTCCTAGGTACTGGAAGTTGTTTGTAAGTAGAACAATTTCAGATATTGCATATTTTCATATTGTTAACAGGACTGTTATTTCAGTATCTATATTAGAGGAGATTTGATTTTGTTGATGAGACAATCCATGAAATTAAATCCCCAACAAAAATTAGAGAAAGCACAGTATTAAGTTAATTTGGTACAGTAATCATGAAATAATAATACAAATGAGATCATTTTGCTTCAAAATAGTTATGTAATTAAATTTAACTCACTTTAGAAAAAAATGGAAATTTCTATAACCATTTTCATTATCAGAAACTAAAGATTTCCTCCAAATCTGCACAAAAAAAACAGTATTTATGTTTTCATGTCTGTTCAAAGTAATAAAGTAGCCTAGCATTCTAACATACAATAGGAATCACCAATCGATAAAACAAGCTACTCTAACTTCACTTTGAAGAAGAACTATCTATATATATCATTAATATTTGACAGCAATAAACGCAAGCAACAGTCAACTGTAACAACTTTCGGTGAAGTTTTCCTCAGAATAATATAAATTGAAAATTCCCAAACTCGAAAATTAAGAGACAATTTTATTACAATGAAATAAGAACACATTATCTGAAACTTAAGTGAACATAAAGTTAGGTTCCAAAACCATTTACGTTCATTGAAGACTTGTAAAACAGCTTACAACATGAATCAATGTATTCTAAGTAATCTATAGAAACAATGAACTGTCAATCAAATCTGACATATAGCTGCATTATACAAGAACTAAAAACAACAAAAATAACATACAAGGCCTAAATTAAAATTTTGTTTGTTTCCTCTTCTGACTAACCCACCAATAATTGGCTGATCAAAAAAATATTTTGACTAAGAAAAAACAAAATTTCAATGTTTCAAAAAATATTTCATTAATTTTGTGAATCACAAGTTTTTAAGAGTTGAGCTTTAAAGCCCTGGGTTTATAATTCTGAGACTATTATGAAAAGATGCAAGCTGTCGGTAAAATAGATAAAATCTTACCATTACATATCTGATAAATTAAGTTCATAATTTAATTAATACGCTAAAACAGTACAAGACTGTGTATTAATATGTGTTCTTCTTCGGTACAATCAAAACAGAGTTAGTAGTCACCTCCGAATAAAGGCCACCCTATGAATAAAGGCCATTCTTTCAAGAACAGTTTATGATTATTTAGAACAAAATTACCTCTGAATAAAGGTCACATGTCAATAAATATAACATTTGGTCTTTCCCAAAGGTGGTCTTTGTTGACAGGTATCACTGTACTTTAAGAACACAATTTTCATCAAAAGCCTTAATGCAATGTTTCTTAAGGGATGCTATAATCTTCTTCAACATTTAACAAACACAACCAAGTTTAGCAAGTAACTACCATTACTTAAGTTTATTAAAGTTCTAAATACACCAAATTTTCTCCAATATAAGCTAGCTAGCCCCTTTGGGCATTGTTCTTAACAGATTTTTGCAAATTTGTTAACTTACTGTCTGAGCATTTTTTGGACACAATGATGTATGACTTGGAGGATTATTATATTAAAGCCACGGGAAACACATTGTTTCATATCTTTTAAAAATATTGAAGTGATACTAAAAAGAGAAGCAGCTCTTTCTAGGCAACATTTGGTAATGAGATATGTTTCGTCTTAAGATGTAATACTACTGCATAATGATATAACTTAAGTATTTCTTTCAATTATCTCAAATTTTGAATCAGACCTCAACAATGTCAATCATGGGGAGAGCCGTAACTTAGTTTAAGAACTTGTGGCTCGACCCTTTTGAGTTATAAGGCAAATACTGTGGTATCATTAATTTTCGTTGGGGATTTAATTTAGTAGACTTCGTGGGTCGGCTCATCCACGAAATCAAATCCCAACGAATATAAATGCCGAGATTTCAGTCTACCATCCGAAAAAGTGTATCATCCGAAATTTGGCTACTTACAATACAACTTTCGGTTTATGCTGGAACTGACAAAAAACAATCTATCTTCGACAATGTATAATTGTTTGAGTAAACATAATATCTACCATATTCAATAAAAAAGATTCAGTATTCATATCATGTTTAATGTTAATTGCTTCTTAATGAATATTTACATATTGATACATGCACTACAAACGTATCTGCATTAGGATCTGGAAGTCCGGGAGATGACGGCTTTACTGGTATTTAACCATGCATTAGCGACATTTTATTTATAAAATTGTTGTTAACAATGTGAAGTTCAGAAAAGTGTAGTGATGTGATTTCTCGTAATTTACATACTAGAGGGACAGAAATAATTATGAAGGTCATGCTGAAATAATGTTGACATAATGGACTCGATGTCAATAAAAAGGTGTGAACACGAATGGCCCCTTGAAAGTTTGCGTGTCCGTCAATTTGCAATGTAATGTTATAAAATTTAGAACATACTGAAAGCAATAAAACATGTTTAAAATGACTATCAATTATCACTATGGCAACACCATCAAACAAATATAATTTTATATACAAATCTGCATCATCTCTTATTGATCTTGTACCATAACCAAATATGTAATTAATTCTAATTTCACCCATCAAATAACAAGAGTATGGATAACTGTACATCTGTAACATAAATAAAAGACACCTGACTTAGACCTATGGTCTGAAAACAAGCAACAAATTAAAAACCATGTAACAACTACTTCTGTATCCTTCCAATAAACACGAAATGAATCATACCTTAAAACTCAGGACTTGATATCACTGGAAATTATCACTATTACAAGATCAAATGAAGGATTATTGCAATTTCTATGAATTTTCAAAGTGGCACACATAAATGCTAACAAGATTGGGACACCGTAAACACTCTTAGTAATGTCCTTTTACTGAACATCTTTTTCAATTTTAAAGCCCTATCCACCTCTTGGATTGGAATTCATGAAAACAATAATTTTTTTCTTGAACTAATAAGGAATAGTTCATAAAGTATGTACAACTATTTAACAGTGGTGTGACATCCATCCCCCCCCCCCCCGCAGCAAAACCACCCATACTGAGTGACAACATAATGTACTGTTTTAAGACTAATTGTGAATATAAAAACACCGCATCTCCCAATCATCAAACAAACAGGATCCATAAAAAACATGAATTACCCATTCAGGGATCAGTCTTTAAATATTTAAACAATTATCTGATACTATATTCATTATTTATTCAACAACAGTTACTATCAAATTAAATAAAGTCAGAACTAACTGCCATCCACCATCCAAGGCAACAATTTGATTAAAAGCCAGTCTTCAGCACACATTTATTTGCTTAACAGTAATTAAAAGAAAAGCCAAGCCATACACCATCACAATAATATCTGACTGATTGGAACAAATACACACAGTCACTAAAATATTCCAATGCAATTTACCAAAATATCTTTAAATAAGATAGAGTAATACTGCCTACACAAATAAGACTCTTCATTTAATTACAATCAAACTCAGCTACAATTAATTAATATTTATCAACAGAAACACATGATAATGCCATAAAGTAAGTTAAATTTAACAATCATACCAAAAATATCAAAATATATAAACCATCACAAAAGCTTGCAATAGGAAATATGAAACCATTTTTGTACCATTGCTATCATTATTTTAAATCCATCTCCACGCAACAGCAACCTAAACAACAATAAATATATAAAGATACAGGAGTTCTTAAAGTTGATCAAATAGTTTGCTACGCCAAGATGTTTTTTTTATAAATAGAGAAAAATATTACATTTAACTTCCTCCCTATATTTTCACTTTTCTGAGGTAAATTATTTTAACGCCATGTCACAAACCTAATGACACCATTTAAAGCCAAGATAATATCACACCTACAGCAGAACTTATCTATTAAACAAATAAATATCCTAAGCTTTAATAGTAGAGCTAATGTGCTTCAACACCACTCACTCTATACTTCACTCACTACCGATATTGGAAGACTATTCCACAAGTTGTTCGGTTAAATACCAACACCATACAGCAGCGAGTGAATGGAGCCATCACTGGTTCCCTGTATCTACTGAGAATATTGGTTCTGATTCTATGTTAGGACATATCAACACTGCAAGAAACTAGTCAACTTTCTGTACTTTGAGGATATCCTGGCCATATAAAAGTCATAAGCCAGACAATTGAAACCTCAAGACATTTAAAACCTGGAACAACTAATTGATACATCAGCTGAAAATCATGTTTATGACCATCCATGCTACAGGTGAATGGCCCTTGTAGTACTACTGCAAGAGTTCAACCATGTTTATGGTCCACAGACAATACACCAAAGGTTGTCATATGAAATTTAAAATCCGACAATCATTATACAGTGACAGTAAAATGTTTATGTCCATAGAGAATCTATCAATGAATGTCCCTTGAGCTCTGAAACCATGAAACCAGGGAAAGTAATAGAAATATTTAATGTTTACTTCCATGGACTTACAGATATGGATGTCCTTTGAGTTCCGAAACCTTAGAGTATGTCTAGACACAATACACCATGAAAACAAGACCCACCATTGCACATTATACCATTAACCGGATCTATGAGACTCTTTCTTTCATCATTGTGACATCATACAATAGGCATTATTCTTACATTATGTTCCTATATCTGTGCAAGAGGTAAATTTGCAATCAATCACCTCAATATAAGTAGAAACAAAGTTAATTTAAAGATAGATTTTCATGTTAGATCACCAATCATATCTATCAAAATTACTAAATTGCTATTTAGTTACCAAGCTTACAGTGCTCCAGGGATACAAAGGTCTCCTAGAAGAAATCTTAGCTCTTTTTTAATCTAAAATATCTGATTGTTAACTAATATTTTGAATTAATTAACAGAATGAGTTCAGTGGCTTGACATGTTTTTACAATACCATGTCCTACTCCGGACACTATTAGAACACCAAAGCCGTGTCTCTGAAGAAAAAGTTACTGAAATCATGGTTAGTACAACATATCATATGAATATATCAATTACTTAATGGATTCCCAGATGGAAATCCCCTAAGATGTATATGCAAATACTAACTTTAATTCAATTGTTCAAACAGGGCTATACAGGAACAGAATGAAATACAAAATGTTGAACTCATGTCTCAATGGATTACTTTTTCTTCAGACATATGGGGGTATAAATTGTGATCAATTACCGAAAAAGAAGAATAGTAGAAAACCCAGACTCTATTTAACTACGGATCATACAAAAATTATTTTACAATCAGACGTCGGCTAACATGAAGGGAAAGAAAGAAAACATACATAATAAACTTTCATTCCATTAACGTCCCCCCCACGTTATCACTAAAAACTATAAATAATGATTTACATAAAAAAAAAACAATTCACTATCCAAGAAAATACCAAGTTTCAAGGCTACATACAGCCATACTGTCAATTTTTAAAAACAGACTTTGATGGATTAACTTTACATTTGTTACGTCTGGAGTTTTAGCAAATAAGTTTGTCAGCTTTCAGTTACTGTTATTTCTTTTTAAGCTCTTCAAGTTAAAATCATCGCCATAATCACTTTTACCAAATAATTGAATACTTTTCTGTCTTGAAACTTAAGTACAGTTTATAGGACTGTGGCGAGTATCCGAGTACTCGGGTAACCACGAATCAAACTGAAAAATCGAGTACGAATAATTGTTATTACTGAGATTCGTGGTTTGTGATCTTCACAGTTCTTTAACATTAAGCATATTTTTTGTTCTTAAAAATCCCTTTTCTCTGAATATTTATTGTCTCATCATGGACTATTTTGTTTGACAAAGAAAGAGGTCCAACCGGATCTTTTAATATTTGGTCACAGGCTCATACCAGAAAATGATGCTGGTAAATCCATTAATTGGAAAGTATGTATAAATTTAAGCCATTGATCAATTTATATTGATTATCTTCATAATTCCTTAAAGAAAATTAAATTTAGTTGTCTACAGGACTGCAATGTTAAAGTTTTAGATAGATTACTCGATAACAAAAAATTTAAAAAAGTGTTTAATCGTGGATTGGATCGGATGGGACAGTCTTTGAATTAGTGGGTTGCCCCCTGCCCAAAAGGATTTTTTTAAGTCTTTAGGGGGACAACCTAGCTTTAGGGAGTTTCCTTCATAAAGTATATAGTCAGGCAACCTGTCACAAAAAAAATTAATTCAAAGACTGTTGGATTGCCACTTACCCAACGATCAACAGTCCTGACAGTTTAAGTCATCAAGTTCATACATAATACCAGGGGTCGGCCGAGTGGGCGACTGAGGCGAAGATATCGCTCTCGAGAAGCAAACTTCGCCTACTTCAAAGAGCTCGGAGAAATTCCAGTCGCCCTCATTATCGAGTCGTTATAACAGACCTTTTGTCACCCAGCAGCAACCAGCCCTTCAGCAATTGACCAATGACTACATCTCTGTGTTAGTGAACAACATAGAGGACCGTTTTTCTGACACAGAAATTGTTGAGGCGATGAAGGTTCTTCTGCCAGCCAACATCGCTGAGGCTGACCCTATCGCCAAGTATGGTCTACAGGAGTTGACCAAATTGACTGAACACTTCCAGATCTTCCTGCCTGAAGTAGAGGCCACCCAGAGTGAATACCAGTCATACAAACGCCTGGTGAAGGGTAGTTACACTGACAGAAGTGTGAGTGAAATGCTGTCTGTGTTGTTAAAAAGTGGTAACATGCCCAATCTCAGTGTGATTTTACAATGTTGTATAGTTATTCCCATGACAAGTGTGCAGTGTGAGCGTGGTTTCAGCACCCAGAACCGGATCAAGTCCAGATTCCGGTCATCTTTGAAACCCAAAACGCTGGATGACCTAATGAGAATCAGTGAGGATGGGCCAGATGCTCACAACTTTGACTTTGGAAAGGCATTGTTTAAGTGGAAGACCATGAAAGTGAGAAAATTGTATTCTGTATAGACGGTCAGATTGTGATGTTGTAGGAGTGTTGTGGTAGTAAAAGAGAACTTTAATGATATTATGTCAGATTACTTTGAATGTATGTATTATAATACAACTGTTCATTCATTTATTTGAGTTCATACAAATAAGTTTTTTAGATCAGTATTTAAAATATTTAGCTGTTCAGTATTGTTTTCAGTGATTGCTTTCCTTGAAATAGACATTTTCCCACTCTCTCTGCTATTACAAAAATGCAAATGAAATTACTGTGAAAATGTTAATCTGTCTTATGACTGTAGCAAATTATTTATTTTATTTATGCTTGTAATACAGTATATGTACTGTTTATTATTATGAGACACAGTTTTTTGAGTAACTGTGAAATAAAAGATTTAAACTGTTTATTTCTTTAGTTCTCACTTTGTCTTTCCTAATATTGTGTGTTTTTAACATATTTTATGTCATCTCCATGTAAATAAATTGATCAGAAGAAACATTGGTGAAAAAGTAAACATAAAACATAAATGTCTCCATGAATAATGATGACCTGAAACAAAAACATAACATTGGTCTTTATCCTCACAAAGAGAGATTCATGTATACATATATATATATATATAAGTACTAGGCAGACAAAAAGCATGTCACATAGTCCATTTATTCAATATTGGAGATAGAAAAACAATGTATTCATATGCGAGTATAGTTGAGTATAGTCGGAAAGATCCACTTCTCCCTGATGTCTCCTGACTTCTCCCTATTCCCAGCCAAGGGAGAAGTCACTTCTCCCTAAAATTTCAACCTAGGCCGACCCCTGAATACTGTATATGCAATAATTGCATGATGCACCAGACAACTTAAAGCGCCCAAGTTTCTGCAAATAATTGGGAGTAAATATTTTTCTATGTAATTTAATTGAATATAGAAACTTAACAAACTCAAGCTCTATTTTCCTTTGCATGTAACAGCCATATAAGCTTCTACAGAAATGACATAAAAAATAAGGGAGATAATCAGATTATATACACAAAAAGCAAATAATGTGAAAAATGAAGCATTAGTACTACCTTAACACCAGCTTCATCACAATAAAATGTCTAGCAGACAAATAATTAGAGTTAAAACAATAAGATGTCACACCCTTACGGAATTGGCATAAAAACAAGTGCATAAGTTTGAGTTTCGTTTAACCCAATAAAAGGATAGACGTAAATAATCTTTTTTTGACAGTACTTTCACCTGTGAGACTGCAGGTTCAGCCTTTTTATCAAAATGCTATTCACTGAATCAGTCTCTCAGTATATAACCAATCTAACAGACAGAGTGACAATCTTAACTACTCGGCATTTCCGTAACTGAGAAATATGCCTCATATATAAGTGTAGAGTTACAAATTGTGGTTGTGCAATTTCCAGTCACTACTTTTCCCAACAAATTACTCGTTCTCAAGAATCATTCTCAGAATTATAGACTTTCAAACATGATTATCATTCGCGATTGATAAAATGGGCATCAAATTGGCATTGAAAGAGAAACAGATTGTTTACATTGTTGGCTTCCCTTTATGGAAAGTAGCCAGTGAACAACAACAAAATAATGGCGGCCTGCTATTTTGTCCGAGGCACTTTCTCTAGACATAGCAGTTCTGATTGTCAGAGTGAGTCAGGAGTGGGGGGGGGGGGGGGGGGGGTTCTGATTACAATTTGTATACTGGTAATGTAAAACAAACACCATTATTTGAAGCAATTACTCTGAGCCTTACAATAATATTTGCCATTAAGACAAATCAGAAATGAAGAAAACAAAACTCAGGGACTTTTGTCATGAAATCAATCCGATAATCAAATAGTTTTACCCATATCTGTTAGCGACTGGTCCAAGATAAATAGGAAATAATTCCATCACAAATTTACTGAATCAAACACTTCAGTTACAGTCTTATTCATACAAGTATTCATATAGGGAATTGAAATGTCTTGTAGTATATTGCCAAATACTTGGAAATTAAACCTGATAGTATTACGTAATGGAAAAAATCTAACATGTTATCATTGCATCCAAATTGTGATGTTCATATTCACAATCTTAGGTTTTGTACTAAATTATAATTGGAATAGCATATACTGCAATTTGACAAGTCTGTGTAAATAACAATTTTATTTTCATGATAAAAAGTCTGAGTACTATGTCCACAAAGATTTTCAAGAGTACCTCATTTAAGTTGAACCCAAATGGAGCAGAATTTGAGCAGAATTTAAGCTTTAATTATTATAGCAGAGAAATTTCACAATTTCTGGGAAGTTTTAAGGATAAAATTTGCACTGACTTACAAAACATATTTTACATTCCCTAATTCCCCGTACAGATGATCGAAGTGTTGCAAAATGTAATGCCTTGGTCACACATTCACGGAAAGGACCACGGAAGAGCTACGATATGTTCATTTCTTTGGAGGCATTTTCAATGTGAGCAAGCTAGAGATGTGTGCGAGGAATGCAAAATAATTGTGATGGTCCGTGGCGCTCCGTACTACTCCGTAGCAGACCGTTCTTATCCGTACTAACCCGTACCGATACCGTAACGAACCGTAAAGCTTCCACGGCGCAACTGCCCTGATCCGTGTCGCTCCGTAGTGGGCTATGGAATAGACCTTTCCGTGGCGATCTGTAGCAATCAGCCCGTAGCTCTTCCGGGCCACTTTCCGTGAATGTGTGACCCAGGCATAAGAAATTCTTGAAAATGGTAATAACATAAGAAATGGTGCAAAAAAGACAACAAAAAAAACATACAGTAAATTAACGATCATCTTTAATAATGGCAGGGACTGAGGAAATGTTGGCTTGTAGAGAGAGAATGTGTGGGATCCTTGCATTCACTGAGGAAATGTTGGCTTGTAGAGAGAGAATGTGTGGGATCCTTGCATTCACTGAGGAAATGTTGGCTTGTAGAGAGAGAATGTGTGGGATCCTTGCATTCACTGAGGAAATGTTGGCTTGTAGAGAGAGAATGTGTGGGATCCTTGCATTCACTGAGGAAATGTTGGCTTGTAGAGAGAGAATGTGTGGGATCCTTGCATTCATTTATTCTATGTTTTAGTCCTGACAAGAACAAGTTGGTAACAAATTTAACATATGATTTCTATCTTAACCTTTTAACATCAGACATGTATCTTGTAACATGTAAGAATTTTTAAACCAAACTTTCCTAAGTGAAAGGGTATACTGCAGTAATGTTAAGCAATTTCTATTAGTTTTTGTCAGCTGACATGTGACATCTTGCTAAGTAAACGGAACTTTCTCCTGTCTCTCTGAGCAGTTAAAATGATCAATTTTTGAAGCACTAACATGCATCACAAATAGATGAAATAATTCATCTTCTGGAAACTAGGACATTGTCACTGTGAGAACAATAATTCAAACAGAATCTTTGTTAATCTCCAGCAATATCATAATATTAGGATTACTTTTCAATTTCACTACAACTCTAGCTTAATTATGATTTAATAATTAAGCCAATTTGACATGCAGTCATTCCAAATGCCTCAGAAGTCATAGCACCTAATAAAGGTAACAATAAAATCAAAGGCCTGAAGGCCTGAAATGAGATGAATTTTGTGATGTAGGGATATCTCTGAGTTGATACAAAATTTAAAACTGTATCAATAATTCTGTCCGAAACGAAGTTCAAGGATCATACAAAAACAATCTTAAAGCAAGAATTGTTATTGCGAACTCCACTAAATTATGCTTTGGGCTGTAAAAATCAATACTTTACATTCAAGATTAAATAAATGTGCAAAGGTGAAACTTGGCTCAGTGCCAGTGATTGACCAGTGCCAGTGATTGACGTGCACATTCAGGAATTTATGTCCAGCAATCAAGGTCATTGTGACCCAGACAGAGTGTCTGATAAATGTGTCAAGTTTAAAGGATGTTTTTAAAACAATCAGAGGTTGTTAAAGTGTACCATAGTACAAAAACTTTGACCTAGTTGATCATAATTTGGCATGTTAAATGTGGTGGACTGATCTTCAATTGCAAGACCACCCACGTAGATTAAATGTTCAAACATAGCACATGCCAGATAAAAAAATATTGAAAGGGGGGTCATAAAACACCAAGGTGATGCATTATTTTGATAATTATATACTGGAAGTGGTCTGCCGACTTAATTCCATCGATGTCTGCATCAATTAACACCAAATTCGTTATGTTCTCAATTGTTTTTGTGACTTGAATATTGTTTTACAACAAAGACGAGTAAAGCGGTCGTATATGACTTTTACTGGATCAAATTTGTTTGATGATATGGAATAAAGGTTAATATTTACGTATGTTTAAGACAATCTCCGAGCATATGATGTCAAAAATGAACCGTGTGCTTGCAGACTTCTGTGTTCATGATACGTCGAGTGATCGGCGCATGACTCGTTTTGTGTTTACATGGTATTTACAACATTTACTGAATAATAGACGAAATATTTTTGTTCATGGAATATTGGAAATTATAATTTTTGGAATAAAAATCCGCGATATTTCGAAGGGAAAGGTATCTGTTTAAGTTGAATACCGACTTGATTTGATTGGTAGAGTCATATTGTTCTTCAATAAATAAGTCCCGCCCACAAAAAATGCTAAAAATAGAAAATCGACATAGTAACAGCTTCGATGGTATTTGCTTGGTGACTGTGTGGATGAGTGTTTGGATTGCATGCAGTATCGTTCTATTAGCGAGTAACGAAAAAGACCGAAAAAATGTAGTACAAAGTGCTCCCTAAGATTACTGATCGCTATATGAGAAGAATTTATAAGTAAATTCATCTCATAATAACAAATAAAACATGGTGCACCTTCTCACATAGCACAAAGAACATGTTCCTTTGTAAACAGTATTCATTGTAGCAATGTAAAGCCTTTAAGCATTACTCTAGCATAATGCTAAACAATATACAAGAAGGATGGATTGAAGAGGTTACCTCATTTATAATTCAAGCTATAGCATGCTTAACAATTGCAGGCTGTTCATCGTAAGATATATCCAGAGTTCAACATCAAAGACATATCATGTATTACTCTAAGAGGACTAATACAGATTCAGCATGCAATGTGTCCATTGACATAAAGTAAGTCACCGATCATGCAACATGAACATTCATTCAGTTGACAATGACTTAGTCCATATGTAAAACAGCCAAGGCATTAGGTTGGCCGTGCCTTGAAGCTGTTCTGTGTCACAGCAGTCTTAGTACACTGCTCAAAGCTTAAAAAACTGCAAAAAAGGACTTACAGGATCTTTTAATTGTTTTTTAATTACATAACATATTGCATGTCATTTCGTTACACAATAGTCAAATGGTATCAAGTCAGACTGTTTGCCATAAGCTCTGGTGAATTAATTTTTTTCTGATAATGAATTTAATATACTTCACCCTGTATATCTGGACTTCTTTTTAGTATCTTTTTTATGATGTTATCGTGTCATGATCCAGTCACTTTGTGTAAGTTTGAAACACAGATGATGCAGGGCAACATCATGCTGTAGTATTAACCACGCGTATTGTATGATTGTTTAAATTTACACACTGGCTGTTACAATTGTATTAGCTTTGTACATAACTCTACAGAAGCGTTATGATGAAAAATCATCTGAAAATGCACAGAGAACCTAAATACATCATGAAAGATAGAAAAACATGATAACTGAAATAAATTAACACTTTGCTCTCTTTGTGAGTGTTCAATCATGATCATGTGAGATAAAAATGAACCAATGAAAACAAAATTGTTTGTATTTCAATCTTAACATGATGTCTTGGTTCACAGTATTTGGTAAACAACATCTGTATACAGTTGCACTAAAGTAAGTTGATACCAATTTTCTTAACTTTGCTAAAATTAATAATTTAGGCCAGCGTTTTTTTATCTTTCGATTTACGGGAGCGCCGTGTCTAAATATTGCAAAAGTCAAATAAAAATAAAATTCAAAATCGTGTTTTTAATTTTATTTTTTCCGCCGATCGTATCTACATCCCGTATTTTGAAATAAAATTGGTGACGTGCGAATTGACGTTGACAAAAGCTTTAAACATTTATGAAAAGATATAACAAAACACAACTCGTGTAAAAAATTTGTGTAAGAACGTAACATCAAATAACATTCCTACCTGCGAAATTGCAAATTGTAAGTGTCAATTTTATGCAATTAACAAAGTGTCAAGGCTACCAGTTAAATCCCGTATTTCTTAACAACTAACATGTGGCACGATAAAAAATCAATACTTCAGCTGCCAGATTTAAAGTTTACAGTTTTACACACACTTTGACCTAATTTTGTGAAGATTCTGGAATTTATTTAGGGCGCACAGGGGTGTCAATAAAACCAAATTAAAAATATTATCCATGGCCGACCTTTTTTGCTTCAACCACATTGTTTCCATATTTAACTCAGTTTGCATTAAAGAATATCCTTCAGGGCAGATTAATTAATTATAACTTTGCCATTTCTTGAGATATTTTCATCAAAAATCGGGAATATTGACACCCCTGTGCGTACCATATACCTTAAAACTTGGTACCCAAAATAAAAAAGTCTGCTCACATAAATTGACCAAAACTGAGGCAGGATTAAAGAGCGGTGAATTGTAAAGATCAAAGGCACGCTGCCATCGGTGTCCCTCTGATATTTGTGTGATGTTGGCTAGGAGTTTAAAGATCACATGTGTTTATGACCTGTTTGACATTTTAGCTGTGATTCAGTGCTTTATATCTAATAACAATAGATCAATAATAGTTTAGGATTGTTGTGGAATTTTATGTTTTACGAACAGTAGGTAAGTGTGAAAAACTGGTAAAATATATTGACTCTTAATCCTTGATCACCATCTTTCTTGAAATCTTTCAATTCAAGTTTTTTATAAAATAAATTTTTGTTACTTTAAATCGTTTTATTTTTATTTTTATTTCCGATGCTCACTTTTTTCTCTTTTATTTTTATTCCCTCCTCCTGGTGCTCATTTTTGAAAAAATTCCCGTAAATCTAAAAATTAAAAAACTCTGGCCTTAGTAGGTATGTTAATTTGAAGATTTTCAAATTTCCAATAATAATTGAAATTTCTTGAACATCTTAATACCCAAGATATTAATTGTTCTTGATTTTTTTCAAACAACAGTATTTAAAGTGCATTTTGTTAACATTGAATCTATATACCAAGAAGATGACAGTCAAATAACTGGTGGTACATTTGTAGAGAATTGATGAATTGATATGACCTTATATTACAGCCAAAAAATGACTGCTTTATATCCTAAGTTGACATCTGGTCTAGTATACAGTGACAGAACTATCCTAAAAGCACCAAATGTAAACCATATGAAAGAGGTTTGATCTTCCTATATGTGACACCTTTACACCTATGTCTACAGGCAAGTAGAGTTACAAAGTGGACGAAATCTCACAGCCAAGAAGGCACAAGAAACTTGCTATGTCTGACACAACAAATCTTGCTTGACGTAGATAAACAAATATAGTACTAGTATCATAGACACTACTATAATGGAATCGTGGTGTTAAACTTCCATGCATTTGGCTGTGAATATTTATAATACCAGACATGTATAACCAGAGGCACATGTTGTACAACATTACATTATAAGGTTAATGCCTGTAGTACTAGAAACATACAACATTAATAATTTCCACAATTGATCATATTTTAAAGTAAAAAAATTCCAATTCATAAGGCACTAAATTTTCCAAAATATCAATTACAGAGTATCAGATATAGCAAAAACTGTGAACAATGGCCATTCTTGGGAAGTTATACAAGTGGCCACTGTTCACAGGTGGGCTTTATTCAGAGGTCAGTATGAATAATTTGTTAAACTGAACTTCATGGGAGGATCCCCAAGGTTAAAAGCTTATGGTCTCTGACTAGTGATTACCAGCCATCTATAACACCGCATGTATCAATCTCTTCAGGAAACAGACAAATTTCACACACATGTGAGGAAGCTGTGCAGCTAACTTATGGAAGGCCATTGGTGCTACTTTATAATCAGGGGTGTCAATAAAGCCAAATTAAAAATCCTGAAAATCATACACGGTCGACCAGTTTTCCCAATCATGAAGCCTTTGTGAACATTGTTTTCATATTTAACTCAATTTATATTAAAGAAAATCCTTCATAGCTGATTAAATTAACCATAACTTTGCAATTTCTCGAGATATTTTCATCAAATAACTTGTATTTTGCTCAGAAATCATAGCTCTTTCAAGACAGATATATGCGCAATATTGACACCCCTGTACTATGTAGTACACCTGGGGTGTACTGCTGATTCAGAGACCCTATGTTTTTTAGGGGTGTATGATGAAACCAAGTTCTCTTTTTCTGGTGTAAACACTATTCAAATGCCTGATTGATTATATTTCAAAGAAATGCATGTCTGCAAGATTTATCATACAGAAGTATCCTAGCTATGATTATAACAAAGATGATGACAATCACTTGAAGGCATGGCAATTAGATGTTGTCACACATCATGTCTTAATTGAAAGGAAATTATTGAATTGCATTCAAAATACATCATCAAACAATGTCCGGTATTATTTCTCTTTGACAGAATCAGATGTAGTTTGAATATCAGTACAAATGGAGGAATAGAATCAAATACAGAAATTGTCAGGTTATTTTCCACATTATTGAATTTCAATTGATATTCTTTTTTCCATGTTATGGAATTTCAATTTATTTTCGGACTCCATTATTCAAAATCAATGGAATTTAAACAGTCAGAAATGACACATACATCTCTCACAAAATGGGTAGATTCAATTTTTTTATCACCACACCTTTTGTATAATGAGTATGGGGTAATTATTTAAGACTTTGGATTTTCTTTTCCAAACCTAAGGGTCGGTCCCCAAATAACAGGGACTGTCAGGTAACAGCATAAACACAATTTATTTTTTGGCTTCACCTAATTTACTTTATGTTACAGAATTAAACACTGTTTGACTGATTGTTTTATACTGAGATAAGACATAGATGTTAACATACTCTACCAGTGTATTAGTACAGATGTATATCTTAGGAGATTAATGAAACCCATATTGTATCAAATGAACTCTGCTTTGTGCATAAAACAACTTAAAATATTTCAAATTATGTAATTTATCACAGTATAATGATTAACCACACTGTGTTCTGGTGCTAACATAGAGCACTAGTCATTCAGCTGAATTTTAACTCATCAACTTATGATCAGAAAAGATTAAGCATGATAATAATGCCAGAGCAAAAATGAAGCAAATGATGTCCATCGAAGCATATCTGTATATCATATATTTGTTTGTTTGTTTATTTGGGTTTTACCCCATTTTTCAATATTTTTTCAGTTATATATGGTGAGCCAGTTTTCCTGGACTATATTCTAACCAGTGCTAACTTACCATTCTACTAGGAACCAGCAACTTCTCCACATGTGCTGGAAATCGACATTGCTGTCAAATTTTCATGGAAGGGTATGACCTGCCGCAACAGGGACTCGAACCCGCACTAAATTCTCAATGAAAACAATCATTGGAGACCGAATCAAAATCAAAAACTAGAAATGTGTCCGGAAAACATGAATGTCCCCACTTTGAGCTAATTAAGTCAAAAAGGGGCCATAACTCCTGTGGAAATGTCTGTATTTTACTGGACATCAAACTTGACATGTATTTTATAATTATACACCTTCATGTGCCATATGAAACCAATCCATGAAATATTTGAGTTATTGTTCAGAAACCAAAATTTTAACAGTCAGACAGGGTAATTAAACACTCGAATGGCGGGGAAATAAAAAATATCTAAGCATCCCAATGGAATGTGACAGACGTATAATAATCACCTACACATCCAGACATTATACAAACATTAACATTCAAAAACACTCTGTGTAAATGTGAGATTACTGATATATATATAAATAAGATATACCGTAATAATAATAAATATGAAATATTGATAAGGATTCATCATTGAATTATTAATTGTATTTGCACCGTGAGTGTACAAT
The DNA here is from genome assembly GCA_964023205.1 of Lutraria lutraria. Classification (NCBI taxonomy): domain Eukaryota; kingdom Metazoa; phylum Mollusca; class Bivalvia; order Venerida; family Mactridae; genus Lutraria; species Lutraria lutraria. The sequence continues at coordinate 3,823,294 of OZ026837.1, forward strand.
GTAATTTACATGTTGATTCAAGAAACAAAATGCAGCACCTTTGTCTAGTGCACCGATCTAGCAGAACTTCAAATCCTACATTAGAGTACAATATGAGCAGCTAGTGCACTAAGCCAGTGTCAATCACAATAGTCATCTGATAGAACCTGGTTTAATTTCAATGTGTCAAACGTCTGCACTGCATGGTATCGTCACAAAACTGTTTAAATTCGAATCTTGGAAATGTTCAGGTATTTTTTCAAATGGCCAATTTTCATGAACATTTCTGCTAGTGAATATTTTTGACCACAAAAACAACTTTATCATTGACAATGTTTGGCACTTTATACAATACAAAGCAAAAAATGCTAAATAATCCCTTCGCTGATTGCAATTAAATGCAAAAGGTACTGTTATACAATAGTTGAATACATCAGAAAATTGTGCCTGTTAATATTTATGAATGCAAATTTGCATAGAGATACATACTTGGGAATATTTCACCTGCACTCAATAATAACCACTAATACAGATAACTAAAAACTAAAATATAATATACATGCCCTTACCTAACATAATTTACTGTATACACATGTACATTAACACTACCAGATCTCAGCCAGACACTGGTTGACAGAACAATGGTATTATCTAACTAAACTTTCAGGACATGAAGAGTTAGTTAAATCATCTTAATTAAGACAAATTCAGAATACCGGTATGAGATGTTACAGATAAGGATTTTCCATCATAAATTTATGATGGAATTTTCTTTGGGATGGGTGACAGAATATTCAAATAAAATGAAACAGGTGCTTATTGTTGCCATCCCTAATTTACCAAACATAGTGACATCAACATTCTAATAATGATTTACAGCCCATTTTAACACAAGGCCATCCTCAAATTCAGAATTCAGGTACAAAAATGATAATTTTCCTCTCAAATTGTTATTCCTAGATCAAGCTCACTTTTTTCATCATCTAAACAAGCTTAAATCGCTCATACAGCCATGTAAAAATTTATTCCTGCATAGAACAGATTCAATACAAAATGATCATTTTCAAACTGTATTTTCACAACAACTGTTATTGTTGTAGGACAATTATAATTAAACTCTTCCTTTAGTCAACATATTTATACACCTGTCAACATCAACACGCAATACCAAATTCTCTCGATAGTTCTGACATACCAGTCTTAGCATTTTATGCCCACAGACACGAAAAATCATCCAAATTGTCTCCAAAATTCTAAACAACTGAAATCTGATTTGACAAGATTTTGAAAAGGATAAGAACGTGGAATTAATCTTCCAAAACTTAGGAATGTTGGTAAAAATTCTTACATCAATAAGATGACAGCTTTGCATGACAGTTTTAATTTTGATTTTATCTTCCGATACAGGAAGGACCACCATATAATCTATGTATTCATTCTTCTGTCATTCGTTTAAAGTACAGAAATGATATATCTGAACAAATCCGGTGAAGCTATTAATTCAATGATGTAAAGGATAATTATAATAAAGAATTTTGTATGAGAAAATATGACTATACTTCAGTCTTAATTAAGTCAATCTTCAAATTTTTAAATAGTTGCCATGACAACATTTTATAAAACAAACAAGAGGGCCACATTGGCCCTTTGTCGCTCACCTGAGAACAAAGGCCAATAATCAATGACCAGGTAATATAGTTTCCATCTCGTAAAACTCATTTTTACGTAGATTTTGAGATCAAAACCAACAATGAAGGTATAATACTGTTAAACAAGCTAAAACGTAGCAAATTTTCTAATCCAAGGGCCCATAACTCTTGAAGTTGTGGTCCGATTCCAACCATAACTAAACTTGTCCAAATCCATAAGGTAATACACATTCATTGTAAATATGATTAGGATTGGTGAATAAATGAAGGCGCTAGAGTGTAAACAAGCTAAAATATAGCAAATTTTCTAAGTCAAGGGCCCATAACTCTTGAAGTTGTTGTCTGATTCCACCTATAATCAAACTTTTCCAAGATCTTTAGGTTATACTCATTTACTGAAAATATTATTAGGATCGGTGAATAAATGAAGGTGCTAGAGTGTAAACAAGCTAAAATATAGCAAATTTTCTAAGTCAAGGGCCCATAACTCTTGAAGTTCTGGTCCGATTTTGCCTATAATCGAACTTGTCCATGATCTTTTGATTATACTCATTTACTGAAAATATTATTAGGATCGGTGAATAAATGAAGGTGCTACAGTGTGAACAAGCTAAAATATAGCAAATTTTCAAAGTCAAGGGCCCATAACTCTTGAAGTTCAGGTCCGATTCCGCCCATAATCTAACTTGTCCAAGATCTTTTGGTCATACACATTTACTGAAAATATGATTAGGATTGGTGAATAAATAAAGGCGCTAGAGTGTAAACAAACTCAAATATAGCAAATTTTTTAAGTCAAGGGCACATAACTCTTGAAGTTCTTATCCAATTTTGCCCATAATCGAACTTGTCCAAGATCTTTTGGTTATATACACATTTACTGAAAATATGATTAGGATTGGTGAATAAATGAATGTGCTAGAGTGTAAACAAGCTAAATATAGCAAATTTTGTAATTCAAGGGCCCATAACTCTAGAAATTATTGTCCGATTTTGCCCATAATCGAACTTAGCCCAGACATTGTGGCCATATACATTGTGAGCAAGTTTAATCACGATTCATAAAGAGCTGTGGTTGCTAGAGTGTAAACAAACTAATTGTGGCCGGACGCCGGACATTCAACGATCCTAAAAGCTCACCTGATGAATCAGGTGAGCTAAAAATAACCAGCTTCCTGTAAGATGAAATATAATTCATCACTTTTTGGAGGGGGGGGGGGTATGTGACAATTAGACTGACTTGAGAACCCCCCCCCCCCCTGAAATAGCAACATTCTTAATAAAATACTGAATACTTGCTGGTAACCACTGAAGAAAATACATACTAAATTTTAATAGTCTATGATTTATATATAAGACAGAAACTATGTTTATGGCACTTAAGATTTTGTTACTACAAACAGCAAATTTAATGATACCTTATACTTGATTGGTTTCTGTCCAAATTACCTTCAAACTGATGAAGTACCTTCTATAATTGGAAACACAAAAACCCATTTACTGACAACACGAAATGCACAGAGCTGAAAATTGTCTTCTTGTGCAAACAAGTAAGTATATAATATACATATACACATACTCATAGCCGGCAGCTAATATGGGCTCCATAATTCAAATCATGCTATACTACTTATTTGAATGCTCTTCAATGAATGGAGAAAACAACAATATTTCAGCCATTTTTATCTAATTCTTTCATTTCCTTCTTTAACCTAAATTGCCCACAAATTTTAAAAATCTCATGGTGAATCATTTTATATCATGTTCAATGGGAACCTATAAATTGTTTAAATATTACCAAAATCATTCTGCTCCATTTTGAGATAATAGTTTTGGGCACCAGGCTTGGAACACCTTAATACACACATGCACGATAAACATGAAACCAGCAATTAGAAATCTGATCATTTAGCAATCACTGTAATTACAGATAATAATCTTAAATATTTAATTCAAAAGACGAATGTTCGAAATAACAAAATGACAAACTATGACAATCATAGTAAAATGATTCAATCACAAAAGAATACATGTTTCCATCAATGCAGTAGATATATTGTAGCCAACTATTTCTAATGTCCAGATAGCCTGCAAGAATAGCATTAACTTTCTTATATACTCCACTGCACCAAAGCATCCATCATTGTTACCATTGGTTTTTGAGTGGCAACAATTTACGCCAAAATCAATTCTAATAGTTCTAGACAAGACAAAACAGATCAATGTCGGGTTATTTCAACAATTCTGCGCCATACATTTGCCAGAACATACATATCCTAGACCATAAGTCAGATTTTGCTCTATTTGAAATTACACAGTTAAATTGACCAAGACAGAAAAAAATCTTGAGACAGCAGAAAACAATAGGATCTGTGGATTAGCAAGAACCAGGAAGATCTTTACATTTTATCTGGAGAAATATTACTACCGTGCAACCTCTCTAAGGGAGCAGCAAAATTAAGTTGTTGTTGATAGGTTGTTGCCCAAGAGAGGCTATATTAATAATTAAATTTTGCATCAGGAAAAAAGTCATACTGTTGTTGAAGGGAGGTTGTTGCTCAAGAGAGGGCTGCTCTGGGTAGGTTGTACTGTATATTTATTCAATGATTTAATACAAACTGAACATAAATCAATTTAAAGTATACAGTTACTGTATTTCTATTTATTACTTTTTTGCTTTTAAAATTTTGAACATTCAAAGATAAATTGATAAGAATGTAATTTTGTAATATATGCAACAACTTGGTATATAAAGAATATGAGGAAGTTATATCAACTCAGATGATGGAAGTAGTAATTATGTTTAATGTAAAAAGCTTTAAGCCAACCAGTCAATCATTGGAATTCACAAAGCCTTTCATTTCATGGTAGAATATGCCAATTTCCTTGTATTTACTGTATAACATAGTAATCAACTTATGTGCTTATTCCCATTTATTTCAAGTGATTTCAAAAGGTCTAGCTGAGGATAGAGCCCGATAAGCACGCAACAACTGATATTTTTTTAAAGAGTTTCGAAGTCAGAATGTCTGTGTATGAGTTAATGGGACTAGGGTAATCAATCATACCCTAATCATTTGTGGTTTAAAACTTGCTGTATGGATATATCGATCTTTGTAATGTTTAAAAGCCAAAACTAAAAATGAAAAACATCTCATACAGAAGGTGCATTAGCCTGATGACAGGTTTAAGATAGAAGATAGCGGAGTATCTGTTTCCATGGTATACAAATAGAATCCACACTGACAATTGATAACTTGCAAACAGTCATTATTTAGACTCTATCAGGGCATAAACTTACTTTCACAGAATTTGAGAGGATTCAAATTTTATCAATAAAACAAGATTAATTATTCGACAGAATTCCGCTGAGTCTATCGTAATATTAATTAACTTCCTAATCCGCCCACTTCACAAGTTTCTAGGTTAATTCACTTCCAGTTGTGTATGGAAATGTAAGAAATATTAAGTTGTTAAATACATTCAAGACAAGCCTGTACCTGTATGTACTCCTGTCAAATAGTTAGTCTTACATCATAAAGTATCAAGAATAGTTCAAGAAACAAGCTATATCGCTCACATGTCAATCACTGCTCACTCATTAAAAGATGACCCATGTTAGAACTTGTCCTACATATGACATAAGACAAACATTCTGACAAAATTTGGTGAAGATCCAATCAAAACCATGAAAACTACAGCATAGACAAGGTTTTCCTAAGATTTGACCTCGTGACCTAGTTTTTTACCCCAGATGACCTATGTTCAAATATGTCTTACATATCATTAAGACAATCATTCTGACAAGGTTTGGTGAAGATACAATCAAAATTTGACATCTACAGTGTTAATAAGGTTTTCCTAAGATTTGACCTTGTGACCTAGTTTTTTACCCTAGATGACCCATATTTGAACTTGTCCTTAATATCATTAAGACGAACAATCTGACAAGGTTTGGCCAAGATCCAATTAAAACCATGATATTTAGAGCTATTACAAGATTTTTACCTAAGATTTGACCTGATGACCCATGTTCAACCTTGACCCACATATCATTGAGGCAAACATTCTGACAAGGTTTGGTGAAAATCCAATCAAAACTGTGACATCTACTGTGTTAACAAAGTTTTCCTGAGATTTGACCTGGTGACCTAGTTATTGACCCCAGATGACCCATATCTGTACTTGACCGTTATATCATTAAAACAAACAATTTGACAAAGTTTGGTGAAGATCCAATTATAACTGTGAAATCTATAGTGTTAACATGTTTTTTCAAGATGACCCATGTTCAAACTCGTCCTAAGATATTGTGAAGACCAACATTCTGACAAGGTTTCATGATGATCCTATCAAAACAGTGACTTCTAGAGTGTTCACAATGTTTTCCAGCAATTTGCCCTAGTGACCTAGTTTAACTACGGAAATGACCCATTATCAAACTTGACCTACATATTATTGAAATAAACATTCGGACAAAGTTTCATGAAGATCCAATCAAAACAGTGATTTCTAAAGTGTTCACAAGGTTTTCCCTTATTTGGCCCTGGTGACCTAGTTTTTGACCCCAAATGGCCCAATATCAAACTTGTCTGAGACTTTGTCGATATTAATGTTCAGACCCAGTTTTGCTAAAATTGGGCTAAAACTGTGGCCCCTAGTGTGTTCACAACATAAAGTTTGAAGATGTAAGATGCCGGACGGAGGCTGATCCTAAAAGCTCAACCTGTCACTTAGTGACATGTGAGCTAAAAATCATGCTTACAAGAATTCCATCCAGGGGGGGGGGGAGGGGTATGGAACAGGACAGGAAAATTAAATGAAAATTCTAGCACACGCTAGAACTGTGAAGAATGTCTGACAATCTTACAGTACAAAGAATAATATGAAACTTTACAAATAGTTTCATCTAGTACTGATTAATTTTCTTAGTAAATGTCTTCATTTGAATGATCATATAAGTCACATCATCAAATTTAGTGTACAATTGTTCTATTAAAGGTTCAGTATAGCCCGTTTTACATTCTATGGTATGACAAATCAATTTAAGCAAATCAAGCAAGGATATCATTATTGCTTATTAGTGATAGTAAGGGTATATAATTATATTAAGAATGTAACAGTAAGTCAAATTATGTACTAACCATTCACTAATCCTACAAAGAACTCATACACATCAATACTTAGGAAATTAAAATATTGTGACTCACAGTACATGATTTAATGATTCTTCTAATATCACATTTATTTACAAAAAATCATGCAAATCTGTCATACAAACTATCCCAGGGGCAATAATAATGTTGAGTACATAGTTACAGTATACCAAACACATGATTATGTGTTCCACAAAGGACTGGTTTTTTTTTCAATTTCAATTAAAATCATCATTTTAAAACGTGTTGACAGGATAAATGGTAGATTTACTCTGAAATGGCTCAATTAAACTAAAAGAACGAGGAGATAATAGAGTTATGTTCCATAATTCCAACAGATCAACTAAATAACATTTGTCACAATGTAACTGCTTGTATGATATACAAAAAGGATGCATTGTTATTCAAATTTGCAATTTTCAGACAAGATTTATCAATTAAAATGTACAAGCCTATCACAAAAGGAAGCAATTGTGTCATACAGAAATCACATATAGAACAATTATAGATGATTTAGTACCAACAAAATATATCTTAGAGAAATACCCATTTTTGAAGCCGGATTCTCTTTTTAATGATTCAATAAAATCACAAGCAATCCTTTAAATGGAAGTAAAAACATGCAACCATCAATCTTGCTTGCTTGTTAACAAGTTTAGGTTGTCATTAATTAAAAAAAAATTACTCACTCCTTTAAAAGAGTCATTTTACAAGTGCTTTGATTTATACTTGCATTTATTTTTCAAATCAAAGGATCATAAACAATATAGAGAAATATCTATGTCTGACCACAGAAACCTAATCCAAGCCATTGTTTATACCCCACCAAACAACATATACTGTTAATACAGATATTGCCAATTGGGTTGATAAAGGAGTCAATTTCAGTGTGCTTTGATTTCATCAGTCATCTACAATCCAGACTACCTGGACATCACATATTCTCCTTCCTGTATGAAGTTCACAGAAAATTTATCATAAACATTCAAACCTCAATAAAATATAAAGTATTAGTTCACGAAACAGTCGAAACCATTTTGGATTATTCTTTTGCGCTGGATCAGTGCATTTTAGTAATATTTTTGTTAAGCACACATTGTCATTACTGTACCTTGTGTTTTAAGAGTATTTAGTATGGTAATTCAGGCTGATTTTGACAACACAAAATTGACAATTTTCCGGTGGAAAAAGATGAAATCATCTTCATTGTTTCAAATTGGACAAAATGCTTACTGGTTTATTTGAAGTATATTGTATTACCTATTTAATTTTGTAGACACCAGTTGTTAGAAATTTGAATGATGTTTTAAAAAGTTACTAAGTATTTAAACTATGTTTTAAAATGTTACATAGTATTTAAACTAACTTGGTGTGGAAACCGTCATTTCAGAAACTGTAACCCTTGTATATGTAGAAATATGATAAACATGTTTTTGATCCATGTGACTTATAATCTTAGGCCTAATTAACCATTATATACTATCCCTTCAATGTTCTAGCCCCCAAGGTCAACACCACATGCAACAAAAAAAACCTGATATATACATGCGACTTTACAATTTTTCAAAAAATATTTTATTCTCATTTCATTTGATTTTACTGCCTTATTGCATTAATTTTGTTCAATACATTTCCCTGTTCCACGAAATTTGAACATCAAACTATCTGTAATAACTCTTGCACAAAAATATTACAAGCCGGGACATGGTATAAACCTTGTAACAAGGACAGGAAATATGATAAGGGAGGGTGAGGCAAACAAGTTAATGAAATTTTACTCCATCAATCCATACCCACTAATTAATAAAGTTAATCAGAATAAAGATTCTTTGCAGATAAATTGGAAATAATAACAAAACTATAAACTACTGTTACTGGAATATGTTTTGGCTTTCAATAACTGTGATTTTTAGAAACACATTCACATAGCCAATGCTTATGCCAATAAACTGCAGACATTTTACATGCTTACATTTGTTTAAGTAAATATTGAACAATTTATGTACACATTAGACTGATATCATTTGAAGAATAATTAAAACATTCAAGGTTGGTCAAATTGTTTCCTTTTTTTTCTTCAACAGCCATTCTTAGGGGAAGACATATACATAAAAGAGAATATTTAGCTAGTTGTATACAGTAAGGTTTGGGAAAGGGTCACTAATTAGGAATGGGCAAGTGTAGGGAATATAAGGCATGTTGCTGATAGTGAAAACTGCCAATGGGACCTGATTGGTTATGGTCTCAGACAGTTCATATCTAACCAAAGACAAAATTTAATACATGATGAAGCTGTCCATTCAGCTGATGGAAGATTAAAGGTTCTACCCTGTGGTGTTCTTATACAATTAAAGTTGGTAAGTCACCAAATTACCCTGGATGTTGGTGTGACAATAAATCCCAGTAAAAGAAACAACTGCCACAAGAAACGCAACCCAACATAATTGAAAGCAGCCTGAACTAGAACTATCACTAAAGGTGATGAATACCCCCAGCTGCGGCCTTGACACAGTTATTGTTACATTTTACAGAGGGAAATATAATGCATTTTCATTTTTTTAATACCTGCAAATTGTTGCTTAGATATATCCTGACCAGTTTCTAAATATACATTATATAAAAAATAACAAAGGGCCATAACTCATTAAAATTTACTTGGACAAAACCTATTGTGGACATGCACAACAACATGCAAACTACTTATCACTTCTAAGAAGTTTCACTGAATTCCTGCATGTAGTTGCTGAGAAATGGTACGGGCAAAATTTGCCTAATTGTATAAAACAAAGGGCCATAACTCAGTGAAAATTAATCCAAACAAAACCTGGTTATTGCATGCACAACTTGGCTTACTTTTTATAACTTCTGTGAAGTTTCATTGAATTCCTATGAGTAGTTACTGAGATATTGTATATACACTGTATAAAAAACAACAAAGGGCCATAACTCAGTGAAAATTTAACCAACCAAGACAAGCTTAATGGATGCACAACTAGGCTAACTACTTATCACTTCTGAGAAGTTTTGCTGAATTCCTGGCAGTAGTCAATGATAAATAGTCAGGACAAAATTTGCCTATTGTATATACTGTAGAAAAAAACAAAGGGCTATAACTCAGTGAAAATCAATCCAAATGAAAAATGATTTAAGCATGCACAACTAGGCTAACTACTTATTACTTCTGTGCAGTTTCGTTGAAATCCTGCGAGTAGTTGCTGAGAAATTGTCCGGACAAAATTTGCCTATTGTATATACTGTATAAAAACAACAAAGGGCTATAACTCAGTGAAAATTGATCCGAACAAAAAATGCTTTAAGCATGCACAACTAGGCTTACTACTGATCACTTCTGTGAAGTTTCATTGAGCTCCTGTGAGTAGTTGCTGAGAAATTGTCCGGACAAAATTTGCCTTTGTATATACTGTATAAAAACAACAAAGGGGTATAACTCAGTGATAATTATTCTGAACGAAAATTGCTTTAAGCATGCACAACTAGGCTTACTACTAATCACTTCTGTGAAGTTTCATTGAGATCCTGTGAGTAATTGCTGAGAAATTGTCCGGACAAAATTTGCCTATTGTATATACTGAATAAAAACAACAAAGGGGTATAACTCAGCGAAAATTAATCCGAACGAAAAATGCTTTAAGCATGCACAACTAGACTTACTACTGATCACTTCTGTGAAGTTACATTGAAATCCTGTAAGTAGTTGCTAGGAAAATCTCCGGACAAATTGTGTCTACAGACGCACGGACCGACCGACCGACCGACCGACCGACCGTCAAGCGTGAATCCAATATAGCCCCCATATATTTCATATCTGGGGGTATAACAAGTTAATTAAAGCAAGACCTTTCATATTCATAAATCATAGAAGATGCATGTAGCACTGAAATCAAGCAATCAAGCTTATCATTGATGCTAATGTAGGATGGTTTGGCTTTTATACACACCAACAAGTTTATCAGGTACAATGCACGACACAGGACAAAGACTTCAAACATTAAAATTAGCCATGTAAAAAATGCATTACATCTTTCAGTGCAACAACTTCTCCATGATGTGGAAGCCATTGAACATGATAATTAATTATTAATTAACATAATGTTTCTGTAACACTTAATAAACAGGAAGGCTAAACAGAGCAGCTCAGTACATCTTACACAGGTCAACATACGGATCAAGAGGAGAACAATTCAAGACCAAAAAAAGGCTCAAGTTTTTTTTATACAAGATGTGTTTTTAAAGCACAATGCCATCCCCCCAATTGTTCTCCAGTTATTAGAAGGGCTGAGTACCAGTTCACGTATCGTATCGAATACCGGTATATAGGGTTCGGTTGATATATCGTATCAAACGTTAACGTATCAAACAAATATTGATCAAAATAAAAATTAAATTTAAAAACATGTTTAAATGGACCGTGATATGTGCATTTTGTGAATTATCGTCAAATAAAAAGTTGTGACACAAATATTAAACGTATCTGCAGTCATCCACAAGAAGAAAATAGTTTTTTGCAGTTCAGCACGAGTGTTTGGCATGCCTGCTGAATCAACATTAGGTACCTTCCCTAATTATTAGGTATATAAGTATCCTATGCAGCCAATATTTGATTTTGTGTCAAGTACCCGTGTCAATATAGTCAATGTTTCTCACCATTTCTGTTTCATTTCATTTGCATAGAACATCAAATGATATATCATATATCGTTCTGTATCGATACAAATATCGTATCGATAATTTTTATCGATACTCAGCCCTAGTTATTAGCTGGTCAAGGTTCAGAAAACAGACTGACCGACATGTGCATTAAACAAAACACACCCATTCCTTCGAAGGGAGACATAAAAATAAGTTCAATATAAAATACTATTTAATTACACTGTAAGTAATAAATTGTCAGTCTAGACTTTCAGTCAGTAATATCACATGTTGAACCAGACAAATTAGTATGTATGAAACAACCAGGGTCATTTAAAAGATCATTAATTTTATCAGGAAATTATATAACTGCATCAGAAACATCGTAAGAAAAAGTTGAATGGATTTTAGACAAGAATATGGATAATTTCATTCTAAGAAATAAACAAAACATTTTGGCTTAGATGTAATATATCAGAAGAGAAACTCCACATCGATTCAGCAATAAATCACTATAAATGGTTGAAAATGCTTATCGACTACTACACATTGATATTAGAAACCCATTCTGGTTAATATAACAGCCAACATATTATAACTGAATAACATAATTAAATAAACACATCAATGATTCATCCCATTTTACCAGATAGACACAGACAAAACGCAATTTCCTTCTTCATTTTCAATTTCCAGTATTTTACTTAAACAATAACAATATTACAGAACATGTCATAAATGGTCAGACATATTTTGTTTTCAGACAGTATTATTATGAAATAAACCTCTTTTGAGACAAAAGGCAAACATCATTAAAGTTGAAATTTTAAGCTGGCTCAGACACAAAGTCCCATCAACCATAGTTGACCATTATGACAAAAGGCAATAGTAATATTTACGATCTGTCTCCATTTTAGCAATGGCTACACCTGAACTAACAGAAATAGTGAGAACCAATGTTGATAGAAGTAGAGGAGAAACAAAGATTTATCTTGGTCATCAGTATTAACCACATACATAGTCATTTCATGATGCCTTTCAAATCAGAATTTTATTATCATCATGCATAACAAAAACAAACCAGAGTAAGTGCCCAGGGTGTGAACAAGGTCAACATGTGAACAAGGTCAACATGTGAACAAGGCCAACATGTGAACCAGGTCAACATGTGAACAAGCTGAACAAGGTCAACATGTGAACAAGGTCAACATTTGAACAAGGTCAACAATGTCAACATGTGAACAAGGTCAACAATGTCAACATGTGAACAAGGTCAACATGTGAACAAGCTGAACAAGGTCAACATGTGAACAAGGTCAACATGTGAACAAGCTGAACAAGGTCAACATGTGAACAAGGTCAACATGTGAACAAGCTGAACAATGTCAACATGTGAACAAGGTCAACATGTGAACAAGGTAAACATTTGAACAAGGTCAACAATGTCAATATATGAACAAGGTCGACATGTGAGCAAGGTCAACATGTGAACAAGGTCAACATGTGAGCAATGTCAACATGTGAACAAGGTCGACATGTGAACAAGGTCAACAAGGTCAACATGTGAGCAATGTCAACATGTGAACAACGTCGACATATGAACAAGGTGAACAAGGTCAACATGTGAACAACGTCGACATGTGAACAAGGTGAACAAGGTCAACATGTGAACAAGGAGAACAAGGTCAACATGTGAACAAGGAGAACAAGGTCAACATGTGAACAATGTTAACATGTGAACAAGGTGAACAATGTCAACATGTGAACAAGGTGAACAATATCAACATTTGAACAAGGTCAACAATGTCAACATGTGAACAAGGTCGACATGTGAGCAAGGTCAACATGTGAACAAGGTGAACAAGGTGAACATGTGAACAAGGTCGACATGTGAACAAGGTCAACATGTGAACAAGGTCAACAAGGACAACATGTGAACAATGCCAACAAAAAACATGCTGTTGTTGAAGGGATGTTGTTGCTAAAGAGAGGACTGCTCTGGACAGGTTTCTTTTTGTCGCAAAAAATTAAATAGCCTTTATTTACATATTTGACTTTGGTCTGTATCCTACAGACTTCAATGATCAGTTCTGAACAAACAGGACAATTATCTGGGCAGTATGATAAACAACAGACAAGAAGGCTGTCATACATCATTGAATAAAAACATTACATTCAACTGACAAATACTATTAGCGATATACAAAACAGAAACCATATTCTATAACCTTTGACTTCAGCAACCATGGACAACCAATAATACATAACCAAACTCCAAGAAAATTATTGTATATATACTATGATATATGTATGATTACATATTGTATAACATATAATGATTAGATAGAGACAATAACTGCTTGTAAGGCATCATAAACTGATTAAGTATATATACCAATATATCTTCAGTAAAATATTTCAATTTTGAACAGACAGACACTTACAGAAGAAAATTGAGGCTCCGAAGATAACGGAAAGCAAAAATAGTGCATTATTTATTGACAGACTATATACAGACATGTGAGTGATGATAAAATAAGAAGAATGATAATATAATTTACTAGAATCATATACAGAGTAGAATTGAAATTATACTTGACATTCAATTAGACTTTCAGGAAATAATACACTGTATTTATCTATTTATTTATCTATTCTAATTGTGTCAATAATAGCACATTTCATTTAACCTCACCTCCGTTTCCAATACAAAAACCGCCTCTAAAGTTCGATTTTTAGGTCAGCAATGTTATTGTATACATGGAAGATCCCATTTGTAAATGTTTAGGTTACACTAATACTATATGTAATATGGTATAGAGCAATCTATGAAACATTATATCACTGTCCTCTGTGGCGCAATTGGTAAAGCATAAGGTTAGTGAAATTTCAGGACTATGTCTGATGTTGGACATCATTTTTTTTATTTTCAACGTTTTTTATATCGATAAGAAAATAATGTTTAAAAAGTTTTCTATTTTAATTGTTCAGTGAAATTAACAAAATACCGATTTATGTGTTTAGTACATTTATATATAGTATTCTTAATAACTTTTGTATTCGCGATTTCTTGCAATAAAATGTATGAAAGAAACAGAAAAAATTGAGAACTACATCAGAGAACAAATGCATTATCTTCTTTCCTATACAAAAAGATACCGTTCTGCATGAATATATACAGTCATGCATTATGAACAAGCATTTTTCAATAAATAAATTATAAACAATAAATGTATAAAATGATATAAAAAGAAGTGCCACAGTTCGAACCACACACATCAGCTTCATTTTGTAACAATGTCATGTATATACATGCCACCTTATCCAATACACCATGACTCTGGTTCACGTGTATGACACCTTATTACGGATTTAAAATGATTTTGGCAAGTAATTTAAAGTGATTACCTTTACAATGGTATCGTTCAATATTCAACCTTGACTATAAGAAAATTGAACTATATGGCCAACAATTTTCAATAACACCCTGCAATATCACATACATGTGCAGACATATTAAACTGTCCAAACAGATTTGCGATAATAACTGAATGATAGTTCAGCTTTCCTTAGCCGACATTTGCTTGCTGCGCTGAATTTTTATGCATACCTAAGTACTGTTTACCTACATTCGCTGGCAATTGTTAAACTAATTCCTATCTGTTTCATGTTGCAGAGCAGGCTTATATAAGTTCAGTTTCCATGAGTACTTTCAGTACTTTGATTATATTACTATAGACAGAATATGGTGACTGACAGCAAAACTAAACTGTGTTGTTGTTGTTGTTGTTTTTACTAATTTAAGGCCAAAATGTCAGAAAGATGTGTCTAATCCCTTACAATGATAAAAAAATCCCCTCAATCAAATAATATGCTTAGCAGATGGTGATATTGACCAACAGAATGTTTTTTTGAGTCTGTAACAATCTAGGATATAACCTATAGGTCAGTCTTCCCACTAGCCCAAAGTGCCGGGCAGGTATATTAGATTTTCTATTCCCGTATACTACAGGGGTGTCAATAGAACCAAATTAAAAATCCTGAAAATCATATGTGGCCGACCAATTTTTGCCAATCAAGAGGCCTTCAACCACATTGTTTCCATATTTCACTCAGTTTGTATAAAAAAATCCTTAGGAGCAGATTAATTTGACCATAACTTTGCAATTTCTTGAGAAATTTTCATAAAATAACTATTATAAAATTTATTTTGCTCAGAAATCATAGCTCTTTCAGGACAGGTAAATCCTGAATTCCAATATAACCGGAATATTGTCGCCCCTACATGCTATTTTCCCTTTCTTAACGCTCAATCACTGGCCCCACTAAAGGTGAAAAAACCACACAGCTAAATCAAACTTAATCAAACAAGTGGATACACAAAAAGCTAATGGAAATTGTAACATCATTTATCAATTGTTTCATGTAATTGTATTAGACAGGACAACAACTTGACATCCACACCATTACGGAGATGAACTAGGACCCATCATTATTGAATTTAGGCAAACAACACGATCACGCACAAAACAATCAACAGAGTATCCACAATTTGACCCGACAGACCAAAATCCATACCATTCACACAAATAGAATCAGAAATAGCAGGACGTCTATTCATTTATCATTGTTTACCAATGATTCAATCCACGACTCATCGTCGAGTCTTGTACGAAGGATTTAATCAATTCAATAAAACATTCAATTATTCATGATCAATGTTACATATCCATGTATTGGTACTTTTTTCACCATCTTTGTAAAGAGTAAATCGGTTCACATCATCTTTTTAATTAATTTTTTTATACAAATATCATTTATTGTATAACAGCAGGTGCCTGCACTGTGATGACCCTTCTACCCATCATTAATTCTAGATAAATTTCTTTCAAAATCAGAGTTCAATTAAAAAGGAGGAGTGTAAATAAATTACGCAATTACCATAATTCAGTAAATATCAGCAAATGTAAAAAAGAACAATTCTGTATCAGTTCAATGCATGAAATATCAGAAAAAAGATAAACATGACAAGGCCAACTTTACAAAAATATCAAGTTTGCAGTAACGCTAACTACTCATCAATAAAGATCCCTACCCAACCTTTTTTTTTGCATGGCCTAAATTTATATTTTTTAGGAATAAAGAAGTAAAACAATATAAATTGTTCTATGGCTTAAATTTATACGTACTCCCTTCCAGTTAACTGATTTACCAGCATCATTATTTAAAGAACCGATTGGACATGATGAGATAATATTTATTCAGAGAAAAGGGATTTTTAAGAACAAAGAATACACTTTCAATTTGTTAAATAACAAGATCGCGAACCACAAATCTCAGTAATGACATTTATTCATACTCAGTACTCAGATACTCGCCACAGCCCTAGTCAGACCCTCAGAATTTTTAATTTTAGGAGCTAGAGACCTGTGTACACAGTGGGCATACATTAACATCAAGTTTGATCATTCAATATGGTAATTCACCAATACAAACTTGTGGATGAAATAAATAATGGGAGAAACTAATTAACAATTAGTAGATTTTTATCCAGTATCATAACACACAACAGTTACTTGCATTATACAGAAAATGATAATATCTGAATGTTGTAATTAGCTTAGAGTAAATAAACGAATACTAATTTCAGAAAATAAATTATGATTTCAATTTCAAAAGTTTTGCTTTATTCAATTAACAAATCTCAGAAAATACTTGATTTTTGCTAATTAAGACTGGTTGTATAATTATCAACAGAGCCATTGTTTAAAATGAGGATACCACATCTTACTGCTCCACGCAGGTATCAAGATAACATAAGACTAGTAAATAAACATCAGGCTAGTAATTTTGTTTACTCAGGTCTTTAACCATGGAAGAAGATCATAACCACTCTAGCCCCAATGACAGTCTTAATTGTCAGTAACATGCCTTCCTCTTCAAAAACATGAATATTTCTTTCACTGTTCTTGCATACTTCATGAACAATTCATGAATAGTTCAAGAAGTATGAATAACTATTTGACAGTGACAGGGGTTATATTCCCGACACTTACCCATCCCCGTGGTTATATTCCCGACACTTACCCATCCCCGTGGTTATATTCCCGACACTTGTCCATCCCCGTGGTTATATTCCCGACACTTACCCATCCCCGTGGTTATTCCCGACACTTGCCCATCCCCGTGGTAATTCCCGACACTTGCCCATCCCCGTGGTTATATTCCCGACACTTGCCCATCCCCGTGGTTATATTCCCGACACTTACCCATCCCCGTGGTTATATTCCCGACACTTGCCCATCCCCGTGGTTATATTCCCGACACTTGCCCATCCCCGTGGTTATATTCCCGACACTTACCCATCCCCATGGTTATATTCCCGACACTTACCCATCCCCGTGGTTATATTCCCGACACTTACCCATCCCCGTGGTTATATTCCCTACACATACCCATCCCCGTGGTTATATTCCCGACACTTGCCCATCCCCGTGGTTATATTCCCGACACTTGCCCATCCCCGTGGTTATATTCCCGACACTTGCCCATCCCCGTGGTTATATTCCCGACACTTGCCCATCCCCGTGGTTATTCCCGACACTTGCCCATCCCCGTGGTTATATTCCCGACACTTGCCCATCCCCGTGGTTATATTCCCGACACTTACCCATCCCCTAATCAGTGGCCCCTTCCCAAAACTTACTTTATACAACTAGCCAAATACTCTCTTATATATGCCTTCCCCTAACAATGACTGTGTGCCTCTTTTTAAGACAAAATGACTTGAAATTATGAAATCAGAGATTTGTGGGGCTTGAGATTACAATTCTTAGACTCTAACCATTAGGTCACAGAGGCCTCTATCTTCTAGTCCTTTAATTTTGCAACATTTCATTAAATCAGAACACACGCTTCCACAAGACAACAGCAGCATCACAAGAAACAAAGTCACTATCAAATTGTTCATGATTTTAAGAGAGATGCATACAATGAAACATAAACAAATGTTATACAAACATGAACAAATTAATGACATGGCAATAAAATAGCTCTAGAAATTCAGATACAATATTTGCAAAGATAATATTAGCATTTGACCACAAGTTTTACCATCTAACTTCAGCATACAGTAACTTGGGATCAATTTACATGCATTGGATGTGAAAACTATCCATATCTTCACACTAAACTTTGGCTGACAAACTTGTCCCAGTAATGTAACATCAGAGTATAATCAAACCCAATAGTTTCGTGTCTTCAAGCAACAAAAGTTGCACCATATAACACATAACACTGTTATAATTCTTGTCGAAGACTCCACAAAGTCAAGTATAATCAATTAGTTGAAGAGTCCAGAACAAGAATAGACTTACAACAAAATCAGTTAACTACATGTACAGTTTAAATGAGGCTGTTAGAAAGACCATCAGACCACAAGAACTGATCATCCACTAACGGTTCTGGAAAATGCTTAACTGCTGCACTGGAAGACGTTTTAATTTAAACAGATACAGATTTATTTGATTAAATCATATTTTCCACAAGCATTTGTTGCATATTTTGTTAATGCAAAGAGAAGTTTATTTATTGAAATGAGGTTACATTATGGAACGTCTAATTGAATGGCAAAACTTTTCTTTTCTCAATTGCTTAATTAGCAAGCATCCACTTGTTTTGTTTGTTTACATTGTCTTCATAGCCTTTAATTAGCTTTAGTTTTAGTTCTTCATAGCTTTATTTAACAGCTGATCTAACCAGTACAAAAATATTAGAATATAAGACAAAGCACATATGAGATCATCAATGTGTTCAGAGGACACAAATGCCCCCACTAAGTGCTAAGTCAAAAAAGGGCCATAACTCCTGTGAAAATGTTAAGATTTTAATGGAAATCAACCTCGGCATGTACTTTATTATTATACACCTTCATGTAAAATATGAAACCAATCCCTGAGATATTTCTTGAGTTAGCGCTCTGACACCAAAATTTAAATGGATGGATGGATAGAAGTACGGACAGGACAACACTTAATGCCCTTCTGCCATTTCGAATGGAAGGAGTATAAAAGTTGTTTTGTCAGCAGTTATGTGACTGACTCATTTACATACAATTAATACTACAGAAATCATCTTGCTCAATACTGCAGTAAACCCCATGAAAACCAGACCTCTTCCGTATTGGTCCGGAAATCCCGTTTTCTGAGAATTCCAGTTTTCTGAAAACTTTTCATACATTCTGAAAATAATGGGTCAAGAAATATTGTCTGTTATTCAGAGAATTCCAGTTTTCTGGGAGTATGGTTTTTCAGAGTTTTTAATGTAATAGGTAACATTAACAGCTATGTTACATAAAGATGACACAACACTAAGCAAACATTGACCATTTTTTGTTGTAGACTAAGACTTAATGCTTTAATGTAGCCAAGTTAACAAGATTGGAATAGTGTCTGTGTGTCCACTTATTTATTCATGTATTCTCAGACCTACTAATTTTGTACTTATATTCTAGACCCGGAGTAGACCTGACCAGGCTTGTCAAAACCCTCTTTATATTAACACGTAGGCTAGAGCAATTGAGATATACCAGCATATTTAGGTACATTACTATACAGTAGTGATTATAATGGTATCTACTATAGCAACATTGACATGCCATGTACTGACACTAAATCAAACTTATTTTATGTCCAAAAAAAAAGATGAGCGAAAATCATCAATTAAATAAATAAACACTAAAGCTAAATCAATTAATAGCCCCATTTACTGTAACATGACAAAACAGGACTGGGTATGTATATTGCAAAACTTTCTCTTTTCTAATTTGAATTAATTTCAAGACATGCCTTTCATACCATTAAGTACATCTCATGAACTAATATCATTTTTGCACCTTAGATTTTGCTGCTAGAAACTTATTTAGTCAAAGAACAATAGCAACGAACAATAGGGATCATCCTGGATGGTTGGGTATCTGTAAATGAGACTATTTATTTCTGGCCCAAACCATAATTTTTAGGTGTGTTTTGAAGGTAGAATACTTAGCCAGTACATGGTACGTCTTTTAATCAGTACGTTAAACAAGAGGGCCACATTGGCCCTTTATCGCTCACCTGAGAACAAAGGCCAATAATCAATGACCAGGTAATATAGTTTCCATCTTGTAAAACTCATTTTTACGTAGATTTTTAGATCAAAACCAACAATGAAGGTATAATACTGTTAAACAAGCTAAAACGTAGCAAATTTTCTAATCCAAGGGTCCATAACTCTTGAAGTTGTGGTCCTATTCCACCCATAACTTGTCATGTCCAAAACCATAAGGTCATACACATTCATTGTAAATATGATTAGGATCGGTGAATAAATGAAGGTGCTAGAGTGTAAACAAGCTAAAATATAGCAAATTTGCTAAGTCAAGGGCCCATAACTCTTGAAGATGTGGTCCGATTCCGCCCATAATCGAGCTTGTTCGAGATCTTTTGGTTATACTCATTTACTGAAAATATTATTAGGATCGGTGTATAAATGAAGGCGCTAGTGTGTAAACAAGCTAAAATATAGCAAATTTTCAAAATCAAGGGCCCATAACTCTTGAAATTTGGGTCCGATTCCGTCCATAATCGAACTTGTCCAAGATCTTTTGGTTATACACATTTATTGAAAATATGATCAGGATTGGTGAATAAATGAAGGCGCTAGAGTAAACAAGCTAAATATAGCAAATTTTGTAATTCAAGGGCCCATAACTCTAGAAGGTATTATCAGATTTTGCCCATAATCGAGCTTAGCCAAGACATTGTGGCCATATACATTGTGAGCAAGTTTAATCAAGATTCGTAAAGAGTTGCGGTTGCTAGAGTGTAAACAAACTAATTGTGGACGGATGCCGGACACCGGACATTCACCGATCCTAAAAGCTCACCTGATGAATCAGGTGAGCTAAAAACTACTGCTAAATCAAGTGTACAATTTTGATAAGCTGAAAATTGTTTTTTATACTGACCACATACTGCAATATGTATCACAAAATCTCTAACAATATGTAGACTGTAGCCAATTTAAATCCAATTAAAACCTTAAAAAGTACTGAGGTGACATGATTAACAACCATTGTAGTTCTATCAGCAATGAATAAACAATGAAATAACCATACAAACACATACAAGATGATTAACATTAACTCTCCCAGGACTTTAATCAACAGATTTCAGTTTCCTGTGAGTCTATGATTATACAAATAATTATATCCTGTCAGGTTGGATCAGGTGGTGAAGCTTTATGTAATTAACCATATATTTGTAGTCCAACTCAAGAGAGACCATTTAATAAGTACATTTTTTTGACATTCTATTTTCGGAAAATAAGCCTGACAGGATTTTAGGGGTTCATTAAGAGTACACACTAGCACTTTCAATAAGGCTCATCAAACATGGCATGTAACCCCAACCTTTAAGTTTAATTAAATTTCAATAATATGATTTATTTGAATTTTTAATTAAAAAACATTCACGGGTATGGTGATAAGGTTAACAAATTTGAGATTTCTAGAGTTATCAAAGCTGTTACAACTAATGTTAACAGATCTGTGTTTCATAAATACAACATTACCCAGGGACTTGATTATTTTCATCTTTCATGCAAACCTATGAAAATTTATTAATCCCAAGACAATCTGAGAAGATAGAAAATCATTAAAATAAAATGTTTATAGGGAAAAACTGTCTACACACATACGCATCATGTGAACAGATGACACTGCAATCTTTCTGATTAGATTTAATGCACTTTCCCAAAATGTGAGTTCAACTAATTATCTTCATCAAATAAGTTTTAGACAAGTAACAAAACAGGGAATGTGATACTATAGTTTGAAGTTCAAAACAAAACAAAAGTGCCTCGAGTGTTATTAATGCTCGTCTGTTCATCGCCTCAGCGAGATCTATCCACCTAAGAAGTTTCATGTTGCTACTTCTTATAGTTTTCGTGTTATAAGCTACATTACCGTTTTTGCGGGACACAGACAACACTGTCATCACAATATCTAAACTTTTCTTTGAAAACAGATGAGCTAAAACCATTCTTTGAAAAAACATAATTGATGATTTAGAACCAACTGACCTTAGAATAAAGGCCATCTGTCAATAAAGGCTACATTTTGTCTTTCCCAAGGGTGGCCTTTGTTCACATGTTTGACTGTATAGCCAATATTTTCAAGAAGACATGGTAAATTCATGTATTTGCACTATGGTTCAAATGTTCCAATGTTAAAATATTTAACAGTTGATTATCTTGAAACATGGATGAGTTCTATGCACATCATGTCTACAGTATTTGGCATGATAAAAGATTTTATTTACAAGCTTGCCTGTGAAGCACTTTAATTAGTGATTCAAACAATGTCAAAATTGAACAAAGATAAAATTATGTACAGCAGTGGTATATCAGTAATATTATGGAAAAAAAACCTGCAAAGATATGTACTCAAAAAACAACAACTTGGCATCACCAGATTATGACATACTTCCACATACACACATCAATTATCTCCCTTGTTAGTAAAGAAAATATTAAGAGTACTTACTGACATAAGTCATAAATAAATGAGGACCCAAGGGAAATCATTACAGTTTTTAAAAAAATAAAACAAAACAACATCAATACTATACTAGGAAATATAAATATACACACCAATATGATACATAAATAAAAAAACATAATTCAATTCAGAATGTTTATATAGACTTTCCAGAAACTGACAAAAAACATTTTATCTTTTTTTTCACTAAATCTTTCTCTTAATGGACTGATTTATTTTAAGCTAACCAGTCAATACTCATGACTGTATTAACTATGTCCAAGGGAGCACACTGCATCAGGCTATCCTTAAACCATTGTTTGTTTCCAGTGACATACTCCTTGTTTCTTAACATTTTTAATCCAGTTTTTTATTTTCAATACAAGCATATGTTAACAAAAAAACTACCTATCAACTGCTAAAAGTTTGGGGCGCATAAACAAGAAACTAACATTTAAAAGATTGACCTCTTGTAGTTTCATATTTTCTGATTTAACTCATTAACATTTGGGTATTTAAGTGGCTTCTCATTATGGACTAAGTAGTTAAAATAGTAGGTTAAAGTATAGGTTTTAGGTGGCTATTAATTTCTCTTAGGTGTCTCTAATTTAGCCCCACAAAACCCCAAAATACAGAAGGTAGCCACATAAGTACCTAAATGTTAAGTCATCCGTGTTACACTCAAAACTTACATTGGACGTCCAAACTCGTCTTTCTCTATAGCAGATGAGTCATTCACACCTTCCTTGTCCATTAACATTTTCCTAAACATTGATACCTTCTTCTCAATTTCTTCCTTGGAATATCTGCAAAAATAAATGTTTCCAAACATCACAGATTTTTACTTACAGACAGACTTGGTATATCACCACTGAAATTGAGAGGAGAAAAATATTGGTGCGAAATAATGCTTGATATATCGTTGAATAGTTACAACAAAAAGTAATCATTTGGGGCTTTCATTTTGACCCTTAAAACGTCATTTTACCTCTTGAATAAGCAAAATAAAGCTTATAAATTTTGAAAATTTGTACCAAAGGATCAAATTTACAACCAAATTAGTAGAAAACTTATTTGCTCTTCAAATCATTATCAGCTAAGGGTAATTTTTATCCCTTAAATTTTGACATCTAGTGAGAACCCTGAAATTCATGAATCTATCATACAGTGGTATGTTAGTTCACAGACAGTCTAAACTCAAAAAGACTGTTTAAGAAATAAATTTCAAATCAAACATTTTTATGTGGACTGGTTAAAGAAACCATAAACAAACTCATTCCAATTAAACCTCAATTACCATACTTCCAAGGTTTTAGTAAATTTGAAAATATCAACGAATAGAAAGAAGTTATGAATAACAACAAAACCAATAACTCATGAAGCATGTTTTAAAGCTGCATTTCTTCCTAGTTTGTGCTAAGCCCAGTGAATATTATTCCAAAATGATGAATTTGAAAATCTCTTCAAACAGAATATTTGTGACTCAGAAGGCCCTAGTGTAAAATAAAAAAAAGCATCCATCATCCAAATATTTCAGTTTGTGCATTTTGTCAGCGTTCTGTCACAACTAATTTAAATTGTAATACATGTTGTCACTGCATTTTATTTCACAATCAACAATAAAGATATAGTGGATTAGACGTAAACACTCGGGGGAATATTTCTACCCAAATACATTGTGATAAAGCTAAATACAAACAATAAATGATGCATCAATATCGCAAGGTTGAGAAACTTTGCACTATCAAAGATAAAACAAATGGTCATAAAAAATCAACTCCTTCGTGTAACATGCCACTTCTGCATCATAGATTGAAGCAATACACTTCAGATTAAATGCGACAACTTGTAAAATTTCTGACAACTTGATCAGAATTTCAGATAATTTCCATATCAGTGACAAGAAGCATTCACAACTAACTCTCATGGAAATACATGTAGTAATTAAAAATCAATTAGGAAAGTGGAAGTATAACACATTTACTACATCAATATAATGAATTCCCTTTTTGGAAACTAAACAATAGTCAGTCATCAATCACTCGGCGTGCATGAATTTTAATGCAGACCTAAGTAATATATTTATCTACATCTGCCATGCAATCCTTAAACTAGTTCTCGTTCCAAGATGTAGTGCAAGTCTATTAAGTTTAGTTTCCATGAGTACTTTCAGTACACTAATTTCGGCTAGTTAAATGAAAACACAATCGCCAAATGTAACTGCGTAATATTTCAAACTGTTCCAAACTTACTGATATTTCATCAAGTACTGAATAGTTTGTAATAGTTTCAACATTTTAATGTCTAAAAATAACTTCTTCAAAGAATGGACAGTTTTTATAGGCAATTTAATTATTGTGAGCTACATGTATGCAAGTATGCAAGTCTTACTGCATTAGTTTTTAAATACTACAAATATTTATATTTTTTACTTCTAGGGTATTTTAGACTTTAATGATAAACTTGCACAATACATGCAACTAGCCATATCTACTATATTGTGATACCCACAATACAGAACACAATAGTTAAACAATACTTCACTCCGACTACATGTGGATGAATTAATAAGCAATTTATTAAGTCCACAACAAGAAATATCAGTATTCCTGGACTAGTTTTGAATTCCTCTGTCAGTTTCAGTTAACATTTCAGATGATGATTAAATAATACACATATTTGTTGGTTCAATCCATTTAATACATCTGGCTTTAACCATGTATTTACAAGTAATACTTTGAACTGAATAGAAATCAACACTAACAACAAACTTTAATCACTATTAATGGAAGTTTTATCTTATGTTTTAGTAACTGCATACCCAGATATGGTTGTACAATGCAAGGCATTTTGAAGCAGGAATGTCAGCTCTTGTTTGAAAAGCATAATGTCACATTTTATCCATTGTTTGACCCAATACAGTATCAGCCGTCGAAAGTAAATAATTGCACAATAAACCACATGCATAATAATTTAAATCTACTTCCTTACCAAAGATGCTTTTAAGAAATGATATCCCGGCACCCAAAATTGTACAAAAGCCAAGACCTTACAAGATTAAACAAGGTTATTTAGACCAAGATAATGTATGTTGAAACAGGACCAATTCTTACCCTTGTTCTTCCATGAGCTCTTCCATCTCATAACATTTCAGCTCTACTTTACGTTTTCTCTCATGGTCTAAAATTTCTCTGTTTGGCTGTTTGATCATCTGAGCTTCAAGTTTCTTGATCTCTTCTTCAGATTTGTAATCCACTCGATCTTTATGTCGTCGTATAAACGCCTTATTTGTCTGAACATAGCCATTTGTACCACTGCCTCGGGCAGTTTGCAGACCGATTCCGTTATACATTGTGGATCTTCAGATACACTTCTGACCAAAATCCTGTAAAACAAGAACAATCATAATATTACCAACATTTAGGAACAAAGAAAATACAAGAGGTTAATGAGAAGAGATCATCTCTACAGCTGGCAGAAAGAAAATGCATTCAAATCCAATATTCATGAAATGAATTGCGTTTTTTGACTGAAGAAAACTAAACTATAAAAAAAAAAAAATTTGAGCATGACAGTCAAACAACAAAGAATTGACGCATTACAAAGATTCAGAGATGAGAAGTAAAAATTGCATTAATTACAGTAAATTAAGTTATTTGCATTTTGATATAGTAATTTACTATATCAGCATTTACATCAAAATGCAAATAACTTAATTCCACACATAGAATTATTAATGTATCTGCTCTCAAGCGAGGCCTTGCTAGAAGCAACAGTGCAACAAATGAGTAAAAACAATAATGAACAAGAGGGCCAAGATGGCCCTATATCGCTCACATGACAATCACTGTTCACACATTAAAACATTGTTTTGAACCGGTGACCTAGTTTTTGACCCCAGACGACCTATGTTCGAATT
Source organism: Lutraria lutraria (assembly GCA_964023205.1). NCBI lineage: Eukaryota > Metazoa > Mollusca > Bivalvia > Venerida > Mactridae > Lutraria > Lutraria lutraria. Next base: position 3,850,225 of record OZ026837.1, read on the forward strand.
TGTCTTACATATCATTAAGACAAACAGTCTGACTAGGTTTGGTGAAGATACGATCAAAATTTGACATCTACAGTGTTAATAAGGTTTTCCATAAGATTTGACCTAGCGACCTAGTTTTTGACCCAAGATGACCCATGTTCGAACTCGTCCAAGATATTATGATGACAAACATTCTGACAAGGTTTCATGATCATCCAATCAAAACAGTGACTTCTAGAGTGTTCACAAGGTTTTCCAGCAATTTGCCCTAGTGACCTAATTTTACTACAGAAATTACCCATTTTCAAACTTGACCTACATATTATTAAAATAAACATTCTGACAAAGTTTCATGAAGATAAATTCAAAACAGTGATTTCTAAAGTGTTCACAAGGTTTTCCCTTATTTGGCCCTGGTGACCTAGTTTTTGACCCCAAATGGCCCAATATCGAACTCGTCCGAGATTTTGTTGATATTAACGTTCTGACCCAGTTTTGCTAAAATTTAGCCAAAAATGTGGCCCCTAGTGTGGTCACAACAAAAAGTTTGACGACGCACAACGCACACCACACGACGCCGGACGGAGAGTGATCCTAATAGCTCACTTTGTCACTTTGTGACATGTGAGCTAACAAATAGAACTAAAAAAATATCAGATGAGCATGAAAGAGCTGTTGCAAAACTGTATACAGACATTTGCAGGTCTCAACACCAATTTCTAGTTAATTCTATACAATTTTTTTACGCCCCTTTTCAACAGTCAGAGTCATATGAAACAGACAGTTCACCCAACTATGGTTCCTGGGAAGTTCCAGTACTAGACTCCCATCCTCCGTAAGCAACTATACCTACTTTCCAACATGAAGAGACATGGTCGGTAGCGGGGTTCGTAATTCTATACAAACTCATATTTATCGTCATAAAAATTAATTTATGCACTCAATAGTCGTCTATGATTCAAATACATCAAAATCACATTTTAATCAGTTGTTAAATGATACCTTAGTATATTAAGTTTAATTTTAATGGCTGATACTAAATGTGTGCGACAAATAAATCAAGTCTGCCCAATAGCAAGTGAATGGTTATGAATAATGAGCTGATAAAAAAAATCTAAAATTATACATAGTTCTTTGAGATATTTAAGAAACCAAATCTATCATTCGCACATAATGAAATTGTTTATCTATATCAGCAATCTGACACTTGTGTAAATAGTACCCGTTAATATAAGATTAACGTTTTTACATCCAAAATCGGGTTTAAAAATCGAATGCATCTTCTACATAGAAGTAAACAGAACTTGATCAAATCTTTTCCATGACTAAAAATGGACATAATGGGACAAAATGAATTTGATGTTTTACCAGTTACAATTTATCTACAGAATGATGTAGCAAAACAACTAAGGGAAATAAATCTTTCGTTATAATTATCTAAATTCCTTACAATTTTCAGATTTTATTGTCAAGACCTCCATGTGAGTTAGAAAATCAACAACAAATATATGCAGATTGTGTTGCTAATTATGAGAACCTCAAGGTGTAGAGAAGTTAGTTAAGTATGAGTCGGCTAGTCGAAGGTATCTGACAATTACATTGCAGTTCAACGTAAAAGTCAGTTGTTCTTGAAAAGCTAACTGGTAAACGACTCAAACTGAGTTAATTAGCCAAAAACTCCCTGCTATTAGAAATGATCTGATTCAATAGATGCATGAAGAAGCAACCTAAGTGGTACTTACTAAAACAAAATTCATTACCTCATCATTGCAATAGTATGTATTATATAGTTCTTGTTCATATTTTGAATTTTATGCGACTTCTCACTGCGCTGCGCTTCGTGTCGCTTGTGATATATCCCATAAAATTCAAAATATGAACGATAACTGATTTACAGTTTGTCCTAATTTCTGTCATGTACGCATGTTTTGTCTCGACAAAAACTGTCAATCATCACTATAGATGTAATTTGACACCGCCCACAAAGTACCTCAGATACCATTCCAGTAATTAGAGACATTAAAAAGAAAGCGGAGCATTCAGTGTGCTTTAGCTACTTTTATCAGAACCAACATTTACCTGTAACAATGGATTTTCACTTAGCTCATGACAAATTCTAGATCTGTGGTTGTTTTATTCTTGGGGAACTGGTAATGTCTTAGTTATTATATTAACAATCAATACCCATCAATCATGATTTCAATGTTTCTTACTGCTTGACTATTCTTTCAGTTTGGACCATTAGGCCAATGCACCTTTACTTACAGCTTTTGACCCTTCTGTTTCGCAAAATAATTATTTATGATAATTATTAATTACAGCAGAAAACCCTGTGTTTTCTTAGTTAAGTAAACAGTTCTAGAATGACATACGTGGCCTACAGATATTGCGCTTGTAAACCACGGCATCTCACCGCTGTAAGTTAGAGTCAGGTTTGGATGGGAAAACCTTGCACAAGAGATAAAAGGTAGTCGCTCATAATATTTATTATGGAGGTGTCTAGTACTGGCCTAGAGGTTCTGAAACGCATAATCAATCTCCAGGGATTTTTTTGGGGCGATTTTATAGCCGAAATTCGGTCATATTCCCAATGGAAAATAGTATCTTTTTTCCAAATTCACAGACAAAAATTCCCAATCCCAATTTTTTTTTTTATGAGTTCATTAACATCACTATTGGTAGTAAATACCTTATTCTGCTACTGTTTTATGTGTAAATAAGTAGAATAAGTTGAACATTGCAAAAATTGTAGTTATGCATTTTTTCCCAATTTTGATTAAAACACCGCGAAAATTCCCAATCCCAAGGGTATGGGTCATATTCCCAAAATACCGAGAAAAAACCCTGATCTCTGCATGAGCTAAAATTTCAATTACATTCTCAAAGTACTACAGTTGAATATAAGGAATATTATTAATTCACCAAATACATATTCAGGTCGATTATGATGTAATATTCATGTATGAATAATATCTGATCATAATTAATTTAGAAACATCGAAAGACAAGCCATGAGTTTTGTCTAACAATTTTATAACCACGGGACCTGGTAATACCATAGAACGATGGTAAGATAAACTCTTTTATTTGACCTAAATACTGTTGTACAGGATTTGTTGTAAATGGGCGTCAAACCCAACAAAAATAATAAAAAAGCATGGAAAATTTGTAGGCTATACGACTTGGTTCAGTATGACGCAATATCTTATAGTCTATGATGATTAAACTCCTCCTATTTTATTGAGTACTGTGCCATTTCGGTAAAAGATGTAATTTGCACTGCCCTAATCAGCGTTCGGTCACGTAGCGCCCAAACTCGACTTATGTTCAATTTCTCCATATCTGGTTCTCGGCACATTTTATGCGATATATGTTTCAAATTTCTGACAAGAAATTAAGACAAACTGTAAACATAACACAATGGTGCAGTATTTTTTCATTATTTTTTGTGCAACGTATGTTTGTTAAAACATGTGTTTGAAAAATGAATACAGTCAAAACTCAATCATTTTATCAAAGACAAAGTAAAGTCTGGTGTCGAATATTTTGCCGATATTTCTGACTACCCTTTATTTCAACATTTTGCTCTCAATCCTTTGGATAAAGCCCGAAGCCATGTGACTTAAGCTGTTGACAATTCCATAACTAAAATGGTCAACAAGGCGAAATAAAAAAATGCCAATTTAGTTATGGTACCCGGAACTAAACTACTTCTTAACCTGTTGGACCAATACAATTTGAACAATCTTACCTGAAATTATAATAATAGTCAGAATAACAAAACGGACAAAGAGAAGAATAACAGTTTCTCCAAATTTTCAAATATCTACTTTTAGTCTTTCAAGCCACGATTTCGGCAAAACTCAAGTCGGATTTAATGTGTCAATACAATGTAAATGAGTAGCTGGCAATCAACAAGTAAAATATATCAAAGTGAAGTCTTACAGGTGCTTAAATTATCGAAATGCTGCATATAAGTCGGAAATATTGATTTCTTCTCTAAAAATTAGATTCGTTTTGTCTGCGATTCAGTAGAACAACGCAATCGTGAAATTCACTTTAGACAGGATAAAGTTTAAAAGAGCCGTTACAGTCCGCAATTATGCAAAGCAGTCATATTACTCGCCATTTAAGAATAAACGATTTGACTTGATTTTACTTGGTCATGTTATAAATTGTGTTTTGTTTCAGTCTGTACAATTCATCCACAATGTAAACAAATTGTTGAGTTTTGGATACCTACATTTGTTAGTGTAGATTTCGCCTGTTTCATCCCAAATGTGCTTTTTTGTCATAAATCAAAGGTTTTCAAACTTAAAAAGCCACAAGAGTGTATAGAATCTTCTAGGGCGTAAAATATAAAGCAGTAAGACTAATTTGACCAAGAACCATATATATTACAAATATAGCATCCCTGGCTGGACAAACAATTATCAATATTGTTCATCCATAATTCTGTAGTGAAATACATGTACCAATATATCTCTAGCATTATGTGAATATTTGCTGGTTGACAAGTGATAAAGTTTATGAACTGTTGGCTTTTGTTTTGGCTGCTAAATAGTATACATTAACATGGTGGCAATTTTAATTAACCCTATAACTATGGGTTGACAAAGTAAGCATAAAAGCAAAATGTGTATGGCCTGTGAATGAAATGTGTATGGCCTGTGAATGCTCAGCATAACATTTGTATCATTTTTTTCTGAAGTGATTCCTCTGACTGCATCTCTTCTGTTTCACATTGTATGACAGTAAAACCATGAATTTACATACAATCAATCAAAGATAGGAAGGGTACAGATAATGTAACAGCAGCTGGAAGTTTAAGGGTCCATCAAAGGAGTAATAATGCAATCAAGATCCCGTTCAGTAGAGAGCAAAAAAAAGGCCAACAAGGCTACTTTTGTTACTATTTCAGGTCATTTTTTTTGCTATGCACCAATATATATTCTACAAGGCCAGAAATAATAGTCATATTTACAATTACTTGACCAAAATAATTAATGTTACGGGTCGATAGGTTAAAAAACTTCCTATTTTACTGTTCATACTTTAGAGAAATGATTCATCCCTGAACATGTTTGTACTGTCTTGGATTTTGGTTCAGTAACTAAAGAATAGTAACTGTGAACATATATTATTTGTGGCCTAATGATCACATGGTGTTTTGACATGGTTTCGCCACATGTCATCGTCATTAGTTACCTTATATCATAAATGTCATTGCAGTAGAACAGCTTATTACTGTTGTAACTATTTTCCCCACAACATTTAGTCTTCTGTATTCTTAAATATGTGAAAAGCCTCAATGTTGACACTGTTTACAACATTCATAAATGATGATGAAATTAAATAAAGTCAAATTGTGTTTTCAGCCACCTCTGTATAAAGGGTCACTCTGTGAATAAAGGCTATTCTTTTAAAAACTGTCATTGATTATTTAGAACAAAAATAGCCTTCCAATAAAGACCACCTTGTCAATAAATGACACATAATGTCTTTCTCAAGAGTAGCCTTTGTTCACATGTTTCATTGTACACACAATTACTGTTCTGGTTCATACAGTACAATAACTTTTGAACATTTCAGATGTTTATTGTTTTATGTCTGTAACTGAATGTGTCTTCAACATTTAAGTCATACATATATTGATACTGAATAATGCAAAATTGGAAAATAAGGCAATTTTAAGAAAGAACAAAATACCTCATACAGTATTTCTATTTTTAGAGGAAAAATTTATTTATTTGATCCCATTGACTTGATTTCATAGCACTACATGTAGAGCCTGTATAATGACATTCATGATGTCAAGAAATAATGACGATTGCTGATAATTTTGATGTTTTCAGATTTCATAACAATAACACCCTTAATACAACAGTATATAAACATAAACAAAGACCAATGGAATACTTCAAATTACACTTAAAAGTAGGAGGTATAAACAAAGATTAAACACCAACATAAGAGCAAACATGGAGTATATTTTATAAGAATCAAGTTTATCAGCATGTATATGGCTCTAATACAATAAATCCATTGTTGACCAACACATGATTCTGTTACATTTTATCATATGTATGTTATGCAGTCCAACATAACAAATGCAAAGCAATAATTTTTACATTCAAATATTAAAGAAAACTGATAAATAACAATGAATGTTCAAAACCGCTTTATACATTTGTTTAAAGTGATTGTACATCAATTTAAAATATCAATATTTGTTTTAGATCTGAGTTAGTCCCAGCTAAAATAATCAATAGTAAATCCATCAACTTCAGTGTCTTGACTCAGCGATGTGAGAAAATACCAGTGTCCGGATTATACTTGTATGGCTTCGATCTCACTCTTCCCCTGAAAACACAGAAAAAAAAATCATTAACAAATCAAAGTACTGAAAGTACTCATGGAAACTGAACTTACATAGACTTGCACTGTAACTTGGAATGCGAACTAGTTTAACAACTGCGTGAAGTCCTCATCAAAATTCATGTGTGCCGAGTGTGTGTCGACTATGGAAAACTGAACTATCATTCAGTTTCATATTGTGGCCTTTATTGACAGGCTGCATTGTTTTTAGGTTATTTTGTTTCTAAATAATCAATAACAGAATGAAAGGATGGCCTTTAGTTACAGGGTGGCCTTTATTTGGTGTTGGCTGCTAACACAGGGTGGCCTTTATTTGGTGTTGGCTGCTAACACAGGGTGGCCTTTATTTGGTGTTGGCTGCTAACACAGGGTGGCCTTTATTTGGTGTTGGCTTCTACACAGGGTGGCCTTTATTTGGTGTTGGCTGCTAACACAGGGTGGCCTTTATTTGGTGTTGACTGCTAACACAGGGTGGCCTTTATTTGGTGTTGACTGCTAACACAGGGTGGCCTTTATTTGGTGTTGACTGCTAACACAGGGTCACCTTTATTTGGTGTTGGCTGCTAACACAGGGTCACCTTTATTTGGTGTTGACTGCTAACACAGGGTCACCTTTATTTGGTGTTGGCTGCTAACACAGGGTCACCTATATTTGGTGTTGACTGCTAACACAGGGTCACCTTTATTTGGTGTTGACTGCTAACACAGGGTCACCTTTATTTGGTGTTGACTGCTATCACCTTTATTTGGTGTTGACTGCTAACACAGGGTCACCTTTATTTGGTGTTGGCTGCTAACACAGGGTCACCTTTATTTGGTGTTGACTGCTAACACAGGGTCACCTTTATTTGGTGTTGACTGCTAACACAGGGTCACCTTTATTTGGTGTTGGCTGCTAACACAGGGTCACCTTTATTTGGTGTTGGCTGCTAACACAGGGTCACCTTTATTTGGTGTTGACTGCTAACACAGGGTCACCTTTATTTGGTGTTGACTGCTAACACAGGGTCGCCTTTATTTGGTGTTGGCTGCTAACACAAGTTTCACTGTACAGTAAAATATGCGAACTAAGGTAATCTTTGAAAGAGAGGAAATATGACATTTATGATCAATTGGCCTTCATTCCTAGAATAAGTTGTTGTTCTTTTTTTATCATTAAAGCATAAAAGATTGAGTATTGCATATATGACCAGCATTATCTAAGGTCAGATTGTATATGCCAATCGTATTCACAAAGCACAATAAAGTCATAGTAATTTCAAATGATGAAAACTAATAATTGCAATGTTTTAATAGTCACATAAACTAACTCTAACATCAATTATTTTAGTTTTCATAAAATGCAATTAACTTGCAGATTATTTGCTGTCATTGCAACATCTTTACTCTTTTTTTACAATAAGTTGTAAAAAAAACCTAGTTTCTTACAAGCCTACAATTTTGGGGATGTTAACCATAACCGAATATTTGTTTGAACCCAGTACATGACAAAAAATTGCACATTAATTCAATTGAAACAATAGAAATAGACAATAATTCAACAAATCACCTAGATAATCTAGTGAACACTTTCTCTTTTGCAATTTCCACAGGTCCTTCATTTTGGACATTCTGTGATTCTGTTTCCAAGTAAACATCAAAGCACATGATGAGACGTTGCAGCTGATTGGTCAATAACTGATCATGTGACTTCTCCTTGGTGAGCTCCTCATAATGGATGTTAACTTCAGCTTCAAGTTCCTAGAAAACAGAATGAAATATTAAGGAGTTACTAACTTGCAAGTGGTTGAAAAGGTTTCTGTAATAAAATGTTTCAATTCATTAAATTGTTTTTAAATTACAATCAACATATTAATTGGACTTATTAAGATGATTTAGTACATTCTATTTATTTTGACGACAATCTTTTTAGAATACTTAGGACATATTTTGAACATGCAAGGAATATATTGTAATTTAGTAAGTTATCTACAGTGACATTTAGTTATTCAATAGTAAATCTAACAAAGATAAAGAGATAAAATGTATCAAAAAACAAATTTAGCTTTGATAAGATAAAAGGATGGAATTTTATACATTTTGTATTACCTGAATATGACTGTCATTTCTTGAGTCCCTCACAGTTCCCCAGGTAACACTGATACAAAACACAGGTGCTTCATACGGATAATCTGGAGCCACTACCACCTGAGCATTTAATTTTGCTGAAATAAAGCACACATCAACATAATACAATCCATAAATCATAGGTGTTATATTAATTTATTGACGTGCATTATAACCTTCTACCAATTAAAACTGAAGATCTTTGTTATTAGGTGAGTGGTAGTTGATTAGAAAGAAGGTATTCTATATGATTATAGTGAGGATTATAACCAGATAATAATTCAGTCTTCAGAAAAAAACTTTTTAATCACTGGACATAGATCCAGTGAAAATGCAAACTTACTGTACCAAATAAACTTTTAGCGGACCAAAAAAAGTACTTGGTCTGTGGCAAAATTCGAAAACTGATAATTGGAGAAAAGCCTGCAAATAAATGAATGATATGGTCAATCATGAAGTATAACACCCCAGAGCTACAGAGGCTTGATACTTGAATTATAATTCTGATATAAATTATGCTTAATGAGATAAGATCAGAATTCGAGAATACCTAATTTCTAACAACAGCCTTATTTTAAAACAGATAAAGTAAATAGTTTGATCTAAGTTTATCAAAAGAAGAATAAAAAATTGAACTTTAGTTCTTCTTTCTCTTTGAAATAAAAAAACAAAAATCAAGCCATTCCTACCAGATCCTCTTTCTATGACTGCTTTAAAGAATAGATCACTCTCCTTTCCAAGTCCATGCTGTACTTTCATCTGTGTGTATTGACATTCTAAAAATTCCATGTATGTTGATCTCTGCCATGACTTTAACTGACTTGACAGCTTCACAGGGAACATGTTGATGTACTCATTATCAACTGGAACACTACAGGCCTCTGAGAAAGTAAATGAAATATGACACATGACTGGTATTAAAATATATTGGGACTATGTGACATGTTGATTCTTTGATTTTTACAATCTTCCAAAACATTGCATTTAAATAATGTGGACTATCAGCTAAAAACATTTCATACCAGTGTAGTACACTTCTGGCAAACCACATGATACTAGATCTGGAATAACCACCATACGATATGATGACATTTTAAATATTTATATTTTATCCATGGAAAGTAAACGAAACATACATTACAACCAATTTTGACTGAGATGATAACCATAAGTTACACTACCTAATGCAGTCAGCTGTTTTATAAGTGCTAATCTGGACTGTACTCTTTTTCTGAGTTTTCTGACAGTTCCCTGCATGGTCTGTGAACTAACTGAGGTTTGTGGTGTACTTGATGGTTCACCTTCCAGAAACTGTAGACCACTCATTCTCTGTGCCCATAGATATGGTCGTCCAATTTGACCCATATAGTTACTGAGATCTTGCAAACTGAAAGAAAGAAGAAAATGCAATTACACTAACAATACAATAACTAATGGTAATTTTGATTTTTAGGAGAACATTTTCTTCTTCATAAACTAGATTTCATGTTTAACTTTTTAATTTACATTGAATCATACCAGCTCTTTTGTACTGGTTAGAATACAGTCCAGGAAAACTGGTAAGCTGATTTTACTTACTTGTCATTAAGCATGCCACCTCTTGCTGTATAGTCTAAATTTGATATTCTATATATTGCATAAGGTAGTTTTCAGCTGTTAAATGAAACCGATTCAACATTGGTAAGAAGTAAAGTTGCTATGGAAACCTTCCATGTTGTGGCTGATACATATCTTTGTTTTTTGTTTGTTTGTTTTATTTGAGTTTACGCCCCTTTTCAACAGTCAAGAGTCATATGAGGCAAACAGTTCACCTGACCATCGTTCCTGGGCAGAACCAGTACCAGACTCCCATCCTCCGTAAGCAACTGCCTACTTTCTCACTTAAAGAGACATGGTCGGTAGCAGGGCTCGAACCTACAACCCTCTATCAGTGAGAGGTTACAGTGATTTGAAGTCAGCGACCTTAACCACTTGACCACAGAAATGGGTCTTCCTATATGTATTGATGCATAAAAATCTAGAGCTTTGTCACAGACCTGACTAATACCGCAGTTTTGACACTAAGAATGTGAAAGTACACTATACGGCTAAGTTCAAGGGACCTCTGCAATGAGTGGATCACTGGGTATAATAAACTGCATTTCACATAAATCTCCCCAAGGTAAGCACATCACTTTCAGAAACATAACATGAACATATAACCTCAATGAAGGTTCCCTGAAAACTCTGAAGTTTAACATAAATGACAGTAGAATGACTCATAATAGATACATCCACTGTAAAAAAGATCTACTTACCCAAATCTGCTGAGTTCATACTGATTACTTGTATTAGGTGATGTGTTGCCATGGTCACCAGGGTAAAGGTCATCTAATATCAGATCAGGAGATAGAATATCACTACAATATAAGATTTAGTTAGATGATTATCTTACAAAATGTATTTAGGAAGCAAATTTTCAAATCTTAGTATATTTTTTATCTCCACGATAAATATCATTTAAACATATATATAGTTTGTAAGATTTTCACATTAGCAAAGTCATTTTGATAACTTGTATCCATTGAGTCTAGCATTGCATATAAAATTCAATGGTAGTTCTGAAGTATCAGTACAATCTTACATCCAGATGACAGAATTTGGTTAATAGATAATTTCATAGGGTGATTGTAGGCCAAGTACTGTGCTAAGAAAATCGCAGGAAATGGGTGAGACGTGTATCAGTTCTTTACACAGGCTACGATAAAGAACCAGGAAAAACAATTGAAAAAAAGAGTAGGGATATAAATGCCCGGATCTCCTGTATCTTCACTCCCCTCTCTCTGGGGCGGCTCTTAAAATGGCTGTCGAATGAGACAGGTAAATAAACTAGAAAATGTATCCAGAGACAAAAAGGGGCCATAACTCCTGTGAAAATGTTCGGATTTTAACGGAAATCAAAGTTGGTCTGTCTAACTATTATATTATTATACACATTCATGTAAAATATGAAACCAATCCAATAAATATTTTTTGAGTAATCATTTAGAAACCAAAATTTGAATGGACAGGGGTTACACTATATGCCCGTCCACCATGTCGAATGATGGGGGGCACAATAAAATAGATACAGTAAAACTTTGTTATTACAAGCATCAATATTACGAGCACTAGGCTTATATAGAATAATTCAACTCAGTTCAATAAGCTAAGGGTATAGAAATAAATATTGGATAAAATCCACCTACCTTCCAGAAACACAAGAAGATGCAGTAGATGCTGCTGCCATAGATATATTCACTATCACTGTAATAATCTTCAGATAAGTCAAATAGTGAAATCTAAGATGTAATACACTACCATCTGAAATATAAAGATACAAATGTTGGTTTGTCATCACACATATAAACTTATTACAATAGGTAGTATCCAATTGACATATGTATAATATAAAGTGATTAAAAACTTCTGTATCAGCCTCTATGCTCACAACAGTCATTCATTATTTATGAAATATGTGAGCATGGTTCAAGAAAAATTCTTGTTTTCATGAATTCTATTCGAAGTGGTAGCCCTGTCTCAAAACTGATAAATTGACATGAATTCTGTATTATATATGTTTTTACAGTTTCAACGTAATTAAATTTTGTCGAAACTCTTACCTTTACAAGAGATTTCTATGACCACACTTAATGGGTGTTTGGTCAGTACCTTAGATTTACTTTCAGATTTTTTTACTTCAACAGTCTTCCTACGTCGTTTCTGAAAAACGCAAATAAACAAATAGAAAACAACAGATCTATAAAAGAGCGTATTAAACTAACAAGTTTAAAGAAGACATGAAAGATACAATTAAAACAAACCAATAATAATATATGACTAGTATCAAAGATATTTGCTACAGTTTGGAGATTTTTGCACATAGACATATAGGAAAAATAAAAACACTTTCATGAAGTTTTTAAAACTTTCCATGATCATAGCATATCATAACAGAACCATCATAAGTGAAAAAAATTGCTTAAAACGAAATCAAATAATCCCACATAAATCTGCTATAAAATATAGTAGATAATATATATACTTTTTCTGAGTGAAATAAAGAATGAACAGTATATACAGATAGAATAACATAATCCTATCGTCATTCAAAATGTATTATCAATGATAATATGGTTAAGTATCTGACACCAATTATCTTCAATCACACAAATATACAGAAGGGGGAAATTTACAATCTGAAGGGGAATGCGGCTGTCTTTTGGCCCCAAAAAATCAGCAATAAGCCCTGTGAAGTCAAAAACATACAAGAACACATTCCATTTAACAGCTTGTTTTGGCTTTACTAATGTCTGTTGGGTCTTCTTGTGCTGGTTTCTCATGTGTATATTTAAAAATAATTTTTCCCATACTTTTTTCCTGACCCATGACACCAAGTATTAGCTATGAAAACCATTTTTAACTTAAATTTCTTGCTGTGCCTTAATTTTAGGGAAGAATGAACTTATCTCACTTACACTGTTCTTTTTATCTGTTTCTTCTTGTTCTTCCTGGTCACTCTCACTATCATCCTCTGTGATATAAATATATGATAAATATAACTAGAACTTAGTCTGGAGGACACAAATGCCAAGTCAAAAAGGATCCATAACTCCTGTGAACATGTTTGGATTTAAATGGAAATTGAACTTGACCTGTATTTTATTATTATACACCTTCATGCAAAATATGAAACCAACCCATGAAATATTTCTTGAGTTATATTTCGGAAACATTATTTGAACAAACGGACGTTTTAAAAAACAAAAAAAATTATTTGAACAAAGGACGTTTAAAAAACAACAATATTACCTAAAACAAGTGGAGTTGACAGATCTACAGCTTTAGCTGCATCAAGGTCACCATCTAATGAAACTTTCATCTTCTTGTCTGTAAATAAAACATTAAACTGAAAACTAACATCTAAAGTACAATTCAGATTTTAATATCTTCTTGCTTATAAACAACTTTTTTATCAGTGTATCACAGATAACTTCTACAGCATCCTACAGACTATTAAAAACTAATAACAGAGGGAACTAAGAATTTAAATTCAAATGCAATAGACTATACAACATTTAAACACACTATGTAAGAAGTTAAATACACCACACATTAGGTAAGGATCAATTACTCAATGTTTGCATAGTCCATACATACAAATACACAGATACAAACAGTATATGCTTTAATGGACACAATTTTTTTAATTTTTGCGCTGGCTAGATACTAGATCAATCAAGTCTAATCAACAGTTGTATCAAAATTGTGAAGCAATCACTACAAGCATCAAAAGTGATCCTTAACAAATTAGAAGTACGGTTAAACCTGCTAACAAAATCAACCATGGGACAGGCACACTGGGGCTTTTATTGACAGGTGGCCCTAATTCAGAGGTCATTTTGTAGTAAATAATCAATGACAATTTTTAAAAGAACAAACTTTGTTCACGAGGTGGCGGCTAACACAAGTTTTATCATATTATATGAAAGTAAATACAAGAATCTGCACTGATCTGAATGAACATAATAAACTTACCACAAGCCTCCTTATAAGCGCTACTCTGCATGTACAGAACAAACAGTGGATGGGGTAAATACTGAGCTGTTTTATGTTCTTCCCTCACGGCATCATATGGCACATCTAAATATTCCTGAACTGGCTTTGTTGTCTGAATTAAGACAATAAAGTTAGTAATATTGTTTATGCTTTAATAATAGATCATCAGGGGTGTCAATAGAGCCAGATTAAAAATCCTGAAAATCATATGCGGTCGACCATTTTTGACAAACAAGAGGCCTTCAACCACATTGTTTCAAAATTTAACTTAAGTTTGCATTAAAGAAAATTCTTCAGGGCAGACTAAATTAATTTTGCCATTTCTTGAGATATTTTCATCAAATAACTTTTATTTTTTGCAGAAATCATTGATCTTTCAGGATGTATCCGGTCTATTGTCACCACTGATCATTTAAAAAGGAAAAGATAAAATTAGATTAACAGCTATATTGAGCCTCAAGCAGTTTGTCCCCCCAACCCATTGAACAGTTGACAAAACTATCAAACAAATCATTATCACTTAAATCTAACTAAATATGCAGAAAATATCCAATAAAATCATCAAGATTTTTACAAGAATATATCAGTAGATTTTCTGAGTAAATGATTGTATTAATCCACAATTAACCTGCGTTCTTATTGCCATACTTGTAAAAGGTCTTAGCTTAAGTATTACAAACAAGTCAAGAAACTTCCATAAGTCCATTTTTATTTCTAGTTGAAATGAGAAACACACAACATCAGGAGCATCATTGATAAATGATGCCATATGCCTTTATCTAATGCATCTATCATTTTTTGTTATTGACTAAATATTTAACAAAACAAAAATCAACTTTAGGTTTTCAAGGAGATGTTGGTCAGTTTTCTACATTCAAATATTTGCCAGTTCTCTACTTTTCAGGAGATATTTGCCGGTTGTCTACATTTTAAGTTCAATAATGCACATTTTGTAACTAAAAATGGTATGGTTCTCACAAACCATATATGTATACATGGCATCCATAAAATTATTCTCTTTTATTACTCAATTTGAATATACATGTAGATAATATTTTACCTGAAGGATAGCATTGAGTTTTGGTTGAAGAGTTTCAAGATGTTCATTTTTAGTTTTGATTTCATTCTCAATCTTCTCCTTACTGCTCTGAGCATCCTTCAACATATCAGCAAGTCTGTAATGTAACATATATGTTTTAATAATTCTATAAGATTCACAAACTATATATCACAAGGGTTTTCTTTATGTTTTGGGGAACGCCCCCTTGCCTTTAATATGGGGACGAAACAGTAGGGGGAAATCTCGCCTGAAATGAATTTGGGGAAATGAAATTGGAAATTTGGGGAAAATTGCATGTAAATTGCACTTTACAGGCTACAACTACATAATAAGGAAAAACCCTGCATTGACACATTTATCATATATTGCTTAATAAGTTATAATGAAAGATACTATTGCTATGTTATGTGTATCTTTATAATTTCATGAGCAACATAGAGGATGTATCTACCATACTGAGCAGAGATTTGACCTTAGATTTGCTGCCTTCAGTAAAATTCTATCTTGGAAGCAAATTTCAACTAGTCATCCACCTATTAATATTCCTGTTCTCCACAAAGAAGAGCACCTACATTTTCAACATTCTTGTACTCCACAAAGAAGAGCACCTATATTTTCAATGTTCTTGTACTTCACAAAGAAGAGCACCTATATTTTCAACATTCTTGTACTCCACAAATAAGAGGACCTATATTTTCAACGTTCTTGTACTTTACAAAGAAGAGCACCTAGAATCTCAACATTCCTGTACTCCACAAAGAAGAGCACCTAGAATCTCAACATTCTTGTACTCCACAAAGAAGAGCACCTATATTTTCATCATTCATACAAAGCATAACAACACATAACAAACTATATATCTTACTGCTTCCTTTGTTCCAGTTCCCAGTCTAATCTGGCCAATGTTTGTTGATGTGGATTAGAAAGTGTTAGCTCCTAAAATAATAAAGACACATAATAAAACAACCATATTTCAAATGGAAATAGACAACACAGCCTAAATTCCATCAGATTCAAAATATTGCAATCAAATATGTATTATAAACTCATCAGTCCATAACAAACATAGATATGAAAAGGACGTTCAGAGCTTTTGCTCTAGGGAATAAAAGCTCAGTAATCTGATGGTAAACTATCTAATAGTTGCTAAGACCAGACTAAATTAAATTAGAATTTCAGTAATGTAGAACAAGATAAGAGCGCCGCAACACTCATCTGTTCACTGCTTCAGTGAGATTTATCCATGAAGTTTCATGTTGCTACCTCTTATAGTTTCTGAGTAGTAAGCTACATTAAAGTTTTTGCACAGATACAGACGAAGCAGTGATCACAATAGCTTGACCTTTTCTTTGAAAAAAGCCGAGCTAAAAAAGATAACCTGACATAGCCTTCAGAGAAAATTAATCCTAAAATGCATAACAACCCTGTTCACATTAAGTGATAGATCAGATGTTGTTCTAAATACAATACAACAATCAGGAATTTGTTTAGTATTAATATAAACTTGCAAGAAATCATTACAAAATGACCAAAGGTCCAATGGCATATAATGTGGACAGTAATAATGAGCTACAAGTTATCAAGAATCATTACATACTGGTTTAGAAATCTCTGAGGGAGCATCTTCATAGAATTGTTCTACAGGCACCAGATCAATCTCTTCATCCTTGGATCTGTAAATTATTGTACAAAAAATGTTAATGCCTATTTACAGGGGTGTCAATAGAGCCAAATTCAAAACCCTGAAAATCATACAGCCAACCAATTTAGCCAAACAAGAGGCCTTCAACCACATTGTTTCCATATTTAACTTGGTTTGTATTCAAGAAAATACTTCAGTACAGATTAAATTGACCATAAATTTCCATTTCTTGAGATATTTTTGTCAAATAACTTTTATCTAGCTCAGAAATCATAGCTCTTTCAGGTCAGACAAATCTGGAATTCCGGAATAATGGCATCCTTGTATACAGAGACATTATGATTAATATACACAAAATTACTTAGCATTTTTACAATCAATATCATAAATAGCACATTCATTGTACCATTCTAAGGCTGCTTACAAATATTATAACAAGAATACAAGTAACTAAATAGCTGGTTTCTACAGGGATTCAGTCATTGCTATCTCACCTTATTGCAAACATTTCTGAAACTATCATTTGTTTAGTCTTGTCTGAATACACAACAAGTAATGCACCTTTTGATTAAATTAGAGTACCATATTTGATATAGTTGTTATACCTGATTAAATAAAGAACATTAAGCTTTGGCCATTGAGGTGTGGCTGAGGTGTGGCCATGGGTCAAGTGATTGGTGTGCTGGATTTGCAACCTGGCAGTATGGGTTCAATTTCTAGTTGCAGCAAGTCATAACCCTTCCATGGATAGTTGACAACAATGTTGATTTTCCTCCACATGTGGAGAAGCTGTCAGTTCCTTGTGGAAAGGAAAGTTAGTACTGGTTAGAATACCTTTCTGGAAAATTGGTTAGGTGAATCGGCCGCGTTATGTAACTACTAGGATGTGTCAATACCTACACTGACTCACTTATAGTATGATACAATATAAAAACAATCTTACTTGAATCCCAAACACTTCACAATCTCCTTTTCTAAATGCATGATTTCATACAGCAAGTTCTGTACCTGAAGTTGGCAGCGGTCAATTCTCATCTTAGCCTGAAGTAAAGAAGTGTTAGTACATCAGCCAGAGAAAAATATGTGACCTACCTCCATGGTCAAGCAGTTAAATTCCCATGAGCTTTTTGCTATAAAAAATATGCAAAAAAGTAGCAATTGCTAATATTATCCCAAGATAATAATTGCCGACAAAACGAGCCCTTTTTCTTCTTAAAACACTTATTTCGCTGTGATTTTTACTTTTGTAAACTGGAAATACATAGAGCATGTGACGTCAATTTATGACGTGTGCATAAAATGTCTGCGGGAAAACACAGCTGTTCTATAAATAGCTTTTTTTTTTAATTGAAACAAATGCGATGGTGGTTTCGGAAACAATTCCTCCTGCTATAAAGTGTGCATGGGAGGAAAACACACAGGATTCCCATGTTATAGGACAAACAGAAACTATTATGACCAATAAATTTCTCAGCTTAGGGCACTTTAAGGTTGCTAACTTCTTCAAAACTCTCAGTAACAACAATTCTTAAAATTTAGATTAACTTACAGAAAGTACACACGAAACTCAAGGATTTTTTACATAGAAAACCAATTTTTAATGCAATATGGAAAATATTTGGAAAATAAAGAAACATGTTAAAAAATGCACTTATTCTTACAAATATGGTTGATTACAGAAAAAAGGTTTGGAGTCACATATTAAAAAATGCCAAATATAAATGTATGAAAATGATTGTAACTTACCTCACTAGTTCCATC
This sequence comes from Lutraria lutraria, assembly GCA_964023205.1. Lineage (NCBI taxonomy): Eukaryota > Metazoa > Mollusca > Bivalvia > Venerida > Mactridae > Lutraria > Lutraria lutraria. Next base: position 3,868,728 of record OZ026837.1, read on the forward strand.
TCTAACTTTCTTACATCGTATATGAGCCAACCTGTTCAGTTTCTTCAACATTACAATTTGTAACATACCCTCCATTCGCTTGCTTTCAATATCAGCTTTCTGGAAAGACATCAACAATAGCAGAAAATTATGTAATTGATTATATGTTTCTATGATGATAAGTCAGATAGCTGTTTAATTTTACAAAACCAGCATAGTTAGCTATTTCCTAATTATTCTATAAAATTCTTTAAATTTTAGCACAGAACAAGGGAACAAAAAAATTTTGAAACAGAAAAGCGATGTTCATCAGTCAAGCATTACCAGATACAAAAAAATTTTAGCACTGCCACATTCACAGAAAACAACAAACACTAGAATTTAAAGAAATACTAAAAGAGTATCTTAATTACTTGGACTTAAGTTTGATGATAAACAAATTTTTTTTCTAGTTACCCAACCTACCCTAATTTTTCCCAGCAACCCTAGACTTTTTATTAGCCTGAAGGACTAAACATCCATTTCTCACTTTTTAACCTTTTCACATGCTTTCATGTACTAAAAGTTACCCTACCTACCCTATTTTCAATGAGCATGTAACCAGAAACAAAAAACTGTTTAGGCCTTATTGGTCAAGTATGCATGGTGCATATAATTTATAAACATCAGCTTATCTTAGCAATATTGACCATTCATAAAAGAACAGTTTCATATTGTTCAATGTGATCTAAAAAACACTTTTTAACATCCTGATCCTGACGAGTGTTACAAAGCATCAGAACAGTGATAAATTAGTACTAACAGCATTTTTGCTTTTCCCTTCTTTCAAAGCAGTTATTTCTGCTATGGTTCTTTGTATGTCACCACAGGCACTCTGGAACAGTTCTACATCTTTATCAACATCTCTGTGCTCAACTTCATCTTCTTCAGCATAAAATATATTTCTTGCAGTGTTAACACTTGCTGCTTCTTGTTTAGCCTGAAAAGTAACAATTTCAATTAATTTTCTCAGCTAAAACACATTACAGGGATACGCAATGGCTTCTCATGCGCTGTTTATAGTATTTAAATTTAGCCCGTATCTTTGACCGAGTCCACCAAAATTACCATCAGTCCAGTAAATTTGAAAAGGTCAGTGGTCCAACAGTCCAATAAATATTTCAGTGATGATTTTTATATCCATAATTTTACCATGTTTCAGAACAAACAAAAAAATATTTTAATCACTCTCTTGTTTGATGCATGTGTCAATCAATGGTCCACCTTTTGAGAAAAGCACTCAGCTTATTCACTTGGCTAGATAGAAAAGCAGAAAATTTCCCCAAATTAAATACAAGCACAGCTGTACTTTGGTTCCTGAGACACTACAAGTATTCAGACAGATGAAGCAATAATTTGTGACAGAGATACCATCAGAGTGGCTGTTAAAGAGATGCTGTTGAATGAATATGACAGTGACTGTGATGAAACAGGGCCTTTTTCTCCAAAAATTGGGAGGGGGCCTTAGCCTTTCATTTTGGGAAATTCAAGCGCAATATTTGGCCAAATTTTGAGAAGGATAGACTCTAAGTTTGAACAGCATTGTATTTTTGGGAATTTCTTGCCTAAAATTGGGAAAAACAGCATTTTTGCAATTGGGAAATCACCGAATTTTGGCCTCTGTTATAGAAGGGAAAAAAGCCCCGTGAAAGTGATGATTATAATGATGATGAGTGGTGAATAAATGAAAGAAAAAATATTTTAGTCACTTTTTGATCTTGTATTAGAATAAATTGCCCCATCACTGACGGGCCATCAGTTATATCCCCTGTATGCCTATTTCCATGGTGACCCAATAACCGCCAATGCCCGGATATGGCGGATAATAATAATGACTTGCACATGCATGTCACCTCCACTTCCGTATCTGCCTGGCATTTGTCAACAGGGAACTAGACTATTGTTTACATTGCATGCCGCGACTTTAAAACATTTTTCATTGACGATTTACATCATTTCTACAGTGAAGTCAATTAATCGTTCATACTGCCATTTGCATTCAATTCAAACTTACACTGCTTTATAATTGTGTCGCATTTTTATGCATTAGATCTATTAGAACACAGTTTTGATATTTCCACAAATGCTAGATGGTCTGCACATTGGTTGGAATTTAGTACTGACGCAGGAATTTTCCACGTTACTACGTATCTCGCATTTGATTGGTTGATAGGCGGTAATAAGGTCATCAAGCAAAAGTCAATATGGACGTCAGTATGTCAAGAAATGCGATCACTTGATGTATTATTTTATTGTTATTGAGAGTATTTATGAGGATTAAATAGTTGTATGATTGCAGACTTGTACTGTCGTGCATCTAAACACTGGTAAAAAGTTAGATAGGCGGTAATAGGGATGCAGTGATTTTTTTTCGGTATATTTACTGCCGAATATGGGCAGTTTCCCCTAGTAAAATTTCCTTCATTTTCCCCCTAAAATGGTCAGATTTTCCCCTAAAAAGAAGTGATTTCCACATGATCATGTAAAAAGAAGAAATGGGCATGGGTAGTGAGAAAATTTTGGAAAAAAAATTACTGGGACGGCCTGTTAAATAATAAATAGCCTAGATTGCAGGAAATTGTATGTTATGTTTTAAAAAATTTCCCGGGGGCTGTCCCCATACCTCTTTAAAAAGCCTGTTTCTTTTCTATATAAGCCTATTCAACTACTGGGCTAAATGACCAATATATTCGAAATATATCCGAAATTAGATATATCCGAATAATATTTGCACAAAGAGCATGCCGGTTTATAGTCTTTGCAACTAGATACATTACCTTAACCGTGTCTGACTTAAGCCTTTTAACATCCGCTTTAACATCACTAGACGCCGACGATGAATTCACGTCTAGTTTTATTGTTCTCTTCCTTTTCTTTTCCTTTTCTTCTTTCGCATCCATGTTGATAAACTGGTTATCGTTAAACCCTGGTAAAGCCCGTCTCTACATTCAATCTCGTGGCAGAGTTGTCGTTCGTTGCTCTCATGAACAACGGTCGCTCATCTCGAAGAGGCGTCCGTGATTCTTCTAGTATTTCTGTAGTCCAACTAATTGTACACTACAGATGATATCGAGACATTTTTTTTGCGCTTGTCGATATCTATCTTCCGGGCAATAGATGAAATAGCAAAATCAGGAACGGATTGCTCGTACGTCTCATAAATGTAGACTAGTATTTCTGTATCTGGTTTCTTGTCAGAGATAGAGTTGCTAGGTCTCCCGAACTACTCAATCCACCTAGGAAAACATAGCAACGTGAAAAAATGGCGCAAAAACCTATAGCACCTTAAGAGTCTAAAATGCTTTACATTCTGCTATATGTACATGGTTTTCGTGCAAAGGAAGAGTATTAAAAAGTTAAAGCATACAGAGCATATTTATGGAGCAGCCCATGCAGCCAGCGCTGAACCAAGTCAGCACTGAGTACATCCTGTGGTAGAGTGTTCCACAAATAGACTGTACGTACTTGTATATGTCATTTGTCGGTTGTCGATCTATCTATGTTCCTTTAATGCCAAACCCCTCACGGGGACGTAGGCATGACGCGCGTCAAGCTGTGACAAAGAGTGTTAAAAGAAGGTAAAAGCTAGAATAAAATAAGAGTTAGAATAGAGATTTAATTTGTTAAAAGTAAACAATAGATACAGCGTATGAGACTATGGTGAAACATGTTCAATACTGCTTCCAGTAGCATTGAACTGATCTAGGGTCGGAAGGGTAGGAATGTCTGGTGGTAGGTTGTTCCAGTGGTATACTGTCCTAGGGAAAAGGGGAATACTTGTAGTAATCTGTAGTGGCAGTGATTAACCTAAAGCAATGGGATGTGAGCGTCGAGAGGTCCGGGGAATGGGGATAAGGCGATCTGATATGGGAATTTCCACCAAGTGGTTCGTAATTTTATATAGGAGGGACAGCCGACTGTCGGTGCGTCTGGGGTCTATAGGCGCCTCATATGCAGGGATTTGAGCATCTCTGTTACACTGGATATTTGTTTATGATCATTCTTGATCCATCGAGATGATCTTCTTTGAACAGATTCAATTTTATCAATATGAGCTTGGCTATGGGGGGACCATACCTCGGATCCATACTCCAGCTGGGGTCTGACTAATGTCTGGTAAGCACTGGCATTAAGGGCTTCGGATTTGACCTTGATATGTTTCTTCGCAAGAAACCTAATGTCTGATTTGCCTTTTTAATTGACTTGTTAATATATTCCACCCATAATAGGTTCTTTGAGATGTCCACGCCTACGTAACGCGCCGAGGTGACAGAGTAAGACTCCATGTAAGTAATATTGTGTAGGATGAGGATGTTTCCTGTTGGTGACGTGGACAACCTGGCATTTGGAGGGTTTAATTCCATATCCCACTCCAATTCCCATTTTTCGAGTATCTTGAGATCATTTTGGAGTGTGACTGATTTATTTGCAGACGTTAGCGACATGTACGTATATTGCTATGTCGTCTGCAAATAGGCGGACCTAGGAATTGATGAAGGCTAGGAAGAGTAGGGGTCCCAACACAGATCACTGGGGAATCCCGGACGGGACAGGAATGGCGTCAGAGCTAGTGCCATTAAGGACAACAGAATGGAGTCGATTATCTAGGAAGTTTTTTTACTCATTGTAAAGTTTGCCCTCTGACTCCATTTGAGTGTATTTTTTGCAAGACTTTCTCACGGCTAACCTTGTCGCAAGCCTTACTAAAATTTAATAGGATGAGATCTACTTGCTTTTTATTATAGATGGAGGTTACTAAGTCGTTTACGAGCATGGTGAGTTGGAATACACATGACCTTTTCTCTTGAAACCCGTCACGGTTGTAAGTGGTACAAGATTTTATGGTGTGTGAAGTGTTTCACTATTGATGATAAGACTATGTGTTCGAGTACATTACAAAGGACAGAACAGAACAGAACAGAATTTTACAAATGTACATAGTAATATGATACAGGAAAAAAATCATACACATATATTCATCAAATCAAAATATATACCTACATGAATTCATATTTAGACAAATAACATGATACGAATCGTACATATAAAACATCAAAGGATACATGCTTCCAAATGTTCTTTGTTGTACATACGTTTTTTTTTGCATATTATGTAGTGTTGTACATAACAGGGTAATGGTTGATACATGTATACATGCTTTCAAATGTTCTTTGTTGTACATACGTTTTTTGGCATATTATGTAGTGTTGTACATAACAGGGTAATGGTTGATAAATTTAATTTAATTTATTCAGTATTTCCTTTTTAAGAATATCTAGGCTGTTACAGTGTTTTGCACAATTTCCCTTATATTAACTTTACTGTTTTGTGTAGTGTTTTGTCGCTACATACATGCTTTCAATGTTCTTTGTCATACATACGTTTTTGTATGTTTTGGACTATTGTATTTAACATGGTAATTGTTGATACATATAAATGTAATCTATTTCTCTATTTCTTTCTTTTTAAAAAAAATATCTAGGCTATAAGTGTTTGGTACAATTTTCCCTTACTTTAACTTTACTGGTATGTATATTGTCTTGTCGCTACATGTATACATGCTTTAAATGTTCCTTTTGCTGTACAAACGTTTTTGCTTTTTTTGTTCTGCTCAGTGAAATGTATATTTCTTCTTTATAAACATTTGTTATAAGGCATACGTATATACGGTTGTATGTGTGTGTATGTATATATGTATATGTGTGTGTATATACGCATATATGTGTATATATGTGTATACGTATTGTATATATATATATATATCTTCCCTCAGTCTTTCTTGTACTTTATTAGTTCTCGGGTAAAGTAATCAAAACCAGTTTTTATTTTCACTTTTGCGAACAGTCCATTGAATATGACCAAAAGTTGTATTCAACAATCTCTTTATGAATTTGTCTATATAGTAATTGTGAATTGTTCCAGTCAGTCCTTAGTTAGCTTATTTTGTTTTAGAAATATGTACTTTATACCAAATGGATGAAATTACAATTATTCACAGAATTGTCGGGGTTTAGGTGATCGTAAGAAAAGGATAGATTTATTTCATTATGTCAGTGAAAAGAAATATGATATTATTTGTCTACAAGATGTTCATATTACTCCACAGTTATGTTCATATGTCAAATCCGAATGGGGATATGAGGCATTTATCAATCCTTACACTAGTAACAGTCGAGGAGTCATGATTTTATTTCAGAATACATTTGAACACAAAGTTCATAATATATTTAGGGATATTGAAGGTAATTTTATTTTGTTAGATGTAAGCATATCTGAAAAAAGAATGACTGTTGCCTGTGTATATGGTCCTAATGACGATAAACCGAATTTTTATAAACACTTATTTCAGAAAATAAATTATCAAGATAATGATTTTGTAATTATATGTGGGGATTGGAATTTGATTTTAGATCCGAAAATTGATTGTGGTAACTATGTAAATGTAAACAATCCCAGAGCAAGGGAAATAGTATTAGATTTTATTAGAAGATACGATTGTTGTGATATTTGGAGGAAAATGCAAGCACTGGCTAAAGAATATACATGGAAAAGATTTAATCCTGTTCGAAAACTAGCACGTCTAGATTTTTTTCTTGTCAATAAGAATTTAGAAAGTTACGTTACTTTTTCTAAAATTGTTCCGGGTTATAGGTCAGATCACACTGGAATAGTCCTTAAATGGAAACTTTCGGATAATCAAAGAGGAAAAGGTTATTGGAAATTTAATAACTCATTGTTAAACGATCAGAATTATACAGCGCTGGTTAAAACGATATTAAATGAATTGATTGATATACATAGAAATGAGATAGATGAGAGTAATAGTCAGCGATTTCCTAACCTAAACATTAATGATCAATTATTTTTAGAAACTTTTTTAGTAGTTCTTAGATGGGAAACCATAAAATATTCTTCAAAGAAAAAGAAATTAGAACAAAACCAGGAAAGACAACTCGAAAATGGTATTCAGAATTTAGAAACTCAATTAAATACAAATTCCAATGATGTCATAATTGAAGAACTAGAAATTAAAAAATCGCAATTACAAAATCTAAGGAATAAAAAAATAGATGGTGCTATGATTAGGGCCAAATGCAGATATGAAAATTTAGGAGAAAAACCAACAAAATATTGTTTCGGACTAGAAAAAAGAAACTACATAAATAAAACTATTATTCATCTTATTGACAATGATAATAATGAATATAAAACAACAGATGAAATATTAGAATATCAAAAAGATTATTATAGTTCATTATATACAAATACACATGATACCGATGACCGACCATTAGAAGATATAATTGGACCAAACCCTGTGAACTTAAATGATAGCGAAACTAAGTTAGAAATTTAGAAGGAGAACTTACACTTGAGGAGTTAGATATTGCTTTAGGACAAATGAAGAATGATAAAAGTCCAGGTCTTGATGGCTACACAGTTGAATTCTTTAAATTTTTCTGGAATGATTTAAAAATGTTTATTCTTCACTCTTTGAACTATGGCTATAGACAAGGGTTATTATCACAAACACAAAGACAAGGTGTAATTACTTGTCTCCCAAAATCAAATAAAAGTAAATTGTTTTTAAAAAATTGGCGTCCAATTTCATTATTAAAAGTGTTGTATAAGGTAGCATCAGCTGCAATAGCAAATCGATTGAAGAAAATACTGGACAATATTGTACATAAAGATCAAAAAGGCTTCATAGCATGTCGTTTTATTGGCGAGAATATAAGGACAGTATATGATATTTTATTCGAAGCAGAATCTTAAAATATCCCCGGTCTTTTACTTTCAATTGATTTTCAACAAGCCTTCGATTCTGTCTCGTGGGCATTTATTGATAAAGTTTTAGCGTATTACAATTTTGGAAACTCCTTTAAGAAATGGATAAAATTATTTCAAAACGAATCAGAATCATGTATTGTACAAAATGGACATATGTCACAATTTTTCAAACTGGAACGTGGATGTAGACAAGGAGATCCTATCTCGCCTTATATTTTTATACTATGTGCAGAAATTCTAGGTCATATGATACGAACTAATAACAACATTACTGGAATACAAATATATAACAAAGAACATAAACTTTCGCAGTATGCAGACGACACACAAATTTTTCTGAACGGTTCAGAATTATCTTTAAAAAGCTGTCTAGATACCTTAGACAAATTCTACTATATTTCAGGCTTAAAAATAAATGTCGAAAAAACAAAAGCCATTTGGATCGGTTGCATGAAAAATTCAAATACAACATTATGTAATGAAGTATCTTTGGATTGGACAAAAGGACCAATAAAAATACTAGGGGTCAATTTTATAGGTTCTGTCACCGACATATGGAGTATTAATGGACCAGAAATTGTAGCAAAATGTTTTTCATTAATAAAAACGTGGACCAAACGCAAATTAACACTATTTGGAAAAATAACAGTCCTAAAATCTTTAATTTTCTCAAAATTTGTACACTTATTCTTAGCACTTCCTGACCCTCCTATTGAGATTGTGAAAACTTTAGAAAAAATGGCGTATAGTTTTTTATGGAATAACGGACCAGATAAAATCAAACGTATTGATGCTATAAAACAGTTAAAAAGTGGTGGTTAAGGAATGCTAGACATTAAGTCGTTTATAGCTGGCCTTAAGATAAATTGGTTGAGAAGACTGCTTTTAACAACAAATAATGAAAGTTGGATTTCTTTGTCAAACTTAGATATCAGTGATCTAATCAAACTAGGAACAAATTACATTTCCCTTAAAGCTGAAAGAATGACAAACCCCTTTTGGAAAGACGTTTCATCAAGCTGGTTGAAATACTGTAAAAATGTTGAAATTACCAACGTAGTTGATATCCTTTACTCCCCTCTATGGTATAATATTTTTCTTTCAGAAAAATTTCTCTTCTTAAAATCTTGGTATGATAAACGTATTTTCCATGTGATAGACCTGTTAAATAATGCAGGTGAATTTTACACGTTTACAGAATTTCAAAGAATTTACAATGTTAATGGAAACTTTTTAGAATATTACAGAGTAATAACTGCTATCCCTAACAATTGGAAACGTACCATAAGAAACAAGAAAACAGAAATTTTACACCATAAAAATAATTTAAGTATGTCACCCTACCTTAAGCAATTAGTTCAAAACAAGAAAGGTTGTAAAATGTACTACAATGTTTTAGCGAACACAAATAATATAGTCATGCCAAAAAGATGGCATAATGAACTAGGTGATATTGATGAAAACGAATATTTATTGATTTGTAAACAATTAGAGGACATACAGGATATTAAGCTAAGGGATTTTCAATATAAACTCAATACAAAACTTATTGTTACAAAAACATTTCTGCATAGAATAAAAATAGTAGAAAATGATCGTTGTTCATACTGCAATATTGAGTCTGAAACTATTCAACACCTTTTTTTAAATTGTACAATAATAAAACGTTTTGTAAACTTAGTATATATTTGGTTTAAAGATCAATGTAATTTAGAGTTCTTAGATCAGTTTAAAGAGTTTATCTTTTCCGTTGATACTGATTCCATGGCGGGTAAATACGCTTCCCTTTTAATAAAATATTTCATCTACAAATCCAAATTTAAAGAGAATGCAAAATCTTGTTTGACGCTTGATAATTTCAAAAACTATATGAAAGAAAAACTCGGTATAAGAAAATCAATATGTGTTAAGAATGATAGAATTAAACATTTCGAAGAACATTTTGGTAATATGTTTGCTAAATTTTAAGAGAATAACTTACGTTTAAAATCTATATGACAATCTGTGAATTTTTGACTACATAAAATACTTTTATAAAACTCTATGTTTCTCGAATTTTAAAGGACTGACTGGAATGGATATTACTATCAGAGTATCAAAACCATGAGATTCTTAATGAAATTAGTATTTGTTTTCCCTTTTATACTCTTTTGTACTGTTTTAGCGATGCAAAACCATTTTTTTTGCATCCAAAAAATATTCCGTTTCTGGCCACATATCATGTATGCTTAGTATATATCTATTATTTGAGTTACTGTCTATAATATAATAATAACTATAACTATAACTGTTTATTCATGATTCAGGCCACTAGCCCATAACAAGGTATAACAATACAATCATTAAGTTATGACAATGTGCATACATAGGTAATAATTACATTTGTGACAATTTACCGATTATAATTTTAATATCATGTTTTTGCGACATGAAGCATAATATATATACGATGCTACATTTTTTATGATACTTTCGTTTCGTGATGTTAACAAAATGTGTAACTTATTGATAGTTGCATTTATACAAAATTTCTTAGGAATGTATGAATTTCGAATATCAGTATAAACTGGACATATTAATAGAAAATGAAACTCATCCTCTATACAATTCAAAGAACAAATTTTACAGATACACGATTCACGGACATCATTATGGTATTTTCCCTTTAAGATTTCCAAATGTGGTAAACCTGATCTCAATTGAGCATAACAATATCTAAATTTTCATACAGTTAGTATTGAAAAATAGGTTTCATGTTCATACGTAGATTTAATATTCTTATATAAATGTAAAGACGTGGAATTTTCAAGAGTACTATTCCAGGTTTGTAAATAATTGTCTTTCAGTCTTCGAGAAAAAATATTCGAAAAATAATATCTCATTTTGGACTCCTTCGTTCAACCATACATGACCAAATCCATTACTATTTAAAAGATACTCAATTTCTTTTGCCCAATTAAAATATGTAGAATACTTAGTGTTTCTTAACATAATATAACACTTTTTAACAAATCTTGCGGTAGGCATTTTTATCACCTTAAACCAATACTTGATACAGCGTTTTGCGCTTTCAATCCATATTGGATAGCGTCCACAGTCACCTAATACAGAAGCATTCAATGATAATTTGTTAACGCACATGAATCTTTTGCAAGCTAATCTAAGTACTAGTTCACTATTTTCTCTAGACTGGAACCCCCATATTTCAGATCCATACAAAATAACTGGTAATATTTTAGTATCAAAAAGTTTAAAAAACATGTCGTAAGGTAGCTGGCCGTATTTGTACAATGAGGATAACATAGTAAGAAGGGTACGCTTTGCTTTCAGTGCAAGTTCGCTAGACATTTTATTTAATGATAAACTCGAAGTAAAAGTAACACCAACATATGTGAACATATTCACAATTTCTAGTTTCATGTTGCCATAAAAAAATATTTCATTCAATGCTAATCTACCGCCTTTCTTGTATACCATCACTTTTGTTTTGGAAGTGTTAACTTGCATTCCAAAAGTATTACAAAATTTATGTAAAACATTCAATTGATATTGTAAATTTTGCACAGTTTCTGCTAATAAAGCAACGTCATCTGCAAACATAAGTTGCCATATTGATATTTCATTTGGCATAATTTGGACACCTTTAATGTTTACATCATCGTTCATCATTACAGCCAATTCATTTATGAATAGGGAAAACAGTTTAGGTGATGCCAAACATCCCTGTTTCAAACCGATTGGACATTCAAAATAATCTGACAATTCTCCGTTGGCTCTTACACACGATTTAACATGTTTATACATTCCAACTATAGAATTCAAGAGTTTTCCCCTTATATCAGCTTTATATAGCACTGACCACATTTTGTCCCGATTAACTGAGTCAAACGCCGTTTTAAAATCGATGAAGGCAACATACATTTTACCTCTTTTTTTAGAAAGTTTTTTTGAGATGAGTGATTGTAGAATAAATGCATTATCCACGGTTGAATAGTTTGATCTGAAGCCAGACTGTGATTCGTCAATTTTATCAAAGATGTTAGCATAAAATGACAGACGTTTATTGATAACACTCGTATAAATTTTACCAAAAATATCCAACAGTGAAATTCCACGATAATTTGACGGTACATTTTTGTCACCTTTCTTATGTAGCGGAACTATTATTGCACTGCTCCATGTTTCAGGGAATTCACCAAGATCGAAAAGTCTATTGAATAGATTCACAAGTAACGGCATTAAAAGATCATATGTATGTTTAAAGAAACCAGGTGGTATTCCATCCTGACCTGGAGCCTTTGACGAATTCTTCATTCGAATACTCATGGCTATTTCCTCATCTGTAATTTCTCCATTTAGTATCGCGTCTTCAACTTCAGAGAAGTTTTCAACATTTTCAAAAATAAAATCAGAATCAGTTTCAACACTTCCTTGAAAGAGACTTTCAAAATGCACTTTCCATGATTCAATACTGATATTATTATTTCTACGTGGAGCTGACGTGAATAGTTTGAGTTTCTTCCAAAATGATCTTGGGTTATCTGCAGATCTTAATAAATCATTCAGCTGATTGTCATAAAATAATCGTTTTTTCTCTTTGCAGAAACACTTGAATTGATTTTTGGCTGTAATATACTCTTCAAGTTTTTCATTTGTGCGAACTTTTCTATACTCTCTTAACTTTTTGACCTTTGATTTTTTCATAGCGAAACACTCTCGATCAAACCATCGTGGTTGGTTAATGTTCTTGCTCCTCGTGTTTTGTCTCGTTACACAGGACTTATATAGATGTATTTATCACCTCCATAATAGAGCCTAACACGTTCTCGATATCATTATTTGGATTTTTTACAAATTCAATTAACCGATGGAGTTCATCTGCATTAAGAATATTGGATATATTTTGTCTTAAATTTTCAACTGACGAATCATCAAACATGAAAATTTCACTATCACGGTTGCAACATGAATTATTATCGTGACCTATATTCACATTATTTGACTGACAACATGAAATTACAGCTTCAATTGGAAAATGACTCGAATCGGTTTTCACACCTACCATAAAATCTGATACAACATGAAAAATATTGTTCGTAACTAACATGTAGTCTATAACACTACTGCCATTTGGACCAATAAATGTATAATTTCCAATGTCTTTATCATTACCGCATCTACCGTTTACTATTTGTAGCGCATACGTTTTACAGAAATCAAGAAGTTTTTTACCCGAACTGTTCAGTACAGAGTCACAAGAATGCCTAGGAGAAACCAAATTATACATGTTATCTTCACATTCCGCCAATTCTGGTATATTATGATAGGTATCAATTGTATCACTACTGTTACTGGTTCGAGCATTCAGATCGCCCATTATTATAAGGTCTACATCCTCAATATCAATGTTCAACTCGTATATACAATTTTCTAACATATCAATGCCTTTATATGACTCGTGTGTATAAGCAGGTGAATTTTCTGGTTACTGTCAAAACATAACATTTATATATACATGATTATACACTTTGTAAGGTGGAAAGGGGATGGATCCCCGACCTCTGTACCTACCTATCACGGGGATAATAAATGGGGTTACCCATCAGGGGCCCGAAATGGAAAAAAACACACAAACAAAAACACCAAAGGATAGTACAGGGTGAGCTTTTTTGGATCGCCCTGCGTCCATCGTGCGTCGTGCGTCGTTACGATTTCGTGGCGTCCATGTTTACTTAAAACAACATCTCCTCCTACACCGCTATGCCGATTGCAACCAAACTTTGCTGGAATGATCCTTGGGTGGTCCCCTTTCAAAGTTGTTCAAAAAATTAAATTTCATTAAAAATTCTGGTTGCTATGGCAACAAATAGAGAAAACTTAAAAAATCTTCTTGTCTGAAACCACAGGGCCTAGAGCTGAGATATTTGGTATGTAGCATTGTCTAGTGGAACTCTACAAAGTTTGTTCAAATTATTACCCTGGGGTCAAAATTGGCTCCGCCCCGGGGGTAACTTGATTTTACATAGACTTATATAGGAAATTTAAAAAATCTTCTTGTCAAAAACTACAATGCCTAGAGCTTTGATATTTGGTGTGTAGCATAGTCTAGTGGACCTCTACCAAGTTTGTTCAAATTATTGCCCTAGGGTCAAAATTGGCCCCGCCCCGGGGGTCACTTGATTTATATAGACTTATATAGGAAAATTGAAAAAATCTTCTTCTCCGAAACCACAAGGCCTAGAGCTAAGATATTTGGTATGTAGCATTATCTAGTGGACCTCTACCAAGTTTGTTCAAATTATTGCCCTAGGGTCAAAATTGGCTCTGCCCTGGGGTTTATTCTTTTTTATATAGGAAAATTTAAAAAATCTTCTTCTCCGAAACCACAAGGCCTAGAGTTAAGATATTTGGTATGTAGCATTGTCTAGTGGACCTCTACCAAGTTTGTTCAAATTATTGCCCTAGGGTCAAAATTGGCCCCGCCCCGGGGGTCACTTGATTTATATAGACTTAAATAGGAAAATTGAAAAAATCTTCTTCTCCGAAACCACAAGGCCTAGAGCTAAGATATTTGGTATGTAGCATTGTCTAGTGGACCTCTACCAAGTTTGTTCAAATTATTGCCCTAGGGTCAAAATTGGCCCCGCCCCGGGGGTCACTTGATTTATATAGACTTATATAGGAAAATTTTAAAAATCTTCTTCTCCGAAACCACAAGGCCTAGAGCTAAGATATTTGGTATGTAGCATTATCTAGTGGACCTCTACCAAGTTTGTTCAAATTATTGCCCTAGGGTCAAAATTGGCTCTGCCCTGGGGTTTATTCTATTTTATATAGGAAAATTTAAAAAATCTTCTTCTCCAAAACCACAAGGCATAGAGCTAAGATATTTGGTATGTAGCATTGTCTAGTGGACCTCTACCAAGTTTGTTCAAATTATTGCCCTAGGGTCAAAATTGGCCCCGCCCCGGGGGTCACTTGATTTATATAGACTTATATAGGAAAATTTAAAAAATCTTCTTCTCCGAAACCGCAAGGCCTAGAGCTTAGATATTTTGTATGTGGCATTGTCTAGTGGACCTCTACCAAGTTTGTTCAAATTATGGCCCCGGGGTCAAAATTAGCCCTGCCCTGGGGTTAAATCTATTTTATATAGGAAAATTTTAAAAAATCTTCTCCGAAACCACAAGGCCTAGAGCTAAGATATTTGGTATGTAGCTTTGTCTAATGGACCTCTTTTAAATCTGTTCATATAATGGCCATGGGATAACAAACGGCCCAGATCGGTCACTTGATCTTACTTAGACTTGTATAGAAAACTTCAACAATGTTAATCTCCAAATGACCTTTTCTCCTGGTGAGCATTTATAGGGCCATCATGGCCCTCTTGTTTCGAAATTTAGTTGTGAATAGTTTTAACTATTAATGAGGATAAACTAAATACTAATTATTAATTGTTGCATGCTTTTTTAAATCTAAAGAGTCGCAAGTCAGGGAAATTGACCTATAATTTTCTGGGTTTGATTGGTCACCCCTTTTGAATACTGGCGTGACATATCTTCCACTGGCGTTAATATCAGTTTTACTCGAATTTGCAAATAGGAGGTTGCATTCTGCTATAAATTCACGAAAATACACAGACCTATCATCATAAACGCCTTTATTTAAATCTTCATTAATATCACCACCAATTGTTATTATGTGTCTTTATATGTCTGTGATATTTCATATAGACAGTCTATATTTTCATAAAAGTTTTTAATGCTGTTACTATATCCTTGTATGTGTAAATATACAGATGCTAATAATATGGTCTATGTTTACCTAACGATATATCAATACATCTAAATTTGTAATTTCATTTTCCATAGGATAGCAACTCCTCCGTATCTTGCTCGCAATCAAACAACCAGTGCTCCTGTAATATTGTTTTTAAGTAAATCAGTAACTGCTGGTCATCTAGTCTTAATACTTTTGCAGTTATAGGACACGATTTTCAACAAATGTGCTTACAATTCTTCTTTATAAATATTTCTGAGTTGGCTCGGGAGTAGATAAAAAAAGACTGTATGAGGTTTTAAATTCCTTTCGATTATATTGCTTGGTATTACAAATGGCTGCATCATATCAGTGTGATATTGATGTTGAGTATTTGTTTGTTGCATCGAATTTGTTTTATGTCTAGTATTTCTAGTGTCTCTTTTCATTATTGATTTGCTTGTTTAATGAGGACGTTTTCCGTTTTGGAACAAGTATAGATTTGCATTCATTAACCTTTGACGTTGTATTTTGGTTGACATCTGCATTCGGGCTCAACATATTATTTATCTACATGTAGTTGTTGACTAGATGCAAAATATACCCAGTTACCTTATTCTGAGCTTGTTTTAATATAGTAGAGTATTGACAATTATCGCAGTTTTCAGTATGAGTTATAATTTTGGGGTCTGTTGTTGGTGGTATTGACGTTTAATGTTTCGATGATAAAGTTCTAATTCTTCCCTCATATTCAGACTTTTCATGCTGAAGTTTTTTCTATATAAGAGCTTCATGTGTATTTTCAATTAATGCTTTTATTATTTAACTGTGAGCTCTTGTTCTTTATTACGTAATTTTACCTCCCATTCTCGGAGTTCACTGTTTGCATTTCAAGTGTTCAAAGTCACCTTCGGTATTTGTGCTTCAATGCGAAAAGTGAAAAATATGATTGTCTGTTTGAAAATATTTTGGTTTAACATTCTAGACCTATGTACAGCTATATATGGCATGTATGAGATAGGCCATTAGTTTTCACACAACGTTTATAAAATAACATCTGGCATCAGACACAAGTGTATGAAATGTCACCTACAATGTATATTCTTCTTACACGCTAAGCAAGTATCATCAAGTACAAGGGTTTGGATACTTTCGGGATCGATTTCTTCTATTAGTATGTTCCTAGCAGTATTATACTTCCTGTTCTGTATACTTTGTAGTACAATTAAGTGAGTTTTGTTCAAGACTTTAATATCTTTTTAGATGGACGAAGTTCACATTTGTTAGAAGGGGGCTTACTGGCTTCAATAACTGAGACTTCATCCCTGGAAAGTTTCTTACACTTATAGTGGACCCAGTGCTCTCCAGTACCACAAGACGTGGTTTTATTTCTACAGACTTTTTTACATTTGATGTAAGCGATTTTTTTCTTTGTTTATTTGAGTTAGATGACTAGGACTTCTGGACGATATATTAGGAGTGATGTGGTCATCGTGTGAATATGTTCTCACTTCCATGATGCTTTCTTATTGGTCCACTAGCCACTAGGAGAGTATTCAGTGACTTGACAATGAATTCTCAGAACCTTATGCTGAGGCAGAGATTTTGTTCAGGTTGTGTTTCTTACTGTTAATGAGGAATTTCGAGCTCGTGTTACATAAGTAACCACCATCTAATTGTGAGATATACAACATATTTCCCCTAGAATCGATCGGTAGTATAAATAAACCCAGCAGAGCCGAGTTATGACTCAATTTCATTCGCCCGTCCATTGATGCCAATTAAGGTTGTACCATCGAGATCGTTATAAGTTCGGATGGTCTCCAAGAAGCAGATCAGTGTTGTGGTTTCCAAGTTCGTCCGTTTATCCAGGTGCCCTGGATGTAGGTCACTAGACAGTCGAGCTCTGTCGATGCTCCCTGGGTGACTTTAGCACAACTCACATGCTTTACTGGCAGGAAGTATAATTCCCAAAGGAGTTTGATCAAAGTTTTGCATATTGAACATTATCAAGTGCCGTAGTGACTTTTTGGGCTTTGGTGTCATTTTGGCGGTAATTGCCGTTTGTTTAAAGTTGTCTTGCTATGCTTCTGTGGGCAACACCTCTCACATTTTTCTGTGATTTCCATCAAACTTGCTCGCTAACAGGACTGTTACAATTGCTTTTTTCCGGGAGCATTCGTGTCTGTGACACATTTCTTCTTTTTTTAAGTAATCATTTGCTACATGCAAGTCACAGCACTCATTCTGGATTAAAAATGTTTAATGAACACGTCACAAAATTACTGTTTATTGCGATGAGCTAATCCTGTCATCACAAATAGTAATTGGCATGTATTAACCATTTTTTTGTTTGGATTAATTTTCACCGACTTACAGCCTGTTTTTTAAAAAGTATATACAGTTGGCAAATTTGTCCGGACTATTTCTCATTAACTACGCACAGGACTGAAATGGAACTTCACAGAAGTGATAAGTAGTTAGCCTAGTTGTGCATGCATTAAGCTTGTCTTGTTTGGTAACATTTACACTGAGTTATGGCCCTTTGTTGTTTTTATACAGTGTATATACAATATCTCAGTAACTACTCATAGGAATTCAATGAAACTTCACACAAGTTATAAAAAGTTGTGCATGCAATAACCAGATTTTATTTGGATTAATTTTCATTTATGGCCCTTTGTTTTATACAATAGGTAAATTTTGTCCAAACTATTTCTCAGCAACTTGACATGCATGAATTCAGTGAAACTTCTTTGAAGTGATAAGTAGTTTGCCAAGTTGTGCATGTCCACAATAGGTTTTGTCCAAGTCAACTTTAATGAGTTATTTTTTATATAATGTGTATTTAAACATTGGTCAGGATATTTCTAAGCAACAGTTTGCAGGTATTAAAAAAATGAAAATGTGTTATATTTCCCTCTGTATAATGTTGCAATAACTGTGTCAAGGCGGCATCCAGGGGTATTCATCACCTTTAGTGATAGTTCTATCACACCTAGTCCAAAAATACCGCAATACATTTTATTGATTTTTTTTATAGTGATAATCTACGTTTATGACTAACTTTCTGTTGTTTTTATAAGCATATATCATAGCAACTAATTAGGTAGACAGAAGCGCAATTAGTAGATAAATTCAAGGCAACACTGAACAGAATTAACAATATTTTTATTGTACACAGAAATAAGTTCAAATGACAGGTTTTTAATTCAATTAATTTGAACTAACAAAATACAGTCAATGTCTAATAAAATGTATACATTCGAAAATTCGAGTACGAGCTGACCAATATGAAAATTGCGAGGGTTACAAGTACTGGTAGACCAATTTAGGTACAAGTTGACAAAGGTATGAGCTGACTAGTTCCTGTCTGTGCAGAAACTTTTGTGTGATGCAACATGGAACGGGTTTACAGTGTTTATCCTATTGGTCTACATAACACATCCCTTCAATTGTTTTGGCATGAACAAACAAATGATATATAATGTAATATTTATACATTTTATTATACAAAAAAAACAACATGAGTTATTGTCAAATTCCACACACACAAGAATTTACAATATGGAAAAACAGCAACATTGATCAAAAGATCATATTTCTGCTATGACCTTGCTTGAAGGTTATACCAAGTCAAACGTGATCAACATCTATGCTCTATGGCCATTACACCCTACATCATTATATTTGGTTGTGATTTTGTCTAGCTTGAAATTCAATTAAAGCTAAATCTGAATTTCACACCCATGCAGTCCAGTGGGAACTACAAATGCGGAGGGTCACCCACCATAAGCCTAGCACCAACAAACACAATGAACGTTGGGATCATCTAAAGATGTAAATCTATTCAATATTGTCAGATATCTATTTTTTATGTTAAGCTGGAATCCATTTTCAATTGGTTTATTTTCTTCATAAGCTCTTGAACGTCGTCACTCCTGAAATAAACCAATGAACAAGCATTAGAATAAACCACCAATATTATAAGGCCATCCTTAAAAAGAAGTGTTTGCCGCAACGCTACCTACTCATCAAATAAGGCCCCTTCCCAACTTTTTTTTGGGCCTCTCAGGATTTTTCATTAAACAAGAGGGCCATGATGGCCCTATAAATGCTCACCAGGAGAAAAGGTTATTTGGAGATGAACATTGTTGAAGTTTTCTATACGAGTCCAAGTAAGATCAAGTGACCTATCTGGGCCGTTTTTTATCAAATTTTTATAAAATAGAATAAACCCCAGGGCAGGGCTAATTTTGACCCCGGGGCCATAATTTGAACAAACTTGGTAAAGGTCCACTAGACAATGCCATATTCAAAATATCTAAGCTCTAGGCCTTGCAGTTTCGGAGAAGATTTTTTAATTTTTCCTATATAAGTCTATATAAATCAAGTGACCCCCAGGGTGGAGCCAATTTTGACCCTAGGGCAATAATTTGAACAAACTTGGTAGAGGTCCACTAGACAATGCTACATACCAAATATCTTAGCTCTAGGCCTTGTGGTTTCGGAGAAGAAGATTTTTAAAAATTTTCTATATAAAATAGAATAAACCCCAGAGCAGGGCTAATTTTGACCCTAGGGCAATAATTTGTACAAACTTGGTAGGGGTCCACTAGACAATGCTACATACCAAATATCTTAGCTCTAGGCCTTGTGGTTTCGGAGAAGAAGATTTTTTAAATTTTCCTATATAAGTCTATATAAATCAAGTGACCCCCGGGGCGGGGCCAATTTTGACCCTAGGGCAATAATTTGAACAAACTTGGTAGAGGTCCACTAGACAATGCTACATACCAAATATCTTAGCTCTAGGCCTTGTGGTTTCGGAGAAGAAGATTTTTTAAATGTTCCTATATAAAATAGAATAAACCCCAGTGCAGGGCCAATTTTGACCCTGGGGCAATAATTTGAACAAAATTGGTAGAGGTCCACTAGATAATGCTACATACCAAATATCTTAGCTCTAGGCCTTGTGGTTTCGGAGAAGAAGATTTTTTAAATTTTCCTATATAAGTCTATATAAATCAAGTGACCCCCAAGGCGGGGCCAATTTTGACCCTAGGGCAATAATTTGAACAAACTTGGTAGAGGTCCACTAGACAATGCTATATAACAAATATCTTAGCTCTAGGGCTTGTGGTTTCAGAGAAGAAGATTTTTTAAATTTTCCTATATAAGTCTATATAAATCAAGTGACCCCCGGAGCGGGGCCAATTTTGATCCTAGGGCAATAATTTGAACAAACTTGGTAGAGGTCCACTAGACTATGCTACACACCAAATATCAAAGCTCTAGGCATTGTAGTTTTTGACAAGAAGATTTTTTTAATTTCCTATATAAGTCTATGTAAAATCAAGTTACCCCCGGGGCGTAGCCAATTTTGACCCCAGGGGAATAATTTGAACAAACTTTGTAGAGTTCCATTAGACAATGCTACATACCAAATATCTCAGCTCTAGGCCCTGTGGTTTCGGACAAGAAGATTTTTTAAGTTTTTTCTATTTGTTGCCATAGCAACCAGAGTTTTTAATGAAATTTAATTTTTTGAACAACTTTGAAAGGGGACCACCCAAGGATCATTCCAGCAAAGTTTGGTTGCAATCTGCATAGCGGTGTAGGAGGAGATGTTGTTTTAAGTAAACATGGACGCCACGTAACGATGCACGACGCACGATGGACGCAGGGCGATCACAAAAGCTCACCTTGAGCACATTCGTGCTCTGGTGAGCTAAAAATAGCATACTGACAGGTATTTTGGGTTAAATATAAAAAATAAATTAAATAAAATAAAACCATTGAATTTTTTTTGGGTCAGGTTACAGCAAACAAACATTTTTTAGGATGGCCAAATGTATTAAATGAAGGGAATACTGTCTATGAAAGACCATACCAGAATCAGCTTAACAACATAATGTATACAAAATACTTACATATTTAAATGAGTAAGAGCTTTAAGTGATCAGTTGATAAATGTGTAAAGTGATGCTGACAATAAAACAGTGTATCCAGGATTCACATGTTTGAGGGCTCAGCGCAACACTGTCGTAAGTTGTTCTTATTTCAATATGAGTTACGACACTGTTGCGTTGAACCCTCATCAGTTGTTGTCATCAGACATCATCATTACCAGCAAATAACACATTTAACAAACATAACAGATGTAACAACATAATCACGTCTATATACAAATGTTAAATAAGTACAAAGTAATAGAGATAATCTTTACTTTCGCTTTATATTTCTATTAATTAATGCAATGACAAAATTACAGTCATTAGTCAACATATAAAACCTGGTAATCAGGAAAACGCAATGTTACTAATGGGAGGAAAATACAAAATCCTGTAACCAATTTATTTAGCTGTTGTTTGGCTATGTTCATTTCAGAGCCCACCCCTGAGAGAGGAGATGGATAAAGGAGAACCAGGTATTTATATCCCTGCTTTTTCTAAATAGTTTTCCTGATTCTTACTGGTAATTGTGCCGGTGTAGCAGTCTATTTTTCCCCCCGGCCAGTTTTTCCCCTGGGGAAAGATTGGCCTTCTTCCCCCCTAATAATAACATTATTGCATTATGATTCTAGGCCATTTCTCCCCCCCCCCCTTGGCCACTTTCCCCCCCCCTAATGATAACAGTATTGCATTATGATTCTAGGCCATTTCTTCCCCATCTAGGCCACTTTTTCCCCCCTGATGATAACAGTATTGCATTATGATTCTAGGCCATTTCTTCCCCATCTAGGCCACTTCCCTCCCCCCTAATGATTACAGTATTGCATTATGATTCTAGGCCATTTCTTCCCCATCTAGGCCACTCCTTCCCCTAATAGTAACAGTATTGCATTATGATTCTAGGCCATTTCTTCCCCATCTAGGCCACTTTTCCCCCATATAATAACAGCATTGCCTTATGATTCTTGGCTATTTTTACCCTCTTGGTCCCTTTTCCCCCTGTCTTCAGAAATACTATACATTATTGGCTAGTTTTTTCTCTCTTGGCCACTTTTCCCCTTGTCTTCAGAAATACTATACATTATTGGCTAATTTTTACCCTCTTGGCCAATTTTTCCTCTAACTTAAATTCTGAAATAAAGCTAACCATTATATTGATTGGTTACATTTTTGGTCACTTTTTCCACTCTTGGCAACTCAGAAATATAAACATGAAGACATTAGTATAAAATCAGAAATATGAACATAAAGACATTAGTAAAACCCCAAAAATATGAACATAAAGACATAAATATAAACTCATAAATATGAACCTTCAGAAGTAAGTATAAACTCAGAAGTATGGACTATAGAAGTAAATATAAACTCAGAAATATGAACTTACAGAAGTAAGTATAAGCTCATAAATATGAACATTCAGAAGTAAGTATCAACTTAGAAAGTATAAACTCAGAAAAATGAGCATACAGAAGTAAATACATACACAGAAAAATGAGCATACAGAAGTAAATACATACACAGAACAAGAGGGCCAAGATGGCCTATATCGCTCACATGACAATCACTGTTCACTCATTAAAACATTGTTTTGAACCGGTGACCTAGTTTTTGACCCCAGACGACCTATGTTCGAATTTGTCTTACATATCATTAAGACAAACAGTCTGACTAGGTTTGGTGAAAATACGATCAAAATTTGACATCTACAGTGTTAATAAGGTTTTCCTAAGATTTGACCTTGTGACCTGGTTTTTGACCCTAGGTGACCCATATTTAAACTTGTCCTTAATATCATTAAGACAAACAATCTGACAAGTTTTGGCCAAGATCCAATCAAAACCATGACATTTAGAGCTTTTACAAGATTTTACCTAAGATTTGACCTTGTGACCCAGTTTTTGAACCCGGCTGACCCATGTTCATCCTTGCCCCACATATCATTGAGGCAAACATTTTGACAAGGTTTGGTGAAGATCCAATTAAAACTGTGACATCTACAGTGTTAACAAAGTTTTCCTAAGATTTGACCTGGTGACCTAGTTATTGACCCCAGATGACCCATATTTATACTTGACCGTTATATCATTAAAACAAACGATTTGACAAAGTTTAGTGAAGATCCAATAATAACTGTGAAATCTACAGTGTTAACATGGTTTTTCATAAGATTTGACCCATGTTCGAACTCGTCCAAGATATTATGAAGACAAACATTCTGACAAGGTTTCATGATCATCCAATCAAAACAGTGACTTCTAGAGTGTTCACAAGGTTTTCCAGCAATTTGCCCTAGTGACCTAATTTTACTACAGAAATGACCCATTATCAAACTTGACCTACATATTATTAAAATAAACATTCTGACAAAGTTTCATGAAGATAAAGTCAAAACAGTGATTTCTAAAGTGTTCACAAGGTTTTCCCTTATTTGGCCCTGGTGACCTCGTTTTTTACCCCAAATGGCCCAATATCGAATTCGTCCAAGATTTTGTTGATATTAATGTTCTGACCCAGTTTTGCTAAAATTGAGCCAAAAATGTGGCCCCTAGTGTGGTCACAACAAAAAGTTTGACGACGCACGACGCACACCGCCGGACGGAGAGTGATCCTAATAGCTCACTTTGTCACTTTGTGACATGTGAGCTAAAAATGAACATACGGAAGTAAATATAAACTCAGAAATATAAAGTATAAAACACCAATACACGCCTCGCCCTTTTTCCTTTGATTTTCTAGACCCAGTTCTTGGCTCGGTAGATGGGATGGGGACACTGAAAAAGCCTTCTACCAATAAAATTATTTTTAGCAGATCTGACTAGATTTGTTTGTTTGAGTTTTATGCCTCTTTTCAACAGTCAGAGTCATATGAAGCGGACAGGTCACGTAACATCGTTCCTGGTAAGAACCAGTACTAGTCTCCCAGCCACCTTAAACAACTGCCTACTTTCTCACATAAAGAGAGATCTGACTAGAACCACAACACTTGACAAATAAAACAAATATGTCCATACTCTTGTTTGATGACTTGTTTTAGCTGAGACATCTGATTTTTCTTCAATATAGGACTTGGATGATGTGTTCTCTCTGCTTGTTGCATTTGTTTTTGTTGATAATCTTTCCTCATTCGAACCTTAAAACAAACAAGGCTTAACTTGAAGACAACTACGAATGGTAACAAATAACATTCATATGAAAGAGAAACTTCAGCCAACTGAAAAATATGCCTAATAAAATGTGTTTTTAAAACAAAATGCCCCCTTCAGGTGACCTTGACCTTTGACCTACTGACCTAAAAATACACAGGTCATGTAGAGGTAGTCATGAGGAACCAACATATGAAGTTTGATGATTGTAGGTGGAAGCATTTTGATTTTATAGGCAAGGTTGAAGTTGGTACAAACAGACAGACAGGCCAAAAACATTATGCTAAACTCCGTGATAACAATTAATATAAGAGCTGTCCGAAGACAGTGCGCTCGACTTTTATAAGTCTTCAGAGTAATAAAATGCTAGATAGAGGAGAAAAATCTAAGTGAAAAAGGGGCATAACTCTGCTGCTTGTCCTACAGATGCGCCTTGTTCCCATAAGAAAGTATTTGAAGTTTGAATTGAATATCTTTGAAAGTCTTCAAGATATTGCACTGTTTTACCTATTTTAACAAAAAATCTAAGTTAAACAGGGGCATAACTCTGAAAATACTGTTGACAGAGTTATGATGCTTGTCCCACAGATGTCCCAATAAAGTACATGTATTCAATATTTGAATTAAATATCTTTGATGGCTTTCAAAACAATCTACTTAATAATAAATTTTAACCAAAATTCTCAGTTAAAAAGGGGAATTACTCTAAAAATACTGCTTACACAGTTATGCCCTTTGTCTTACAACTGCATCATGTCATTATAAGCAAGTATTCCAAATTGCACATTAATATCTTTGAAAATGTGCAAGATAATGGTCTAAAACTTCAACAAAATTTTCTAAGTTAAAAAGGGGTGTAACTCTAACAATACTGTTGAGAGTTATGATGCTTATCCTACATATGTGCCTTGTCCCTATAAGGAAGTATTCCTAGCATGAGTTGAATATATTTGATAATGTTCAATGTATTGTACTTTATCAAAAACTTCAACCAACGCAGACGCCGGGGCGAGTAGTATAGCTCTCAGTTTTCTTCGAAAAGTCGAGCTAACAATTATCCTTAATTTTGTACCAACTATTTTTCTTAACAACTAAATACCTTAACAAAGAACATATACTAGAATGAACTGATACATATTGACAACAATAAATTTCAATCTTGAAAAGTTTTTCCTTTTCCAATGAATGACATATCTGATCAAAGAATAATCTCAATACAAGAGCACCGCAAAGGGTGTCAACGTTCGTCTATTCACTGCCACAGTGAGATTTATCCACATATAAAGTTTCATGTTGCTACCTCTTATAGTTTCTGAGTAGTAAGTTACATTAAAGTTTTTGCACAGACACAGACGATGCAGTGATCACAATAGCTTGACTTTTTCTTACAAAACCAGCCGAGTTAATAAGAAGTAGCATGAGTCTGGAACCTGGAGAAAACTAGCAACAAAGTAGTAGTTGACCCGAAGAAAAAGTCTATCTCTAGCTTCCAAGTTGTGGAACATTTCATACTTGTTATATATATATACTCTGTGGAAAACACTTCTTGTCAGGGGAAACTTCTGGCCATTTTAGGGGGAAAAATGAAGGAAATTAAGCGAAAAAAAAATCACTACATACCTGTGATAAATTCCGTTTTAAGACGTCTAAATTTTCATCTATAGACTCCAACTCTCGTTTCATTCCTCTTTCAGCATTGGATAGGAAAGGTACCCTGGCCTGCAGTTTACGCATAATATTCTCAACCCTGTACAAATATAAAAGTCCTCAGTCCTCAGATTATTGTTCAGAAAGTTACAGACAACAGAAAAAGAATATCTAGTGGACTGATACAGTACGATCTGGTATCTTTTAAACATACTACTTGATAACAACCTTAATTATTACAAGCAAATATATATTGGGCCTATAACTTACTGTGTTGCCTCTATAAATAAAGTCTTTATCATTGATATATTATCAACCATGAAAAATTTTTTTTTTGTCTTAATCAAATATGAAATTACTTAAACAAAGTTAGGTTACTAATTCTTAACCCTTTTGATGTTTAAAGCTATCAAAAAAGCAGTTCACCAGACAATGATGTAGTTATGAAGCTCATCTAACCATTGTTCCTGGGAAGAACCAGTACTAGACTCCTATCCTTCATAAGCAACTGCCTACTTTCTCAAATAAAAAGACATGGTCGATAATTTTAGAAGAAGAACCAAAATACTTTTAATTTGAGTTTTAAACCCGAGTTAGAAATAGACAAATGTACCTTTTTAAAATATCTTTCTGTGTTTCTTTACAGTCCTCTAAACTATTGGCTAATTGTTCAGCTTTGTCAGACAGAATATTTCTAGATGCCTGTAACTGACCGAGTTCTTTATCCTGATGTAATTTCTGTCCCTTCAGTATATCTACCCTGAACAAAACATAAATAGGTGAATTACTTTAATCATTAGCTAAGCTTATACCATAAGGTAGCGATAAAAAACTAAGAATCCTTAAATGTAGGGATCAAATTATGGAAAATAACATGAGAATGTGTTCGTTATTTATGTTGTTGTTTTTATCAATAAATACAGAACAAGTTGAAGTTGACATGGAATACACCGAGGCCTTCCTAAAAATATTATTTTGGGACAGACTCATTCAAAAATCCCCTACTCAAAAATACAAAAATGAATAAATTCTTTCTTTGCTAAGTGTCTCTTTTTACTACTAGAAGCCCAAGGGCAACATGTCGAGCCCCTGTTTAGCCCAGCTTGTGATCTTGACCTTTGAACTACAAGTATGGGTGATATTCATGACACATCATTTCATTAAAGTAAACTTTTATACCAATTTATTTAAAAATCCTTGAATGCAAACAGAAGTTACAGCCCAGACAAGGAAAATATATTTGACCGAATGTGTAATCTTGACCTTTGACCTATAAAAATCTGGGTGTTGCCCAAGACACATGGTCGCATTGTATTATGGCAAGTCATTTTTAAATAATTCAATGCATAAGGGAGACACAGCCCTGACAAGGTGTATAATGATTATTTTTTATGTTTGACCTCTAAGTGTGACCTTGACCTTTGAGCTAGAGACCTTGATCTTACGCACTGCACACCACCTCATCGTGTTTTACAATTATGCCAAGTTATCTTAAAAAGTTTCTATGCATAAGGGAGATACAGCCCGGACAAGGTGCATAATGCTCATTTTTGACGTTTGACCTCTAAGTGTGACCTTGACCTTGGAGCTAGAGACCTGGATCTTGCGCACTGCACACCGTCTCATGGTGTTTAACAATTATGCCAAGTTATCTTAAAAAGTTTCAATGCATAAGGGAGATACAGCCCGGACAAGGTCTATAATGCTCGTTTTTGACGTTTGACCTCTAAGTGTGACCTTGACCTTTGAGCTAGAGACCTGGATTTTGCGCACAGCACACCGTCTCATGGTGTTTAACAATAATGCCAAGTTATCTTAAACAGTTTCTATGCATAAGGGAGATTCAGCCCGGATAAGGTCTCTAACGCTCATTTTTGACGTTTGACCTCTAAGTGTGACCTTGACCTTTGAGCTAGAGACCTGGATTTTGCGCACTGCACACCGTCTCAAGGTGTTTAACAATTATGCCAAGTTATTTTAAAAAGTGTCAATGCATGAGGGAGATACAGCCCGGACAAGGATCCGGACGACACACTAACTGACTGACTGACTGACTGACTAACTAACTAACTAACTAACGTACAGACACGCAACCGCCATTGTGGTGACTATGTCGAGCTCACTGCAGGCGGGCTCGACAATAAAATGTATACACAATGCTCAATACACAAATCACTGACTTTATAACTTACTACTAATCAAATTTCTTACACAAGGATGTACTTATTATTATAATAATGGTGTACCTTCTTCTTATTTCTTGTCTAGCTATATCTTGTTTCTGTATATATTCTTCACGAAATACCTGAGTGGCTCTACTCAATAACTGGAAACAATCTTGTTGACTTATATCAGTATTGGAACCAGATCTGAAATAAAGAACAAGCTTTAGGATTTAAAACTATTTAATAAACATTGTTATTTATGACAAATCATTAAGCCTAACTCAATTTCTGGGTAACTAACTGCGTTCTGCTTCTTAGCAACAGTCAACCTCCATCAGAGCTAGTAAAATATTAAAGATCCATTTACAGCCTTATTAAAGATCCATTCACAGTCTTACAAGATTTACCAGGGGCATTAAGAAAATGAGACCTAGAATTAGGTAAGTTGATTTATCTTATGCCTGTTTGATTAATTGGACTAAGTACAACCTGATTCCATGGGAGCAATTGAAAATTTCTCAACAAAAGCAGTTCAACAGACGTAAATATTAATTAAATTAACATTTGTTTATTTATCTGTTGTTTAAAGTCCCATTCAACAGCTATTGTCATTTCAGGAGGGGAGAGAAAATACAGGAGAACCAGGCATTTACATCTCTTCTCTTTTTGAAGTTTTTCCTGGATCTTTATCATGCCTGGTGTAAAGCACAGATACATGTCTCGCCCTTTTCCCTGTGATTCTTGAGACACAGTACTTGGCTCGGTAGCTGGTATGGGGACACCGAAAGTGTCCCTGAGAAATTCGAAAGGTATTGCAGAGAATTGAACCCACAGCCTTACCACTAGGACCACAAATCATCCCTCAAATTGTAACAGAGAAAACATGCACCTTTATCAGGTATCAATCTCTAAACCTCTAGATCAACAGAGCAGGCTTTTAGTGACAGTCTCAACATGACTGGTTTTTAGTCCCATAGGACAGACATACACCATCGCAATAGTTTACTTACTTGAGGAGAGGATTTGAAGCAGTTCTCTGTAAAATATGTTTTATTCTGTTATCAAATGGTTCTCTAGATATCTTTCTGAGAGGTGATGGTATGGTACGCCCAGTATGTGATGATGATAATGTTGAATCATTCGTGAAGAAATAACGCATGTCACTGAAAAATAATTCTTACTGTATTGTATGCTTCAAATGACAGCTTCTTCTTTAGAGGCAAAAGTATGAAAAATGTCAAGCAACACAGAAATATCAATTCATGACAGCATGACAACATAAACAAGGGTTAATAATGTTCACTTTTTTCATGGTTTCAGATTTAAATTCACTTTCAATTTACACAACTTACTAAATGTCAATAGATGTATCTAAATGCTAAGTTCCAGGTGACATATAGGTCCAGTGAGCCGCGTACTTATAATTCTGTAATAATTTATTTTTGTTTTTATGTACATGTCACTTCAATAAAATATCTGCTACTTATACTAGACTAATAAGACTTAAGATATCTAAGTTAAAATACAACATCAAGATAAGTTATTTTCATTCAGAGCCTAGAGTGGAGTTGAGTTCAATTATTCACATAAGTCACATACCAACAAATTACAATATTTGTTCAATTACTAATGCATCCATTCATCTACGCATTCATTCAATATTCAAGGGATGCAAAATTAAATGAAACAACAGAATGTATCTGTCGAAAATATAAGAAATAAAGACAATGTTTTACTACTTTACCTTAATCTGAGACACTGGAACTCGTAATCACTTGATAAAGTAAGAAGTATTGTTCCAATAGATGTATCTTTAACTTGTGCTAATCCCAGGACAGGAGAATTAGGACTATAAGGTTAAATAAAATATTATCTGTGAGTATATCATGAATTCAAGTTATACAGACTAACATTACAGAATTTAATGTATTAATTCAATCTTAACTTGTATGTTCATTAACAAAAGTAGAATTAAGTCTAGAGACATTACACTTCATTGACAAGAAGGCAATGAATATCAACTTTATATGATTAATTGATAATATTTGAAATCAATCAGCAAGGAGACTAATTGTTTACAAATACTGTAAATAATAATCACAGTTATCAAATTTACTTGATTGTAGGTAAATCAAGAGTGCCACAAGTGGTGCCAATACTTGTCTGTTCGCCTCCTCAGTAAGATCTTACAACATATAAAGTTTCATGTTGCTAGCTCAAATAGTTTCGAGTTATGAGTTACATTAAAGTTTTTGCATAATGCAGTGATCACAATAGCTTGACTTTTTCTTCCAAAACACACAAGCTAATAAAATTGATAACTATGCATTTGAATATTTGAATTCAGATTAACTGTGCGACCTTCATTTTCAATTTAAAAATAAATTATTACAAAGATAATCATTCTCATGCCTGTATAAGTAACCCAGTGTATCAACAAAGTATTTTTGAATGGATGATTATATTTACTATTATGTCATCCAGTCAAGAGTTCCCTGAGCTGTGAAACAAGCGTGTATTACATACAGACTTACACTACACAGATACTACACAGATATTTAAAACTTCATCAATATTAGACAAGGCAAGGAGAATAGATATATATAGGTAGCAGACACTACATACCTGTTAGGTAAAGGTTTTGTACAGATGAGATGTTCTACAACAGAACTTTGATGAGATGGTAAAACTTCCTCTTCATCTTCTACAATGATATAAATAAATAACATGGATTCAATATACAGTAAAACCTTAACAGTCACCCAAACAATGATCTCAAGATCTGCTACTGATCTAGAACTTGGCCTATATTCACAAAACATTTTTTTCTAACTAAGACTCAAATGTGTCAGCGAATACGAGCCCTTGTCTTGTCTTTAATCATGGAACAAAGTCCTCCTCTAATAAAATAATAACAAATAATGATTCATGAATTAACAAAAATATACTAGCCAGAACTATTAGTGGACTATTGAAAATAGACAATTTACCACTAGCCTGAATACACAATTTTGAGAAAGTTTACTAGCCCGAACAGAAATTGACTAGCCCCAGGCTGTGGGCTTGTGGGTTAGCTTGAAGACTGATAGTGATCAAACTCTAAATTCCTATCCCATACAGGCATTCAAAGCAAAAGTGTCTATTTAATTGTTTATAAATACTATTTATGCATTGGTTTAATTCACAATACAGTAGAGAACAAAACAATCCATTAGTAATACTGCAAACTGCTAAGACTAAAGTACAGTGAGCCAATATAGTGGATTATTTCCCAATGTGAACCGTAACATTTTTCAGCTGCTATAAGACATAAAGACAATCAAAGTACTGAAAGTACTCATGAAAACTGAACTTACATAGACTTGCGCTACAACATGGAACAGGAACAAGTTTAACAATTGCATGGCGGATGTAGAAAAATGTAGTGCTTTGATCCGCATCCAAATTTATTCGGGCCACGCGAGTGACAGCTATGGAAAGCTGAACTAATGTTCAGTTTCCAATCACACTAAGATAAAAAACGCTAGATAGTATGTTGTTTACTTACCTCCAAACAGAAATCTCTCAAATTTTGTCACCCATGGTAGAACAAGGGAGTGAACACCAGCAGCATGTGAACAATGATATCTGTAACCACTGGATGTATCTGTAAACCATACAACACGGTGACATACAATAAAATACATGACACATTCAGACTTCATGTATCTATAACACTGTCTAATACCATCATGTAATAAATCATCAAATACATTATTCTACAGATCAAACTCTCCAAAGCAACACCCTTTGGGAGTAGCAAAATTATGTTGTTACTGAGAGATTGTTGCTCTAGACAGGTTAAATTCATAGTTAAATTGTTGAAGGGAGGTTGTTGCTCAAGAGAGGGCCGCTCTGGAGAGGTTGCACATAATTTCGAACACAGAATATACCACAAAACTTGAGGCATCATTTTCTGAATGTTTATAAGTTTATATTTGCTAATAAATTAATCTAATATTTTATGCAACCCATCTTATATCTCCTATTCTATTAACAAGCTTTCTAAGCATTTTTGTACTGAAATAATTGCCAGGGTTACTGCACTGGACTTGTAACAAATTTGAACCATAAACATAATTTACAGTATTTATGCATTCAAAAATTTAACTTGGAAGTCAAAACATTATCAATTGTAGGCTTTTGATGCCAAATCAATGTATTTTTAATTCAGACAGTCATAATTTTCACCCATGTTTAATATCACAGACAGGTGTCATTTCATAATTTTCTAGCTTTAACAGTAGTAGAAGATCATCCTAGTTATAAACCTTGATAGAACCAAGCTAGTTAGACAGCTTGTAGCTTTGTAAGGTGGGAGTTAAACTTACAGTGGTGAGGGGCTAGTGATTACTAGACAGAGACCATAACCACTTGACTATGGGGTCCCTAATTATATCATATAGATGTATCCTTGAGATATGTTTGATAATTTGTCTGATTTATCAGCTTTGTCTTGTTAAATGACTACAGGCTGAGGGCCAGTGATTTTTCGTATATTTTACAGCCTTATAAATTTGTAGGCGGTTTCCTCTAGCCAAAAAGTGTCATATTTTCCCCTAAAAATACTTTATTTTTCCCAAAATGAAGTCATATTTCCCACTGAATAAAAATAAAGAATTCCAATAACTAAGAAGAGGAATAGACAGATCCAATGATACCATGCACATTTGTCACCAGTACCAGATGACTTTGTGCTGCATGTTGAAATGCAATAAAAATGATAAATAATCAGCACTCAGTTGATGGTTTTATTTAATATTTTCCCCTTTTTCTGAATTATCATGCTATATTTTCCCCTTTAGAAAGCCACAGGTAGTGTTGAAAATTCCAAAAAAAATAACTGATGGCCCGTAATTATGTCATAGATGTATCCTTGAGAAGTGTTTGATAATTTGTCTGATTTTTCAGCTTTGTCTTGTAAAAATAACCCACAATCTTTAATTATGTAAATTCTAAAAAGATCAACCTCAGTGTGGATACATCGCAATTAAATTGAAATCTTTGTAACATATGGACTATGTTTTCTTCACTTGACAATATAAGTAATAGCCTATGTCAGACAGATGTTTCCCCAATGAAACAATAAACGTGTCACTTAAACAATTAACTCCGTGTATAATTATTGAAATTAATTTCAAACCACTACACTTGTAGCCTGTCACTACTACTGACTAGCATGCTGTATCAAATACTGAAACAAAGGTTAAAGGTCAAATAATTTACCACTAACTTATTTCATGCTTCACCTGGATGAAATAAAGTTCAATTAGCACCTTTAAGGGTTTGTTGGCCAATCAACAACTTTAGGCATTAATATTGACTGTGACTACAAGAATTTCCATAAACAATTCAACTAACTTTTCTATAGTGTAATATTAAATGCCAAGGGCCTTTTTCCAAAAATTGGGTGGAGGCCTTAGCCTTTCATTTGCCATATAAAAAGGGCTGCTATATGTACTTCGTGATTTAAATGGAGAATTTAGGTATGAAAAAGAAATTTGTTCTTTCATTTTATCAAAACTGTTGAAACTAAAAGTACTTTCTTTTCTTTATAAAATTCCTGACGATATGCAGAACAAGTCCAGGTACACATCACTTCCTTGTTGTTGATGTTTACAACTGACCACAAAACAGCTAGGGCCTGAGGTTATAGAACTTGAGAAAAATCTCCAAGCTCAATATTCCATTCCATTCTCAAATTATTATGGTAGAAAAGATAGTAGTCTGATCAATGTTTAAATACATATTCAGATAAATTATGCTGTAAGATTAATGTATCAATAACATAATTATTGTCTGATTATATTTAACCTTGAAACATAAAAAGACAAGATATTTGATACTGATCTCAAGTTTTATAATTTCAGACCCAGGATGTGTCTGCCACAGACAGACACACAGATATAAATTCATGTGTCAGTACATTTGCATTCTTAAAATAAATAGTGACATGATAAATTCTGGTATAATTTGTTTAATACGAACAAATTCCTTATGGACAAATAAAATAATGATTTTTTTTTAAAAACGTAAGTTGATACAAAACAAGATCTTTTTCTTTGAAGTGATATGCATAAATCAAATACAAAAGCCACATCCCGATCAACTACACGTGTGTCTGACAAAAAACAAAAACTATACATCAAAGGGACAACACACTTAAAGCAATTTACAATATTATTTATAACAATTAGTTTAGACTAGTAGAAACATGTCATTTTTATTTTGTCCTTTAAGACAGATAGCTCGATATTAAGTACAGAGTCAGTTGTCATATAGATCTCAGCCGCTGTGATTTGTTCATACAATCCTGACATCGCGGGACTTCATTCAGAACTGATATAACAATAAAATACATTAATATGTGTCATTATGAGGGCAGAGGTTGATTTTCTTACGCTGGCAGACAATAACTGTATTCTAACACGCTCACGGATAAATGATTTTAGGATAGGTAAATCATAGAATATTAACGAGAGGAGAGATAGTTATTGGTAATGATATTAATTACACATGTCTATAAAGGAATGTTAATTAATGAGAAAAAAACATTTTATTACCACAGTTTTATGGCTTGAAGGAGTTTGGTATCTGACAACTAGTTTCTCAAACATTGACAGTATTAATGGAAAATGTGGTGAGAAACAATTTAAAACAATAGGAGTAAAAATGTATATAAAATATACCTTCAGCGAATTAAAAAAAATCTAAAATTGCACTAAATAATTTCAAGTCAAATTGCATGAATTAAGCAATTTATGTTGCTAATTGTACATGATAATATACAAGTGATAGTTGTCATTAAGACTGAACATTTACCTTTCCTAATCAGAAACTCTAAATATGTTTAAATCTGCCTACTTAGCAAGGTGGCACTCTGGTGGGAGGTATACTATCTCAACTTAAATTTTACATTCATGTTTCAAGTGACACAAGTCGGTCTTGTGTAATATTTTATAAATAATGTTCAAATGTCTTCAATTGTTTTTGCTCATTTTGTATAACTATTGTATAACTATGTACTTTGTAATACAGATGTTTACAGTCCTTGTGGACAATATTGAAAATCGATCTTGCACCAAATGTGTTATCCACAATAAATAAAGTCATTATTGTTATTATTACAAATAAAATGTTATGCCCAAAGATGGTAGTTTTTCTTTGACATATTTAAACATGAACTGAAAATATCATTTTAGGGAAGACTAGCGATGTAACATACAGGAAGTAATTGATAACATTTTCATTTACTAATCTTTCCAGTCAATGCTTCTATCAAAATGTCAAACACATGTGTGTGGTTTGGAAGACCAGACCTCTAGATATGAACCTGTATAATTTCGTTTTTAAATATTAAGACATATTGCTGACAGATAGTTTAAAATATCAGCTCTTCTATGTGAAAAGTTACAAAAAGTCATACTTGAAATTTGTGGTCAAATAACAATTGTAAAAGCTAAGTATATTTATCAAAACATTTTTTTTACTTTATACAGACAAATTGAATCTAAATAAGAAGACACCAGCTGTTGATATATTGTTAAGATAAGAAAAGATTAAGGTAGCATTAATGATAGACACCAACTATGCTAGTATAAGAATTCTTCTGAAACAATGTTCACCAATCACTAGTGTACTTAAACTTGTAATCAAATTTCAACAACATATAAAACTGAGATAACCTCATTAGGCCTATACATAATTATGTGCTTGAATTTGAACTTTTTTATCAGAATTCCCATTTTTACATGTACTTGATAGCATTAAAAGTTTTTGTTTAATTAGGGGAAGAATTTTTATCTAATTCATAGCTACATGTATACTGATATATAGAATTTATCACAGTAAAAGTTGTATAAAACGATTTTGGAGGAAATCTTTTTCACCTTGTCACTGAAGATTTAATGCAAACTGTCAGCTAACTATCAACCATAACAAACTTTATCTAATTTGTACAAAAATTGTCATAAAACATTAACAGGAAATATAACTACTGTAAACACCATCAATTTATTGAGAAGTTTGTTTTTGCACAGATGTGCAGGACAGGTAACGCTGGTATCTATTCATTAAGAAATATCACAAAAAGGGTATAGTGTTAACATCCTACACATATATTGACAATTATTGTCATAATATGCAGAAGTGATCGACCAGATGGTGTCGACTACCTCTTGTAATCAATCATAATTTTATACAAAAAAATGAAAAATTTAATTTTATTGATAGCTTAAATCCAGAACACCTATACACCAGTGTGAGATGATTAAAACAAATCGATACAAAAAATTAGGCTAGGAAATGAATCATGTTTACCAACCATTCAATAAACACATATGCCCCCCGGTGGTATGCTTGTCAAGAAATAGTGTATTTAAATAATTCCAAGGTCAAGGTCAAAGTGAGGTTGGTTGATATGGGTGAATTGAGTCAACAACTGTATAAGTGTTCCAGTGACTGGTGTTGGTGCTAGACGAAACAGTAAAACCTACTTAACCTCAAACAGACAGGACAATCACTGTCAGCCTCCCACATCATAGATACCGCGGGCTTAAAAAATG
The DNA here is from genome assembly GCA_964023205.1 of Lutraria lutraria. Taxonomy (NCBI): domain Eukaryota; kingdom Metazoa; phylum Mollusca; class Bivalvia; order Venerida; family Mactridae; genus Lutraria; species Lutraria lutraria. The sequence continues at coordinate 3,905,807 of OZ026837.1, forward strand.
AATAAATGTAGGTTGGTTGCAAAACTTATTTTTCTTCAAAACATACTTATTAACTCACCCCCAAATATCTATGTACTTTAGGTTTTGTTGTTTGTAACTTGAAGAGTTGGTGCAAAAGAATTGGTTTGGTCGGGTAATGTCAACATGGCAGTCTTCGTAATAGTGGGTTGCCCCCTGCCCGAAAGGATTTTTTCGTTCTTTAAGTCTTTTGGGGGACAACCTAGTTTTAGAGAGTTTCCTTCATAAAGTATAAAGTCGGGCAAACTGTCACAAAAAATTAATTCAAAGACTGACATGGCTACTTTTTTCTGACCTTAATACATGTGTGAAACTTTTAAAATAGAGTACATAATGAATGTAAGATTACAGAATAATTAAGCAATGATAAAGATAAATTTAGTGCACCATTACAGATGTCAAAGTCATATTATAACCTTTGACTCTGCTCTTACAAACTGTGTGTGGTCCTCATGTAATGGAAAATATCATACATGCAATATGAAATGGTATTTCTTAATTTCAGACTTTCTTTGATATGATCTTTGTGACAGAGAATAAAATACAGTCATTCTGTTTTTGTTTTTTAAATATTGCCAACAATGTTCCTACACAACATGGATTTTGGTCAGTTATTAGAATATAAATCTTCACTTCCAGGAATCCAATACTACATGCAAGCATATAAAGGGCTGAAAAGCATGTTGGATATTAAAGCACATCCCATGTCAGCAATTTTTTTCATCCCTTTGGAAATGTGTCTAGTCAGATTGGGAATTTTGGAGTCATGAAAACTAGGTTACTGGGAAATTTTATCAATAGACAATGCAAAATATATCCAGTTCTCCCATTTCTTTGATCTTCTGGTAAAAAATGGTCGTAACTTTGTCATTTTATGTCTGATTTTGATTTTTTAAATGTTTATTTGAAATTCCTCTATTTAGAATGGGGAAAATTGAAGCCTAAATGCTATTTAGGAGGGTTCATTTACCAGACCCAAACAAAGAAAAAAAATCACAGCACACAAATTGAATTCAAGAGTGAATACTGAAAACGAACCTTTAATCAATCTGATAGGACAGGTATAAATATCTTCTACACTCATCTGTGAGCCCGGTACCTGTGGTGTGTTCAGTGTTAGTTCTAATTCTACAGTCTCACTGACATGTAACAACATTTCTTCAGGCGGGTCATACTGACACGTGTCCTTAACACTTCCATACGATGATACAGACTGAAAACACAATTAGGTCATATTATTCAATGTTATTTTACGGCGAAACAGCAATTAATTGTCATGTAGTGTACAGTGTCAGGTGTTAACTTTACTCAATTTTACAACTAAACATTTTCTCAACTTTATTTCAGTGACAAACAGAAGACAAATTGTGTAAACTGTTCTCTTAGGTCACCTGGTAGAACAATACACAGAATTAGAAACCACTAGCCAATACTGGTTGCTATACATTCTACAGCGTGATCATGATCATGATGCATCAAGACAAACATTAAGGGTGTTTCATCATAAAAACGTTATAAACAGACAAAATACACTATGTATAGCTTGACCACATGTTCTGAGCTGTGACAAAATTATTCAGAATAATTCACTAAGTCAGACAGGAGATATGGATATTTGGAACAAATATGACTGAAACATATTGATAAGATTAACATGCTCAATAAATGTCTGTAATGCTGGCGCAATAGGTAGAGCAGAATAACTCATTCCGTCGTATTAAAGGTCTGATTTCAATTCCGGTCACCAGTCACAATGGTTCACATCCCCTAGTTGATTTAGTGCACTCTTCGATCATAGCTCAAAATATGTGGTCGAGCTATACTTACAGAGTTTAACATTTCTTCTTTGCTAAAATATCAAATTAAGAATTGCTCTAGGTTGAATACAAGAGACATATACTCTACATGGAGAGTCATAATTCATCTTGAGTAGTTTACCCTTACTTTTGTCAAATCTAAATATTTCTGTAGTTTGTAGAGAAACATTAATACAGGTTAGGATAGCACCATACCAGGTTCGATTAAAATATTCATATTCATAAAAATCAAATTAACTCGTCACAGGTAAGTCACTTTTTGCATAATCAATGTACCCGTTTGTTTGTTTGATCAAGTTTTATGCCCCTTTTCAAGTCATATTAGGCAGTTCATCTAACCACAGTACCTGGGAAGAACCAGTACTAGACTCTCATCGTCCATAAGCAACTGCCCAATTTCTCACATAAAGAGACGTGGTGGGTAGTGGAGCTCAAACCCACGACTCTCAATCAGTAATTAGGTACAATGATTTGCTGAAATATTGAAATTCATTAAAATCAAATTAACTTGTCCCAGGTTTCAGGTATGTCATTTTTGTATTGTTTTATCAATATACCTGTAGTGTAGAGTTTTCTGAATCCTTTGGTAGAAGTATCCCATGATGCAATTTTCCATCACATGTTGCTATGACAACTACAGTTGGTGTAGATTGAAGACACAAAATGGCACATGCATCAGTTCCGTAATTGTCTTCAGTTTGTGGATGCATCAATAAAGGACCTTGTACAGGAAGTTTGATTGGTCTAAAATACAAAATAACAACTAAACATAAATCTTAATGCATTCATTTTTATCATATCAAGAAATTATGTGTAATTCAAATGAAAAGGGTATTTATTTGTTTTCAGAATACAGTTACGTCATAAAAACTTATCTATTAAAAATATCTCAAAATAGAAAAGAAACCATGACTAAGAACAGAAAGTAGCATCTTCACAAACATCATATAGAATTCATAAGCACAGAATTAACAAAATGTTTGTTCAATCTTTAAAAACAATTTCTTTTACCAGGAAAGTCTGACAAATCTAAGTAATTTGCAATACATTGAAAAAAATAAGACTATAGTCATACAGTCGACAACTTATCCAAATATAAAGAATAATCTTTGATTTCACAAACAATTACCTAGCTGACAGATCAGAAAAAGCCTCCAACACATCACCATTACCTCGCACACAGTACATCGGCCACACAGTGTGCGTATCACCATGATTAGCTTTCACAGAACTTGATTTCTTACTTACTTCAACAGCTGCTGGGCCAAAGTCAAAACATGTGACATAATCTCCAAGAGCTGAGCTAATGGCATTCTGAGTCAGAGACATGGAATATGAAGGTTCACAGTCTACTGTACTCAGAGATATTACCTGTGTAGGTGACTCTGGCTCTAAAATATCATATATACTGAAACAAAAGAAGGCAAAGATAATAATCTCTGCATACAAAGATAATAAATAGGACGGAATCTAAAACATAGGATTTGAAGAACTGATGAATGCTGATCTTTTACATTCAGTACTGAGTACAAAGTTAAGATTCATAAATGCTTAAAGGGGCATGCCCAGGAACTGCTGTGTCTTGGGTTTTATACACCAAAAATGCGTTTATCACTTGTAAAAACAATTATTACCGAAAAGTCAAAGAAGAATGTGCCTTCAAAAATGGCCCTATAACACACGCGTGGGTATTTATATGCCGGTTTAAATAAAAGGCTTACAAGCCTTTTATTGACGACAACGATATTTTCGATTCGTCTGAGAATTTAACTTAGCGTGCGCGCTGCCTTTCAAGCAGAAAAACAATGATATTTACCTATAATTGATCGATAGATAAGCTTTATGTCGCAAACAATGAACATGACATGAGCAATACTTACCATTTCACAGTTTGTTGACATTTTTTCCGCTTTTGACAGATCCCGAAAGGGTCGAGTTATGAAAATGACGAATATTTTCTAAGGCGTAATCGGCAGGTTTAGTAAATCTTTAAATGTGTATTTTGAGTCAAATAGCGGGACATTTCGTAAATATTTTACAGGACTTTCATTAATTGATTTTGGCATTCAAATGATACCAATTTGATTTATATTCGAGACCCTTCAGTTCCAGGGCATGCCCCTTTAAAGAGCAATTTCAGTTAAAAATTTCGCAAATCAATTATTTGGATTCATTTAAAGGTTTCTTTAACAGAAAATGTATTCTTATTTGTTTATGTAGACTAGTAATTTTGTATAAAGAATCAGATCCATCTCATCTGTGAGCAACTGACAACAAAGAGGCAATTTTGTACTTGATACAGGCTACAAAACATGTGACCTGGTCATGAAAATAAGAAACAATGCAAGGACTCAAGTCTTTATGTATGTTTTTATATGTTTTACTATTAAGAACGCAATCTTGTATTCGAATGCAACCATTCATTAATATTGATATATATACTTTACGGTCAGTTAATAATAAGCTAAATGAATTACATAGTTTTTACTTACCTTATATGATTATCGGAAGTTAATATGGCCACATGATTATCTGCCTGACTACCAGGATGCCATGACAACTGGAGAAGTTTAACATTCTGATTACTTGAGAAATAGTAACTTCCGATTTGTGTGCTCCTGTATAAAGGTTATTCAATTTTACAATTAATACATTATATTTTGGTAAATTTCAATCAGACATAAAATTCATGTATGGCTAAGGAATGTTAACCTGCTATTAGTATTACTTAATGTGAGAATGAGATGGGCTTGAAAACCAACTTGGAAATTTTGTTTTTTCTGTATGTATAGAAATTTGCATGAGAAATGCAGATGTGGGTGAAATAATGAAGATTGGGACTCACAGAAATTGTTCTGACAATATATATATCATTATGTTGCAGCAGTTTTCTTTGTTAAATAGTTGTAGCCTTTTATATAAGGGTGCCTTCCTCTATGACCATTTCTTTGAAATTGTGCAATTTTCTCCAAGTTTTCAATTTACTCCTTGAAATTTTATTCCCCAAATTGGTTTCAGGTGAGAAATTTTTCCCCTTGAGGCTTCAAGCTGCTATTTCATCCCCATATAAAGGGCTAGGGCGCCTTCCCAAAACATAAATTAGTCCCAAAGCATGATATTATGAAGATCATAAGATACTAATTAAGTAGTATCTTACAAATTAAATAGGGTTCTAAATTAAGCTAGCATATTTGTATCACTTGATAGCAACATCAATGTAATAAAAATTACATGTAAATATCTAAAAGGCAAAAATGGCTTTTAACCATAGCAGGCTAAAATTGGCATACATGGCAAAACACAATAGTTAAGTAATTTGTGACATGTCTCTGTGGTGGAGTGGTTAAGGTTGCTGACTTCAAATAACTGTAACCTCTCATTAATAGAGGGATGTGGGTTCAAGCCCAGCTATCGAACATGTCTCTTTATGTAAGAGAGAAACCAGTTGCTTATGGGGGATGGGAGACTAGTACTGGTTCTTCCTAGGAACGATGGTTAGGTGAACTGTCCGCCTCATATGACTTCTGACTGTTGAAAAAGGGGGCATAAAACTCAATCAAACAAACAAAGTAATTTGTAGAATGCATTCAATATCTGAAGAAATAACATCATTTTGTAAAAAAGTTAACCACTTACTTGCATAAAACAACATCTTTTCCACCTTCAAATTCTGCAAACTTTCCAAATTTCTGGGGCAGCTCTAATACAGTCACCCCAAGTTGACCCCAAAGAGCTAGATGTGTTTTTGTATTATTCCAAACAAGCCAATCCACAAGAAAATTTGGACTATCTGTGCATTTAAGTGTCTGAAAAAGTAAGGCCATAACAAAAAAATTTACTAACATTTTTCTATAAATCAATTTAAAATTGTTTCCATATCAATCAACAAATCATTTTATTTCCTACTGGATCATTAAAAAATGGGTTATGTAGGTTTATGAAAGCAGTACAGGTCCTCTTCGTGCAGTGTAAAGAATAAATTTTCCCTATCATTCAGGTATCTATTATATTCCATGGATGCCATCATGACAGAATTAAATTGTAAAAACAAATACTTTGGGCAACCTAAATGTTAGCCAAAGGCTATGAAATATTGGTCAGGGCTATTAACAATTCCAAGTATTTGGCCCGTTGAGCTGTTGTAAATCTGTTGGTAAAATAAAGTTAGCAACTCCAGGATCCAGCAGCGTCAGACAACTAATTTTTTACTAAAACAATCGGTTGTTAAATTTTCTTATTGATTTTCACATTAAAGACGTTATTACAGCACTGACTTTTAACTGGGAATGTCCTTATTTAACATATATAATGAATTTTTAATTCACAATGCGTAGATTAATAGCAAATCAACCTAAAATAATTGGCAAAAAATAATTAAAATGATTGTTCAGGCTCAGCAATTAAAATAATGCATCAAGAAAACATGGAACTACTGTAGTCTTTGTCAGCAGGAAAACGGACGAAGACAACATGTAAATATTATATTGGGGAGCTAGTATATTTATGAAATGAGAGTAAGAAAACGGCCCTTATTGGTACTGACGTTTACTTTCGGTTTCGATTTACCTGAAATCGATTGTGTCTTTCTTTCAAGGAATGCGACAAATTCAGTAGATTAAAGAACGTCAGGCATGATGCAGAGTTGTCCCAGATGAACAAATCATTTACATTCACAGCTATCAAACATTTAGACTCAGAATGAGTAGTTCGTTTGGCATCTTTAGCGTTATTCTCGCGTATTTTCTTGCAAAATGTCCTTTCATTCAAACGTGAGCGCCAGTCGGCAGCGGCCATTTTGTCTGATCTATACTCTCTAAAAACGTGAAATTAAAAATGTCCTCACTATTTTTCGAATCAAAAGAATAAAAGACAAAAAAATTTTACAGTATAATTATTTTTGATTAATAAGAAGACACTTACACGTGCAATTACAGGAATACGTTTAGAGATTAAACTAATAAAGGTCGGTCATGTGACTTACAACGAAGCAATCCAGTTCAAAATGGCTGCCAGTGTGCAGTCGATGCACGACTTTTGGAAGAATTTCGATTTACAAGAACTTCAGGTACCTATTTATGCCCAAATCCAAAGTAAACATTATCAATAAATATTTTTAGATCAATTGATCAGGCTGTCATGTTAACTCGGTGCTTCGTTGTATGATTGTCGTGTTTATCTACGTTTTAAAAACTTCATGCTTCATTGAATATTCCCAATGATGTAAACAATGCCTAAAAAACTTATGTTTTACTAAGATAAAGATTATGAAATCGAAACTGAAAATGCTGCTATAAGTCATCAGGAACTAATTTGTTTTCATCAGTACACATCAATGCGATAGAAATATAGAGCTATTATGCTGAGTTAGATGACCGCTACGTTTGACTATGAGGTTCTTTATCAATATTGTATAGTTCAAGTGGTAGATAACGATTTATATGATCGAAGGGAAAATTGTCAGATGTTCAATTATTTCTGATAATAGTGATCTAAATCTTGCAACGTAGCTGCATGATTACTGATAAAGGAAATAATAGGGGCGTTTTAGTGATTTAGTTACTTGTGTATCCCAGATCATCATGTTTTAACGAAACTACATAGCTATTTTATATTTTGAAGTATTTTCTGCACAGTAGTTGTTGTTTGTATTGAATTGATTCCTGTCTAAGGTAAGAATCTTGATTGTCAAACAGGATTATACAAATCATTATTTGTAATCCAGCCGTCTTAATTCCTGACTTCAATTTCAAATATTAGGTTATTTTACGTCTGTACATGTAGTCTGTTATAGAGGATCATTTCGGAACATGCTCAATTGGGATAATTCTGGCAGGTTTGCATGCAATATTGTGTTTTTTTTAAAATTTTATAAAGTTGCACTTTAATTAGCTCATGTTTATGTTTTTGCCATCATCATTAATGTTAGCATTGTAAAATCCTGCCATTTTTCTGTGTACAAGAACTTCATAATGCCAACATTATAATTATGTTCTACTGCAATTAGTAGAAAATTAGGTGCAATCTAAAGCAAGAATTTACCTAATTTTAAGTCTGATCTGACAGTAAATCTGGGGACTGATGATAGTTTGTGGGCTCTATACCCCTCATGTATTACTGTGACAGTTAACTCAGAGGCACTGGTTATACTTATAGACTTCTTAATAAAAAGAATAAAGTTCTATCAAGCCTTTATGTCTATGAATACTTGTAAGGTCATCCTTGGGTACCGTAGGTGTTGGTAGGAAATATTTTTGTTTTAAAATTATTTTTTACATTGAACCCAAAGTACCTGTCAAAATGCTGTTTGTATATTGAGAGAAAAAAGGTGTTACCCAAGAGACAAGAAAACATTTTGGTAGGCCCTGGTAGGGCCATTTTTGGCAAGTAGGTAGTGAACCCAAAACAAAATATTTGTAAGGATAGCCTAAGGCAATGTGTGTGTCATTGGAGGAAAACATATACTTAAAAAAAATACAAGTTTAGATTCCTTAAATGATCGCTAGAAACATAACATGTGCGTGACAGTTTTGATAATGATGATGATGCAAACACTTACCAATTAACCATTGTTGATCCGCGTGGCCTAAACAAAATGTTTGTTTCTGGTTAAATGCTCATTAAAAATAGTATACAAAGTGAATTTTTTATTATTTCCATTTATGTTTCTTGAAAAGAAGGGAATTTGGAAAGGTAAAAAAATGAGAAAAAAAGTGGATATACCATTTCTTGGACCTAATTAATACTCTAAGTTAGCAGGGAAAATTAGTGTATGTAGGGTTAACAGAAACAAATAATTTTGTTCTTTTACATCCTTTGTTGAAAACCTGGCACTTTCTGAAAATTCTGTCAGGCATTTTATGCTCATAAGGCGTGAATTAACTGATTTGGTGTGAAGACATAAATCGTTTTGTTGATCATTAACACATGCCATTTTGTTTTAAGCTGTTAAATAAAAGTTATTTGATAAGAATTTATGTCTAAATTAAGTTTGATTTAATATTTTGCTACTGGATTAAGTCTTGTTATTTTTGTTGACTTGTTGATCTTATTTTGTATTGCTGTTTGCCTTGTGAAGAGTTATAATAGCTGTGATACTATTGTATAGTGAATCATAAGTGATAGATTTTGTCTTTTGTTAAGATTCCTACAACAACTTTTTATGTTCGGTTTCAAGTGATCATAATAATTAGGAAAGTTCATTTGTACATATACATATAGGTATAGAACCTGATTCTACAATTTCATTATTAAAACAGAAGAAATGGAGAAAAATTTGATTGATTTGTTTATCTGACCTAATTAATAGCTGTCATAATTATGGCGTATTGTAACAACTAAGGGAAATAAATCTTTCTTAACAACCCGTACCCTAGCTTACAGTTCCTTACTTTACCAAGATTTTGTTGTCAAGACATCTATGCGAGTTTGAAAATCAACAACAAATATTACCTAATGATGAATCATGCAGCTAATGATGAGCCCCTCGAGGTGTTGAGTATGTGTTGGCAGGTCAAGAAATTAAGTGGTGTTTTTCTATAAAAGTCATTATTACGTTTTTGTAATACTTGAGTAACACACACAAACAAATGGCACAGGTTTTCTTTTTTTTGTCTGATTTGCAATGGTCACTTACATATGAATTTAATTATATTTGTGTTTGCATATTTTTTTCCCCAGGATTTCTTATACACAGATTTGATACATCCTGTATGTGCAGTATTAAATATCCACGCATATTTCAACATTCAGTCTGAATGAGTATAATTGTTGTTACAACAGGGTGTTCATTGGGATAAAGCAAATATGTCTTCAATAGTTTTTAGCTCACCTGATTCATCAGGTGAGCTTTTAGGTAGTGATGAAATGATAATCGAGTAGAATCGAATATTCGTCGCTGACAGCTTCAGGTCGGCGACTATCGATGTTAGAGGTGTTAAATCGATGTCGTTACAGGTAAGACAAGTAAAGACCGCCGCCGCTATTTGAGCAACTGACCTCTTTCCTTTACTTTCGTATCTAGTGAAATTTTCCCATATCCAAGTTGGGTTTGACACTTAAAACTTAAGTCGGTCCGTCCGAGACTGACATAAATTGCAAAGACCCAGTGACACCCACGACCTGCTGGTCGGCATTGATATCCGACGAATTTTGCCAGTAGGAAAATCCCATTCTTAAAAAAGACTGGTACATAAATTGTTACATAACAAATGAGGCATTATTGCTGTTAACAACGATTACCAGTAGCGGTGTTTTAAATATGCCTTGAACAGGGCGAGAGTTATGTATCTATTTTTATGCCCCCCTTCGAAGATGAAAAACAAAAGCTGACGCGAAAAATAAAAAGGGATATGGTCGGGAATACGGACCTCATTTTTTAGCTCACATGTCACAAAGTGACAAAGTGAGCTATTAGGATCACTCTCCGTCCGGCATCGTGCGTCATGCGTCGTCAAACTTTATGTTGTGACCACACTAGGGGCCACATTTTTGGCTCAATTTTAGCAAAACTGGGTCAGAACGTTAATATCAACAAAATCTCGGACGAGTTCGATATTGGGCCATTTGGGGTCAAAAACTAGGTCACCAGGGCCAAATAAGGGAAAACCTTGTGAACACTTTAGAAATCACTGTTTTGAATTTATCTTCATGAAACTTTGTCAGAATGTTTATTTTAATAATATGTAGGTCAAGTTTGAAAATGGGTAATTTCTGTAGTAAAATTAGGTCACTAGAGCAAATTGCTGGAAAACCTTGTGAACACTCTAGAAGTCACTGTTTTGATTAGATGATCATGAAACCTTGTCAGAATGTTTGTCTTCATAATATCTTGGATGAGTTTGAACATGGGTCATCTTGGGTCAAAAACTAGGTCGCTAGGTCAAATCTTATGAAAAACCATGTTAACACTGTAGATTTCACAGTTATTATTGGATCTTCACCAAACTTTGTGAAATCGTTTGTTTTAATGATATAACGGTCAAGTATAAATATGGGTCATCTGGGGTCAATAACTAGGTCACCAGATCAAATCTTAGGAAAATTTTGTTAACACTGTAGATGTCACAGTTTTAATTGGATCTTCACCAAACCTTGTCAAAATGTTTGCCTCAATGATATGTGGGTCAAGGATGAACATGGGTCAGCCAGGTTCAAAAACTGGGTCACAAGGTCAAATCTTAGGTAAAAATCTTGTAAAAGCTCTAAATGATATTAAGGACAAGTTCAAATATGGGTCACCTAGGGTCAAAAACCAGGTCACAAGGTCAAATCTTAGGAAAACCTTATCAACACTGTAGATGTCAAATTTTGATCGTATCTTCACCAAACCTAGTCAGACTGTTTGTCTTAATGATATGTAAGACAAATTCGAACATAGGTCGTCTGGGGTCAAAAACTAGGTCACCGGTTCAAAACAATGTTTTAATGAGTGAACAGTGATTGTCATGTGAGCGATATAGGGCCATCTTGGCCCTCTTGTATAGTGATGACTAGCTCAACGTTATAGCAATAAAAGCTGTTTATGACTTGTTATTTTCCATTAATTTCTAAGAAATCTGGTGAACTTGTATACCCGAATTCGTCAACGCATTCCCTCAGTTTACTCGTACCCGACTTTTAAAATGTAAATATCACCCATATTTCTTATATTTGTTGCTCACTTGTACCAACAAAACATGTAAAGAAACTAACTCTTTGTAATTTTATTTTTAAACTGACATTTGCAAAGACGTAATAAAAACTATGTAATTACGTTTTTTTTTGTAAGTATGTCGTCAAACCGTTTTTTATTAACAAAAACAATCAATGCAGACTGTGTGAACATCAACAAAAAAAAAATGGGTACAAGTTCATTCAGAGTCAGTATCCACAGTAATATAGTGGCCAGTGAGGGACAGGGAGGTTCATGTCAACAGTCTTGAAGTTTTTAGCTCACATGTCACAAAGTGAGCTATTCGGATCACTCTCCGTCCGGCGGTGTGCGGTGTGCGTCGTGCGGTGTGCGTCGTGCGTCGTCAAACTTTATGTTGTGACCACACTAGGGGCCACATTTTGGGCTCAATTTTAGCAAAACTGGGTCAGAACGTTAATATCAGCAAAATCTCGGACGAGTTCGATATTGGGCCATTTGGGGTCAAAAACTAGGTCACCATGGCCAAATAAGAGAAAACCTTGTGAACACTTTAGAAATCACTGTTTTGACTGGATCTTCATGAAACTTTGTCAGAATGTTTATTTTAATAATATGTAGGTCAAGTTTGATAATGGGTCATTTCTGTAGTAAAATTAGGTCACTAGGGCAAATTGCTGAAAAACCTTGTGAACACTCTAGAAGTCACTGTTTTGATTGGATGATCATGAAACCTTGTCAGAATGTTTGTCTTCATAATATCTTGGACGAGTTTGAACATGGGTCATCTTGGGTCAAAAACTAGGTCGCTAGGTCAAATCTTATGAAAAACCATGTTAACACTGTAGATTTCACAGTTATTATTGGATCTTCACCAAACTTTGTGAAATCGTTTGTTTTAATGATATAACGGTCAAGTATAAATATGGGTCGTCTGGGGTCAATAACTAGGTCACCAGGTCAAATCTTAGGAAAACTTTGTTAACGCTGTAGATAACACAGTTTAAAATTGGATCTTCACCAAACCTTGTCAAAATGTTTGCCTCAATGATATGTGGGTCAAGGATGAACATGGGTCAGCCGGGTTAAAAAACTGGGTCACAAGGTCAAATCTTAGGTAAAAATCTTGTAAAAGCTCTAAATGTCATGGTTTTGTTTGGATCTTGGCCAAACCTTGTCAAAATGTTTGCCTCAATGATATGTGGGTCAAGGATGAACATGGGTCAGCCGGGTTAAAAAACTGGGTCACAAGGTCAAATCTTAGGTAAAAATCTTGTAAAAGCTCTAAATGTCATGGTTTTGTTTGGATCTTGGCCAAACCTTGTCAAAATGTTTGCCTCAATGATATGTGGGTCAAGGATGAACATGGGTCAGCCGGGTTAAAAAACTGGGTCACAAGGTCAAATCTTAGGTAAAAATCTTGTAAAAGCTCTAAATGTCATGGTTTTGTTTGGATCTTGGCCAAACCTTGTCAGATTGTTTGTCTTAATGATATTAAGGACAAGTTTAAATATGGGTCACCTAGGGTCAAAAACCAGGTCACAAGGTCAAATCTTAGGAAAACCTTATTAACACTGTAGATGTCAAATTTTGATCATATCTTCACCAAACCTAGTCAGACTGTTTGTCTTAATGATATGTAAGACAAATTCAAACATAGGTCGTCTGGGGTCAAAAACTAGGTCACTGGTTCAAAACAATGTTTTAATGAGTGAACAGTGATTGTCATGTGAGCGATATAGGGCCATCTTGGCCCTCTTGTTTGAGTTTTAGATTCAATATTATACAATATTGTATGACAAACAAGTAACAACCAAATAAGTTTATAAAATAAGGATATGAACTTGCTTTCGATTATTTTTCGATTATGAATCGAAACACCCTTTTCGATTCGATAATCGATTCTCTTTTGAGTCCGATTTTCCAACACTACTTTTAGGATCGTTGAATGTCCGGCGTCCGGCCACAATTAGTTTGTTTACACTCTAGCAACCGCAGCTCTTAACGAATCCTGATTAAACTTGCTCACAATGTATATGGCCACAATGTCTCGGCTAAGTTCGATTATGGGCAAAATCGGACAAAACTTCAAGAGTTATGGGCCCTTGACTTTGAAAATTTGCTATATTTTAGCTTGTTTACACTCTAGCACCTTCATTTATTCACCGATCCTAATAATATTTTCAGTAAATGTGTATAACCAAGAGATCTTGGACAAATTCGATTATGGGCAAAATCAGATCAGAACTTCAAGAGTTATGTGCCCTTGACTTAGAAAATTTGCTACATTTGAGTTTGTTTACACTCTAGCGCATTCATTTATTCACCAATCCTAATAATATTTTCAGTAAATATGTATAACCAAGTTCGATTATGGGCGGAATCGGACCACAACTTCAAGAGTTATGGGCCCTTGACTTTGAAAATTTGCTATATTTTAGCTTGTTTACACTCTAGCGCCTTCATTTATTCACCGATCCTAATCATATTTACAATGAATGTGTATGACCTGATGGTTTTGGACAAGTTCAGTTATGGGTGGAATCGGACCACAACTTCAAGAGTTATGGGCCCATGGATTAGAAAATTTGCTACGTTTTAGCTTACAAGTTTAACAGTATTATACCTTCATTGTTGGTTTTGATCTCAAAATCTACGTAAAAATTAGTTTTACGAGATGGAAACTATATTGTCTGGTCATTAATTATTGGCCTTTGTTCTCAGGTGAGCGATAAAGGGCCAATGTGGCCCTCTTGTTGTTTTATTTGCTGTAAATATTCAATTCTTTCCAAATTGAAAAATCGCATTGTCTTCTTTTTGTATCAACATATATTTATATACATCATGAGATGCAGCAGTCTCCACTGGCTAATTTTATATTAACCAGATAATGTCAAGTAGATATGTTCAGCTTGATCATGGTGTAAATTAACTTTCATTCAGACTTACCAAACATCCCTCGAAGCTGTCGTAACAATACATGAAGGTTTTTGATGACTACATATGAAATGACTCGTTATCTGTAGAATAATATTACAAATATAGAATCAAAATTCAAAGCTCATCTTCTTGAAAACGTCTTAAATAAGATGCAGTGTTAGCATATTGATGAAGGAATCATTGATTTTTGTAAGGATTTATAGAGTTGTCAACACCAGGGACGCTGGTGACAGCTCAGAAAATGATCTCTTTTCCTCTTGGGGGTATCATAAATCGTCAAAATCAGAAATTTTCGGAGAAAATCAATGGTTGTCTAATCTTTACACGATCGGGGATTGTCTAGAGAGATAGAAATTTGGTTGAAATGATTGAATTTCCAGCCGATGATGAGTAGATTTAATATTTCCTCAATGACTACTGGAAGACATTGCTTTGGTTTATAGATTGAACCTGGTAGCAAGGTTCCGTATATTTCCCTGTGAAGTATAATGCACTAATTTCTAAATGATTGGACTTCAACAGTTAGATCTCAGTGATTTCCTCGCCACTTTTGGAATAGGTCCGGGTCCGGTAAGATTGGGAATTTTTGAGTCGCGACAACTAGGTTAAGAGGAAATTTTACAAGTACAGACAATGCCAAATAAGTTAAGATCTCCTGTTTCTTTGCACTGGTATATGATACTCCTTGTCAAAAAAATGGTCATAACTTTTGAAATTCTTTTTTCATTGGGATTTTCTCCATTCAGATTTGGGAAAATTGAAGCCTAAATGCTATGGGGTAGGGACCATTTACTGGACCCAAACACAGAAGGAAAAAAATCGCTGGATATAAACCATTTTTTTAAAAGCGTTTTGTGTTTGGTCAAGATACCTTGCCAAGAATTAAATATTTTCGTATGCAATTCTGTACTGGTCTGAAGTTATGTTGACTTGTCCTTAAGTTATAAGGTAGATTATTTTGATGACTAGGATGTTCTGCATGTAGATTACATTGTAATACCACATTCATGTTATACTTAAATAATGATAATCGGCTCTAGTGACACCTTGTTATCACCTGATCATGCAGATTGTATGCCTTAAAAAAAATTGTGTTATTATTTGTTCAAAATTCAGTACTTCACCATTTTTTTAGATACTGGATCAATAAGTTCTCTTCTGTTTTTTTTAAGACTTTGTTTCTGCGAGATAGATAGCAATTAGATAAATAGGAAAGCTAAAAACTTGTTTGTAACTGCAATTCTTTTTGTCTTTATGTTGGTGATGTGGGAGTAGGAGACAAAATGTAATGTAATTGACCGGTACATCCTATAAGAGTGGATTTAGATATTTTTGACACTCTTAGTTTGTGACACAAATGAAATATACACTTGCTTTTGAGCACTGTTACATAAGTTTAAAATCTAATTTCTCATTAATCGTTTAGATATATATACTATTTCTGTTTACTTTTAATACTACAAGTTTTCAATATTGGGCATATTTAGTACATTTGTACCAGTGATCTTTGATATTAATTAGCTAGTCAATTATCAATAGTATTTTTTATCACTTATCAATATCAATATTCAAAATTAGATTCATGACCTGAGGCAGTTTTTTATAGCAAAGAATATGTTTAAAATTCTATCCATTTTTACTAAGATTGATCTGATCATAATTGTCACATTTTCCAATGTCTGATTATGCCCCTTTTATCAGTTTTACACAAACTGTCTTCTATACAACGTAAAGCCACAGTACTGGTATTTAATTTCCTCCCGTTTTATATACTCTCATACCTCTATACCTAAGGGCTTGAGAATTGTGATAAAAGATTGAATTGTAAATATTGATCTATTGATTAAGCCACGGTTATTCTGTTACCTTAGCAACCGTTTTATGTGTATTGGTAAATTGAAGGGAGTGTTGTATTGAATTTGAAGAGCTGATGATTGGATGTGGCTATTGAAATAAGATATAAGGATGCACTAGTTGACAAGCTGGGAGATGTAATATAAACTCTACCATACCTTTAATGATTGTTACACATTCTACAAATAAAAGAGATTTGTATAAGCACTTTTATCCCCATAGTTGAGTCAGGAAGATTAATTCAAAAGCTTTGATACCTTAACAACATGACCATGATATATTTCAATATTTAAGCCACCTGCAATAATCTGCTGAATTTCTTTTGCTACTGATACTGTGCTCATTAAGTGCTATGTCTTTACCTCACCTGTGATTCTACATGCTAAATTCATTATATAAATGTATTATTTTAACCAGTACCTAAGGTCTGGCATCGTGCGACTGGCATCAACACGGATCTTCTCTTTAAGTACTGGTCTGATTTCCTTCGAATTTGCTATGTAGCTTCATTGAGGCCTTCTTTCTGCAATTTGCTTGTATAATATCTGTTAAGCCCTTAAAGGGCCGTAAGAGGTAAAAATAGAAATTTAAACATCTTCTTTTGAACCAATGGGTGGAACTAAACTTGGTTCATAGCATCCTTAGATGGTCTTCTGTCAAGTTTGTTTACTCAAATGAATTTGATCAGCCCCTTTTAGAGACCACTAGAGCTAAAATAGAAATAACTTTTCAATGACTTCTTCTCATGAAACAATGGATGTATCATTACTGAAAATGATCGGTAGCATCCGTACATTGACCTCCATCAAAATCTTTTGAATGTTTTGTGAACCCCATTTAGGGGCCACTAGCGCTGAAAATATAACTTTGAAAACATCTATGCATGAGCCAACAGATGGATCATTTTGGATTATCGCATCCAGTCATCACCAACAATCATTTATTCTGGTAGACTATGTAGGGCCATGTTGGCCTTTGTTGTTTATATTTTTACTGTGATGTAATGTCACACCAATAGCCATGATCATTTCTCAACTTTTCTAGCTTTAGTGGTTGATGACCACAGGTGTGTATACCTGGTAAGAACCAGTGAAGCCCTGTAAGCTAGCTGGACAGTGCTTCCTCATGTATGAAATAAATGTCTGGTCCGGAGTGAGATTCAAACTTACAGCAGTGAGGGGCTCATGATTACCATTCATGGACCATAACCACTCAGTCCTCTGACTTCTAATGATCAAACTCTGGATCAAAAGTTGTATATAGATTTTTTTGGACCCGCCACCGTCGAGTGGTCAATGTCGCTTACTTCAAATCACTGTAACGTCTCACTTATAGAGGGTTGTGGGTTTGAGCCCAGCTACCGAACATGTCTCTTTATGTGAGAAAGTACATGTAGGCAGTTGCTTACGGAGAATGGGAGTCTAGTACTGGTTCTTGTCAGGAACGAGGATCAGGTGAACTGTCAGCCTCATGTGACTGAATGTTAAAAAGGGGTGTAAAACCCAATAAAACAACTAAAAATAGATTTTCATTCAATTTGTAAATTAAAGTAGCATCATTTCCTTTTGCCTGTTTATTTAGGTCTCAGAATAACTAATCTAAATGTATCTGTTTGTTATTAGTATAATAATAATCTTGATAATTTTTATGTAAAAAAATATGAGCAGTAAGAACGAGTTGTCTTTCTTTGTATAAATGAAGCTCTTAACACATAATTATGTTGATTTAAATATCCTTGTACTTACAAACACCTTCATTGACTTAAATAGGAAACAGTATGTTTAATATTCATGTTTTTAATTTAATGGTATATGGTGTACTACGCTATAATGTGACTGTTTATTGAAACTCCCCTTTTGTCGACCCGCCTCCATGGTTGAATTAAGGTCGCTGACTTCAAATCACTGTAACCTCTAACCGGTTGAGGGTCGATGGTTCGAGCCCCGCTACCGACCATGTCTCTTTATGTAAGAAAATAAGCAGTTGCTTACGAAGGATGAGAGTCTATAATTATAAAGTACTGGACTACTGGTTCTTTCCCAGGAACGATGGTAAGGTGAACTGTCCACCTCAAATGATTCTGAGTGTAGAAAAGAGGCGTAAAACTCGATATAAACAAACAAACAAAAAATACTTTTTGTAATAATAATATATTGATGGTGTACATAATAGTTTGTTTGTTTATAATCCTGTGGAGATGATTGACTGATAAGCATGCGTAGAATTAAAAATGCATCTTTATGAAAAACAACAACTTATAGGTGAGTTTACATCAAAATGAATATATGTATACACCAATGTGATTAATATAGTCTGTTCATACTTCAAAGTAGCAAAGTATGATTGAAGCATGTTTTTGAGAGATTTATCATTGCAAAGTATGAAATATTTCCCATAAATTTTCCAGGTTTCAATCTTTGATACATCTGATCATTATAGTTAGAGGCCGCGGGTGTATTCTCAATGTATGGATTGTTCATTGTTATATATACAAGTTTATGAATAGTTTCAGTTTAATTGACAAATCCCACCTATGTTTCATTTTGACGATCCATAAGTCTTTTATTCAAACACTCTGTTGTTTTATTCGAAATTTAAGCTGGTACCTTGAGGCTACACTTGTTTCAATTGTTGCACAATGCAGTAAGCTACGCCCTGTGTAATCTGAACATAAATATGCTAATCAGGTTTGACATGAAAGATCGTCAGGATATATATCAATAATAAGTTAATGGGAACCAGTCAATATATTTAAAATGTTAAATTCAGTCAGGTTACAGTGCATGTTTAACAGTTACTCATGTTAATAAACATATTTATGATATTAAGTCTGAGTTTATCTGCTGAAAACTATCTAAGAACACACTGTTGTTACAGTTGAACATAAAAGTGTAAGTACCTACTCATGGACTGGTGATGGTCATCATAGACATGTGAGGACGTATTCATGGACTCTAGATGATCAAATTGGAAGAATTGCTTATTGTATTAATCAGTAAAGTTCGTTGAGTTTGTTGCTTTGAATAGAAGTGAATTGAAACATTTAAAAAAAGAATGATTTGGATTTATTAATATGAAAAAGGATTAGTTCAAAAAACACTTTTCTGTACAAGATATAACCATATTCTTTCTTAAACCATTGCAAAAAATATTTTCCTCTACTTTAAAAAAAATCCTGAGAAATAACAAGTCACAAAAACATGATGAACGAGTCTTACACTTAAAATCAGAATATATGCTATGAGAAATTAGGTCATCTTGTAGTCTTTGAGATGTTGAAATCAATAGCAACGAAGTTACATGCCGTTATAAAAATTTAAGTTTATTGTAGATATTATGAGTTACTTCCCATGGAATAAAATTAAAGATGTTTTGATAATCATAAGTTACTTCCCCTGGCTATGATAGATGTGGTGATGTTGAGGTATTGAGTTATTGCCCTTCAATGCTTCAACTAAATCTTTGAAATTGGCAAATAAAACAAATATTTAAACATTTTTTATACTCATACTTTTTTGACTGAGCTAATATTAATTCACACAATAGTTGTAAAATAACATACAGGATATTTTTTGTTAGATTAACTGATTATAAGCCTATTAACACCAGTGGTTTTTCACCTTCTATAATAGAGGCCAATTAAAGGCCTCTTCCGAATTGAAAATTTCTTTAAAATCATGCAGTTTTCCCCAAAAGCCAAACTTACACCAGCTATTTTATTTCCCAAATCAGCAATTTTAGGGACAATTATTCCCAAAATCAACAGGCTAAGGCCTCTTCACAATGAAGAGAGAAAAACCCTGATTAATGCCAGGGATTTTTTGGGGGCGATTTTATAGCTGAAATTCGGTCATATTTCCAATGGAAAATAGTATCTTTTTTTCCCAATTCACAGACAAAAATTCCCAATCCCCCCAAAAAATTTTTTTTTCATTAACATCACTATTGGTAGTAAATACCTTATTCTGCTACTGCTCTATGGGAGAATAAGTAGAATAAGATGAACATTGCAAAAATTGTAGTTATACATTTTTTATGAATTTTGATTAAAACACTGAGAAAATTTCCAATCCCAAGGGTATGGGTCATATTCCCAAAATACCGGAAAAAAACCTGAATGCATATTCAAAGGTAAACAAATTGCTTTTTTAGCTCACATGTCACAAAGTGACAAAGTGAGCTATTAGGATCACTCTCCGTCCGGCGTCGTGTGGTGTGCGTCGTGCGTCGTCAAACTTTATGTTGTGACCACACTAGGGGCCACATTTTTGGCTCAATTTTAGCAAAACCGGGTCAGAACGTTAATATTAACAAAATCTCGGATGAGTTCGATATTGGGCCATTTGGGGTCAAAAACTAGGTCACCAGGGCCAAATAAGGGAAAACCTTGTGAACACTTTAGAAATCACTGTTTTGACTGGATCTTCATGAAACTTTGTCAGAATGTTTGTCTTCATAATATCTTGGACGAGTTTGAACATGGGTCATCTTGGGTCAAAAACTAGGTCGCTAGGTCAAATCTTATGAAAAACCATGTTAACACTGTAGATTTCACAGTTATTATTGGATCTTCACCAAACTTTGTCAAATCGTTTGTTTTAATGATATAACGGCCAAGTATAAATATGGGGCATCTGGGGTCAATAACTAGGTCACCAGGTCAAATCTTAGGAAAACTTTGTTAACACTGTAGATGTCACAGTTTTAATTGGATCTTCACCAAACCTAGTCAAAATGTTTGCCTCAATGATATGTGGGTCAAGGATGAACATGGGTCAGCCGGGTTCAAAAACTGGGTCACAAGGTCAAATCTTAGGTAAAAATCTTGTAAAAGCTCTAAAGGTCATGGTGTTGATTGGATCTTAGCCAAACCTTGTCAGATTGTTTGTCTTAATGATATTAATGACAAGTTCAAATATGGGTCACCTAGGGTCAAAAACCAGGTCACAAGGTCAAATCTTAGGAAAACCTTATTAACACTGTAGATGTCAAATTTTGATCGTATCTTCACCAAACCTAGTCAGACTGTTTGTCCTAATGATATGTAAGACAAATTCGAACATAGGTCGTCTGGGGTCAAAAACTAGGTCACCGGTTCAAAACAATGTTTTAATGAGTGAACAGTGATTGTCATGTGAGCGATATAGGGCCATCTTGGTCCTCTTGTTTATAACATGTAAACCATATGACAATGAGTATTACCCTTATTTTGATATTCTGTTGTCTAGAATATGTACAGCCAAACCTGTGAACAAAGGCCACCCTTGGGAAATACATAATGTGGCCTTTATTGACAGGTACTCTTTATTTGGAGGTCATTTTGTTCTAATTAATCATAGATGTTTTTTCAAAGACTGGCTTTTAATCACATGGTGGCCTTTATTCGGAGGTGGCTGCTAACACAGGTTTGACTGCACTTACAATACTGCTGTTGCTACAATTTTTTTGTGATTGTTTGATTTTTACTTTGATAGTTAAAGTATATAGTTTAATACGTTTTTATGAATCAGTGAAGAGATGATGATATATTTATTGTTGCCCATTGTAAATATTTCTGTATATTATCTGGGCTGCAGGTGAATTTCAAATTATAATGATTATTGATTGGTATTTTAATGTGTACTGATCTCTGTTCATGGTTACATCTTCAATTTATCATCATTTAGTGATCACAAACACTCAGATCTATTATCATTCTAGATGTGTTTTATGAAGTATTTTCTTCACAATGCTATTTATCAAAGTAATTGAACAATATTGTTGTGTTAGATTTCTTACTGAGTTCAAATTGGACAATTTATGATTAAATATTAAGAATAAAAAATTATCCAATTAATTCTTGAGGCGTTGGTTTGAACAAGGGCCACAAATTGTTTCCTCTCTGTGAATTTTTTTTAAGGGTGGCATTCATGGTCCATGTGTTTGTTTTTGTAGCACACCCTAATACTGATCTGTGGTTATATATATATATTGTATTCACTCTGATATGTTTTACCATCTTTTATATGTTATAAATACCTCATTGAATTTATAATGACTCAATATTATATGTATATTAATCATATTCTATGTAGTGAGCACCATGTTTAGAATATTAATGTAAGTAAAACTTAGAATGGTGATTAAAAAGATAGATTTTGCAAAATTTGTGCATTTATTAGTTTCTTTTTGAATGTTTTTCTTTTAATGACAATGTGTATTGAATGCTGAGTATCAGGTAGCAGGTATTGAGAATTCTGTAACAAATGAAAAGCTTATAAAATACCCTTCAACAGATGGTATCAGCATTTTATAATATATATAATGTACATAATATAATGGCGATATTTTATTTCTTGTAATTCTATCAGGTTAAAATTAAATGCTTAAAATATGCGCTGGGTATTGTTATGTAGGATGTTATTATAGCTATGGTCCATTGGATATGTAAGTTATTAGACAGTCTAGCTAGCTAGCTGAGATGTTCACTGATAGTACATATATATATTTTAATAACTAGGGGTTAACGTCACACCAGGGTCTTTTTTACTTCTATAACAGAGGCCGAATTCAGTGACTTCTCAATTGCAAAAAGGCTCTTTTTCCTAATTTTAGGAAGAAATTCCCATACGATACGATTCTTAACTGGTTGTCTTACCTTCTCCAAAATGACCTACCGTATTCAAGCTAGCTGTGCAGACAGCTTCATCACATGTAAATTTTGTTTGGTCTCAGATGGTATTTGAACTTACAGCGATGAGGAGCTGGGATTGCTAGTCAGAAACCATTACCTTGGAGACCAATTTTGGTTGATTAAATACATTTGTTATGAAATATAGATGTGATGCCTGTTCCAGACAGTGGTATATTTTTGGACCCAGTATGTGAACTGTTTCACCGTAGTCTATAATGTCAGTCAGTAATACAATCAGTCATGTTTGTCAGTGTGGAATTGATACTTATTTCTATTAATCGTTTGGCAATAAAATGCAAGACAAAAGACATAAAATCGTAATTTTATTTACACAAACATCATTTTATTCATATATTTATTTACAAATATCGTAGTAGCGTAGTGATACAAAGTATGCAAATGTAGTGAATTTGAATGTTAATTGCACGGTTTGGCAGTGCCGAACGATATTTCCGGCACGGGGTTACGGCACTCCTGGACCGCTGGTTATGCGATAAACAGTATATATGTTATGTTTACAGAAAACATATTCTATGCTCTATTCTCGGATAAAACCACAGAATCATTACAATTCATATTCAATACATCATTTTGTATTTAAGATCTATGATTACTTTTTTTGTATTTTATTGAAATATTTACCACGCTTGAATTGTGTATCGGTTGATCATTTACAGTCCTGTCTCTTTCTTTGTTTGTTTCCAATTCTGTCACATTTGATTGATGCTCGGTTTCGGAAGCTACCAATTTGAAGATCAATTTTGACAGTGTATTGACAATGAGTGAATGATTTCAAGTATGTATCAGTAGATAAAACATCTTGGTACTCTACATAGAAACATGTTATTTGTTTTTTGAGTAGACTATTCAACATTTTTTAGGGAGCGGCATTATCTATCATCTTTATCAATACTTCAGAAAATTTTTGTGGGTATTGTTAATAGTATGGTAGAATAATTGCACTGGTGATGTACTTTGTATTTATAGGATGTCATTTTTCTGACACAAAGTTTCAGATGCTGAAATATTACTTTTGACTCGGAATCTTTTTTATCCCTAGTTTAATTCTAAAGAAATTGTAAGAACAATGTCTCTGATTGGTGAAGCTACAATCTTCACTATTTAGTAAAATTGTAATTAAAACCCCATATTTTTCTTCTTTAAAATATTTTGTTTGCTACCTACTCATAAACTTTGGTTTTGGTCTCTCAGGATTTAGAAAAAAAATTCAATGAAGAAATAGCCTTCTGACATGTATTTTGGGCTCAATATAAAAAAGAAATTATTAACAAATATTTTCTACCTACCTACCTGCTGAAACTATTCTGGATAGGGTTACCACTAACAAACATTTTTTTAAAGCTGGCCTTATTGGTTGAGACTTGAAGTGGCGCGTCGTTGACTTGTTAAATCATTGATTCTGTTTACTGTGTCAAAGTATCTTTTCATGATCCTGCATTTTAATTCAGGTATATGGGACGTTGTATACATCTATGTACCCATTAATTCAAGCCTCGTCCCTCTCTCCCCCCCCCCCCCCCCCTCCTGAAGTGTTCAATAGGTTACAAATTATTGGTGGATCATTACAATCATTCATAGATAAATGTCAGTCAAACTGTGAAAACTTAAGTTACAAATTGTAATGACTTGATGTATTAAATAGAATTATTCAGTTGCAAAATTGTACCCAATAAGGTACATGTAATATATTCTGTGCCGTGTTGATGTATATAGTTTTGTTGATACAGTTCAAATCAAGCATGAAATTAGCATTTATGCATTGATGTCGTGGTTAGAAGATGCCTTAAGCAGTTAAAATAGGTTACATATATCGATTAAATTAATGTTCTGAAATATAAGTACCCAACATGAACTTTTTATACTTAGGAACATACCTGTAATGTATAAATGGCCATGGCACTAATTGTGAAACCTAAATCATTGGGATGTCTTTAAAAATTGGGAAATCTTGATCTTAGAAATATACTGGAAACTAGTTGAAACAAAATTGTAAAATCTGTTTTTTGTTAGCGCTATTGTGATCATAATGTCATCTGCGTTTATGCAAAAGCTTTAATGTAGCTCATAACTCAGAAACTATAAGAGGTAGCAACATGAAACTTCATAGGTGGATAGATCTTACTGAGGCAGTGAACAGGCGAGCATCGGTACCACTTGCGGCACTCTTGTTCAGCCAGGGAATAGAAGTCAATTTGCTTATCTTAAGTTGGGAAAACTGCTGTCATTATATTGAAGTGTTTAGTATCTATATTCTGATGCATTATGCCGCATTCTGGACTAGATAATTCACTTCGTACAGTTTGTATTCATCAAATAAGTGCGGCGATTTTTCTCTTGCTATCGCTGTGGGCAGTTCAAATTATCATGACAACATGGCTGGTTTATTTTTAAACCAATTAAATTCCATAACACTAAAGGATTTGGGTTTGAACCAAAACTGTTAAGTCATGCTATGATAAATGTAATTATTTTTCCGAGTTTATTTGATGGAAACATTGAAAGTCGACATACCAATTGCGTCTTTTTGATCAATTAACTTTATCAGTTAACTGTGATGTCCCCACTTAAAGATTCTCCAAATCAAAAGATTTTCATGAACCAATTTGTACATCAGTACGAGGGTTAATCTACGATATGTACAGAGTGATGCTTTTCGTACTTAGCAAATCACTTATTCCTACTGTTTACCCGGGTGTCATCAATTTTGAATCCTTTTTATTTTGAGTGAAAGTGGATCGCCGTTGACGCTAATACGAATAATCTAGTGAAATTCCGATAAAAATGTTTGAATTTAAAATCAAGTTTATCCATGTGTTTGTTTATATTAAGGAATTAATCTGGTTACTGAGCCAGTGTAGTTATGGTATCAGAAACATTTAGTTTGTAAAAATTGATCGGCAATCACCGAAATTCCGGCTGCGCCTGCCATCCTAACATTTTGATGCATTTATACATGATTAACGTTGAACTTTGAAAGGATCTTAATGATACTTTAAGATGATCAAAGATTAGTGTAGATAAAGACACTGAAAGGAGATTGAATCAGTATGTACTGTATATAAACTTAGTAGACAAACATGTGTCTGCCTGTCTCTGCTTGAAAACTTAAGCCTCCGCTGATCTTCTCCAATTAGTTGCTGATAAACCTATTCTATTTGTCGATGTCATCTTGTAAATAGATTATGTTATATTGATACATGAATTGATAAACATAATTTTATATCTATCAACAAATTTGTAGGGATCAGTGTTAGATTACTTGGAAATAATTCAATTTCTAGTTTCTGGTTGATGACTAAAATAATATCAATTTCATTGATTTTCTTAATTGTTACCTCAAATTATTATAATTTTTTTTATATATAGTTTGTTACTTGGCTTGAATTCCTTTTTTGTCTTGCTTTAATAAATGTAGAAACTAAAATTACTAATTAGTGAACAAGTTATATGTCATCAATACATAATGTACTGTTACGGTAATACTGTACAGTCAAACCTGTGTTAGCCGCCACCTCCAAATATGAACCACCTTGTGAATAAAGTCAATTCTTTGAAAAAAATGTTATTGATTATTTAAAACAAAATTACCTCCATTCAGCCACAGTCCTGTCAATAAAGGTCACATTTATCTAGGGTGATCTTTGTTTACACGTTTTACTGTACATAGAAAACAAATTTGAACTGAGTCAATGTTCTATATTTTTGTTGAATAGATATTTATGTCATCCAATCTTAACATATTTTACTATTACATTTGTATATATTTCAGATCCTGTATGGACTGTATGAAAATAAATGTCTACGTCAATGTTTTATGTTAGTGCTATGATTTCAGTAATATACTATAAAACCCTGCGCAGTAACCACTTGATAGTACAACACAATCATAACTTTACATGTACATGTATATACTCGGGCATTTCCGTAACTTAGAAATACACCTTGTACATAAGTGTAAAGTTATAAATTTTGGTTATGTGGTTTCCAGTCACTAGTTTTTCAACACTAGGTTTTTTTTTTCAATAATTATTCTCAGAATTACAGACTTTCAAATGTGTTTATCATTCCTGATTGGTAAAATGGGCATCAAGTTCCCATTGAATGAGAAACAGGTTGTTGCCATCGTTATATTCCCAGGGTCAGCCATGATGGAAAGTAGCTCATGAACAACAACAAAATGGCAGCCTATCTATTACATCCAAGCACTTTTCTAAAGACGAACGCCAATGAGTTCCGATTGAGTACAACAATCGCAATGAAGTGACCCCTCTTTTTATTTGACCAGTTTTTAATATTTCTTCTGTTTTAGTATTTGACCACTTCAATGTGACGACTGGACTCAGGTCTCAAAGGTGATTTTCATAACAAGTCTTTATCAAACATTTATAATTACACGTTTCGTCCATGTTGTACTGATTTGACAAACTGTCACAAATATAATTTTCTGGTCCATAATTCAGCAAGCTTTTAATAGAACTTTTTTCGGAAGATGGAGGTCACAGATTCATAAATTTAATCATGCATAATTAAGTGTTTTGGTACAAAATATGATTAATTTTCATGAATGCTATAAGCACCTAATTTTATTTTGAAAAACTCACTGTGGAAAATCCATAAATTTAATGTCGAACTGTTTATATGTGTGCCTGCTAGTGTAATTATATTGGGACTGTTTGGAAGTTGATAGAGCAGTCTTAGGGGAGTGATATAGATACATATAGACCTCTGGAGCCGTAGTGATTATTTCCAAATTCTAGGTCTTGACTTCGGAAGAATGCCGATGTTTTACAATCGTGATTTATGTGTCGCTGGTTATCTTCAGTTGATTTAAGAGAAACATGCATTTCTGATTTCATGATTGTCTCTCAGTAACATTGGCTCAGCACGTTTTGTCGTCAGTTTTGTTAGCATAAGTGTTCTTCTCTGTATCATCAAGTGGCTGTGATCAGAGGATGCAGCTTTAAGGATAAACCGCCCATTGTGGGTTACAGTTAATAGTTCACATTTGATCCAGCCGTACTTGTTAATAGCAGATTTACAAAAAATGTGATGCCTAAGTTTAAACTAATCATTACTGGCTTTATTTGTTATTATATATACTTATATGCTTTTCTTTTATGGTTTAAAATGCTGTTTTTAATTTAATGAAAAGATCTTTTTTAAATTTTACAATAAAATTACATTTCTTGAATCTTCGATGCCAGATGGTGCTTCTCATTGTTATGTAGTCCCCTACTGATGTTTACACCATACAATAATTATTCTTATTTCATGAACTATTCATCAAGTATGCAAGAATTGTTCAAGAAAAATTCATTAATTCATGAATTCCTTCCGAAGGCGTCAGGGGAAATAACAGTAACCTTGGATATTTTTTGCCTCCATAGACAATTCTAAATTTTAGGATTGTTCCATCCAGTCATTTTTAAAGCCGGACCAGTAAGGGACTTAGGTGTTATGAGCAACACCAGTGATTTGTTTTTCCTGATTCTGTTCATGTATGACAGCCTGTTAGTGTTTGGGCTGAAAATAAAAATAAGCTTGTTTGGAGTGTTCAGACCCAGAAGTTTAGTACTGGGTGGGTAGGGATTTTTTTGTTTAATATTATGTTATGCCAATAGTAAAAAAATAAATAAAAAAATGCCTAAACATTGTAATTTTATTTATTTGCTAGGATTTTCTTGGGTAGGTAGGAGCACTCCAAACAACCTTAGTTTTAGACCTTGTTAACAGTTCTCAGTTTGGCGTTTTAGTGTGTTTTCTTCAATAAATATGGCCATTACTTGCGGTATACTTTTTGTTATACTCATGTGATAGCTTAATCTGTTCAATTCAATATTCATTGATTGTGTGTCCCCTTTATACACCACTCCCTTTTAAATCACTGATCAGTATTGTTACCAAATGTTATGATATCAGGAATAGCAAGATTTCATTGGTTACTTAAGAATACTATGGCTATAGCGTGATTTATAAGTGGCTGTATCAGTAACAATTGATAATTATTGACAAACTATGGATGGATTTCTAACATTGAGCACATGCTGTATGTAGTGGGGATATTTTCAAGGACTTGTGAGAGTTAGGTAATGTTGTTCAAAATATGTTTTCCTAAGTGCGGTACTTACCGGCACTTGATTACGTGTAGCTATAGGACTGTAGTGTTCTGTGATTCAAAAACTTATAATTTAAATGTGCGCTGTTGTGTGCATTTATTTGTAATTTTCTCTCTTAATCAACAGTTTTAAGTAGGTATGATTTATTTAATTGGTTAAATCTGGTTTTGATTTTAATAGAACTAGCTAAAGATAGATTAAATTAATTTAAGAGTTGTAGGGGTATAGTGTTTTTTGTTTGATAAAATTAAGAGTCACAATTATATGTGGTATGTTTTACAACATATGAAACTGATTTTTTACTCGATTTTTGTTGTAGACTTTTCCTGATTATTTTGCTATCCCTCTTTGGTTGGTAATGTCACTTTTATACTTTATCTCACAGAGGAGAGAGAAATGATTCTATTTCTGATCATATAATGAATATTTACTAATTTTTGTGATATTAATTAATAATAATTCATACTTACATATTTGTTCACTCTATGAAACCTAAAATCATAGAAAGTGGACATTTTTGGACAGATTCTGTATGTTTCTTTAAAGTATGTTAGAAGATATTGTATGAGGCTTGTATTTTGTCACCTAGTTTCCCACATGTTAAATTAGGTAAGTTACTGGTATCCTGTATATTAATTCTATACACCCCAGTATCTGATATTGTACCATTATTGGCTTGTAATCAACTGTAATAAATTGTAACATAGTGACTGAATAATAATGAAATAGTCTTTTATGGACAGGATTTTACTAGGTCTTAAATAATGCAATCTCACTTAGAACGATAATTGATGTAGACAGATTGAAATATAATCGTTCAGATTTTGCAGTTATGCAAATGACTGCGATATATAAATACTCCATTGAATGCCTTTCTGATAAATGATATTGTGTTCTTCTATAGTCATATGTTATATAATAGTGTTTGGTTTTAAATCTCAATGTGTGTAGTGAAGCTTAGCAACGCTATTTAATCTCGGTTTTCCTCGATATTTAATGATTTTGTAATGTAATTAAACTACATTCAAATTAGATCAATAATCATTGTAGATTAATTGCTTGTTTGGTGGTTATTTTACCTACTTTTGTTCGTAAATATTATCATAATTATCACCAGTCAAATAATAAAAGAAAATGTATCTATTTTCACATACATTAAAGAAATCAGTCATCATTAATGCGGTATTTTATGATTTTCTGATGTAAAATAGGTTAAAATCAGACAGTTTTTCCCCTTGTTGATTAAATTCTGATTTTTTACAGGAAAGTTACGTTCATCCTGCCTGGTGTGTTGTATGTGATATTGAAGCTTGCAATAATGAAGATTTATTTGCTTATTTTGTATCTAAATCTAAGATGCAGATATATTAGATGCCTGTTTATTTGCTGTTATTTCTATTAACTTTCTGTCAACACTCACATGTAAATTATGTTGATAAATTTTGGTGTGTTTTCAGCCCTTCTTTCATTGTTTTGCGGAACAGGTATCAAGTCCCTGTGGTTGAAACACTGAAATTTGGGAATTTTTAAAGACTGACATACTTTCTTTGCATTTTGAATGATATTTTTCATTAAGGGGACATTTTTCTCTCAGTGGGGAAGAACACATACTTCTTGAAGATTTTACTTGGTTTTATTATTGAGTAGTGTACCCTTGTCCCAGCCGTGAACTGTATTAATTTATGTGTTAAACCCATCCTGCTTCATCATCATCATCATCTTGAGTAATTGCATCCCTCCACAAGGAGTGTACTCACAATATAGTCTTTTTACACATGCACAACTGACAGGGCTGACTTTGGTGGATTTACCTGAAAGTTGAAAAAAATTAAGAAATAAAAGTTCCTGTGGTTACATTTAACATTTAAAAGGATAAAGGTATGATGAAGATCTAGTGGATGTGCTTACTGGCTAAGGAATGCAACAAGACTGGCCTGGTCAACAATTGCTTGAGGCAATTGGTTTCAAAGTATTATGGTTGCTGGAAAGAAACTGCTTTTGACTGTGCTTGACTTCTAAACAATTATTATACCCCCAGATATGAAATATATGGGGGCTATATTGGATTCACGCTTGACGGTCGGTCGGTCGGTCGGCCGGTCGGTCGGTCGGTCCGTGCGTCTGTAGACACAATTTGTCCGGAGATTTTCTCAGCAACTACTTACAGGATTTCAATGAAACTTCACAGAAGTGATCAGTAGTAAGTCTAGTTGTGCATGCTTAAAGCATTTTTCGTTCGGATTAATTTTCGCTGAGTTATACCCCTTTGTTGTTTTTATTCAGTATATACAATAGGCAAATTTTGTCCGGACAATTTCTCAGCAATTACTCACAGGATCTCAATGAAACTTCACAGAAGTGATCAGTAGTAAGCCTAGTTGTGCATGCTTAAAGCATTTTTTGTTCTGATCAATTTTCACTGAGTTATAGCCCTTTGTTGTTTTTATACAGTATATACAATAGGCAAATTTTGTCCGGACAATTTCTCAGCAATTACTCACAGGATCTCAATAAAACTTCACAGAAGTGATTAGTAGTAAGCCTAGTTGTGCATGCTTAAAGCAATTTTCGTTCAGATTAATTATCACTGAGTTATACCCCTTTGTTGTTTTTATACAGTATATACAAAGGCAAATTTTGTCCGGACAATTTCTCAGCAACTACTCACAGGATCTCAATGAAACTTCACAGAAGTGATCAGTAGTAAGCCTAGTTGTGCATGCCTAAAGCATTTTTTGTTCGGATCAATTTTCACTGAGTTATAGCCCTTTGTTGTTTTTATACAGTATATACAATAGGCAAATTTTGTCCGGACAATTTCTCAGCAACTACTCGCAGGATTTCAACGAAACTGCACAGAAGTAATAAGTAGTTAGCCTAGTTGTGCATGCTTAAATCATTTTTCATTTGGATTGATTTTCACTGAGTTATAGCCCTTTGTTTTTTTCAACAGTATATACAATAGGCAAATTTTGTCCTGACTATTTCTCATTGACTACTGCCAGGAATTCAGCAAAACTTCTCAGAAGTGATAAGTAGTTAGCCTAGTTGTGCATCCATTAAGCTTGTCTTGGTTGGTTAAATTTTCACTGAGTTATGGCCCTTTGTTGTTTTTTATACAGTGTATATACAATATCTCAGTAACTAACCATAGGAATTCAATGAAACTTCACAGAAGTTATAAAAAGTAAGCCAAGTTGTGCATGCAATAACCAGGTTTTGTTTGGATTAATTTTCACTGAGTTATGGCCCTTTGTTTTATACAATTAGGCAAATTTTGCCCGTACCATTTCTCAGCAACTACATGCAGGAATTCAGTGAAACTTCTTAGAAGTGATAAGTAGTTTGCATGTTGTTGTGCATGTCCACAATAGGTTTTGTCCAAGTAAATTTTAATGAGTTATGGCTTTGTTATTTTTTATATAATGTATATTTAGAAACTGGTCAGGATATATCTAAGCAACAATTTGCAGGTATTAAAAAAATGAAAATGCATTATATTACCCTCTGTAAAATGTAACAATAACTGTGTCAAGGCCGCAGCTGGGGGTATTCATCACCTTTAGTGATAGTTCTAGTTTGTTTCTGGTAACATACTCATATAGAAATAAGATAGCTTAGATAGGGAATTTTATGTTATTTTCTTGAATGAGTATGGAAGGTAAAATAAGGAGAGAGCGGATTTACTTATTTCTCAGACCTTATGAAAAGGGAAAATTTGGAGAAGATTGAGTAATAAGAAACAAACAATTTTTATACCTTAAAATCTGTATTCTTGTGGCACAATTTTGCTCAAGAATTTTATAGAGTCGAATATCAAAGATCTTGATTAAATGATTTTGAATGAGTTTTTTTATGAAATATTTCACTGATAATGTAGGTAAATAACTGCATGTATCAAAGTATATAGTCATTGAAACATATTCTGACTCAAAATAGATGCCAGATCAGGTCGTTTTATTTCCCATACCGTAAATCTAATTGAAATTGATAGGTCTTATCTTTCAAATTTCTTATCAATTTAGTTTAGGCTTATATGATCTCCAGTCTTTGTAGCGGATCATTTCGATTGATTAAAGTAGGTCAGAGGTTTTGTTTAGCTTCTAAGGAAACAGCTTTTATCAAGCCAACTTTTCCCATAGATATCAAATTAATGCAAATCGTATTAATACTGTAGAGAAAACAGTAGTTCACTTTTTTCAAAGCTCAAATGCTAATCAAAGATGTAGGTAAAGCTGTCTGCCAAATTCTTGTGTCTCCTTTGTTTTGTTATTGATTGATTGATTGTTAGAGACTGGTAAATTTGTTTGGCGGCATGTTTAGGTAGATGTAAGTACTTCAACTCTTCTTTTACTTTGATTTCTAATTGCACACATAATGGTCTTGTAATGAGATGCCATGATAAGATTGTTTTCTAAGGACAAGCTTGGTGAAGGTTTCTTAAATCTGTAAGTCACTTATTGAGGTAAGTCATTCAAGTTGTCAAGTTGTTAAAGAACAGATAATGTAACTGTTGTGGATGATAATTTCCTATTAGGGAAATCTGATGTTGTATTCTTCCTTTGTCTGTTTCTTTTTGTCATCATTTCACAGAGTGGTTTAATTAAGGTTTAGTGTGCTGTTGTCTGCTCACACTGCATTTTGTCCTCTCAGATTGTATGTGTGAACACTTGACATGGTTTCCTCTTGTTGTATGTGTGAACACCTGACATGGTTTCCTCTTGTTGTATGTGTGAACACCTGACATGGTTTCTCATGTTGTATGTGTGAACACTTGACATGGTTCCTCATGTTGTATGTGTAAACACCCACATAGTAACCTCATGTTGTATGTGTGAACACTTGACATGGTTTCCTCTTGTTATGTGTGAACACTTGACATGGTTTCCTCTTGTTATGTGTGAACACTTGACATGGTTTCCTCTTGTTATGTGTGAACACTTGACATGGTTTCCTCTTGTTGTATGTGTGAACACTTGACATGGTTTCCTCTTGTTATGTGTGAACACTTGACATGGTTTCCTCTTGTTATGTGTGAACACTTGACATGGTTTCCTCTTGTTGTATGTGTGAACACCCACATGGTTTCCTCTTGTTGTATGTGTGAACACTTGACATGGTTTCCTCTTGTTGTATGTGTGAACACTTGACATGGTTTCCTCTTGTTGTATGTGTGAACACTTGACATGGTTTCCTCTTGTTGTATGTGTGAACACCCACATTGTTTCCTCTTTTTGTATGTGTGAACACTCAATGGTTTCCTCTTCTGATATGAGTGAAGTTTAGTGTTTGTTTGTGACAACTTCTACTTTATCTAGTGATTGTGGTGATTCAACAATATTTCCTATAGTGATTGCTGTTGGCCAAAATTATATAATTGTATATTGCATTCTGCTCAAGTTATCTGCCCTTTTACCATAGTGTGTGCTATATTCATTAATATTCATTTTGTTTGGTTAGTTTTTAATGAAATTTGATAACATTGGAAGTTAACTGGATCTAAGGTAATGTTAAGAAAAATTGATTACACAGATAGTGATGTGATTTGATGTGAATCTTCATGCAATACTCTCTATATAGGATAATAAATCACACTGATCACTGGACACTGTTACAAGTAGTATATCTTCTACAAGGTGATCAGTAACTGTGATTGAAATGGTCTATCTATATTGTGGGGTGCGGGGGATATAGTTTCAATATGTCAAACATGTACAATTACAGTAACATTTAGCTGCATCCTACTCACTGATGATTGTTTGGTACACTTAATGCCCTTTTTTTTAAAGCACTGGTTGGAATTTCATTAAACTTGCTGTGAAGAACATAAAATTATTAAGTGATTTAGCTTGATCTCTTTGAATGCCACCCATCTATTTTGTACTTGGGTGTCATTGTTAATCATGATATTGATGATAGCTTTTTATCTTTATATACATGTAATTACATTATATACCATCAATGACCTGTGACCTACCTACTTCCAAACACTTTTTGTTATCAGTATTCTTTGTGATACATGAAAGACAGTTACATAAAATATATGTCAAGATAGGACACACTTTTTCCCCTAATTTGATGTCAAGTCTGTTTTATATATAATTATGAAACTTAGAATGAAAAGATGTCTCTAGTTTAAGTCAAGCATAAGAAAAAAGTTTGTTTCTGTTTACCTGACTTCTACTCCCCCCCCCCCAAAAATCTTCACACCTTACAAATAGCATGGATAAAGGCTAGGGGGAGTTTACTAAGCCTGATGGTGCAGTGCTATCAGTGTAAGACCACTGCAGTCAGTCAGGTCACACTAACACATGTCGCTGAATATAGAAGTTGGGTGTTCAACTCCTACTGTTTTCTTAATTGTAAAAGTATTAGTTTTGTTCATTTATTACATCGGTTAATTTTTTACCATGAGTAAGCAAAATAGATTAGACACTTTCAAATGAATTGATTATTTCTTGGCAACTGTTTAAATAGATCTATTGTATATATATCTTTATTTCTTGGCTAGGTGTATACAATATTTAACAGTTCAATGAAAACTTCTTCAGTAATTACTGGAGATATATACAATTTTGGAGAAGTATGTATTGAAACCATGATTCATTGATTAACTTACTTTAATAAAATAATAATCTGTATTATTCAATTATTTCACAAGCTAATATTACCTTCCAGGTAGGTTTTGAAAAATTGTATCTGTCAATTAATTTTATTGGTGTATAATGATAAAAATATTGCCTTTGTTCTTTGGTTTGGTAAAAAAATGTTACATAGTGAACTGTCCAGTTTACGATTCTTATACTAAAACAGCTACAGAGGACAATTGAATTCTGACTCACACATACTAGCACTTAAAAGTCGTGTCTGAAATGGTTCTGATTTAATTGCATTGGAATTTCAATATTAGCTTGATTGCCAATTGGTACAAGTGAAGTAGTCAGATAAGTTTGTTAAAAACTTACACTAGGGTAAAGTTACTTACAGTACCTATCCCTGGCATTGACTGCGTCCATACAGTGAATAGTGACACTATAAAAACATCCTTTAGTTTTAAGATAAAAGCCTGTTGACAAATCACACAAAACAATGATCAGTAATCATCTATTGAGGACATCAGTTGCTTCAACATACTCTACTGAGTGTTTACTGGCCTTAGAAATAACAACTTACAATGAAAATAAAATGCTGATGAATGCATATGTCCTGTTTAGTGTCAGCGTCCCATTTTCTCTGGTCTCCTGCTATAAGGCTTCATACTTACCTGTATCCTCAATAATTCATTCAATGCTTGATGACCTAGCTGGTGTTTATTTTCTGTTTGTTACCTGAATCTCGCTCTTATTTTATGTGTCTCTGTTTTCTATGTAGATTATCTGTTATTGATTGCTAAGGCCTGTAAGGGTCAACCTGAATCAGAGAAAAGAATTAATAATATGGTAAGGTATGTAATTAAGGGATCTAATTGGCATTTTTGAATAGATAAACTGAACGTTTGTAATCACCAGCCTGTGTATCTGGTATATGTATTGAATATTCATTTTAATCTTTACTGTGTAACTGCAAAGGAATTTTAGTGTCTGGGTTTGGGAGTCTGTTGAGGCCAATTTTAGTCATTTGATAGATACTGGTTGACACTTGTAAGCTTTCACTTGTTTGCGGTTTATATCAAACTTGGTATTTTGATATACTAACCCATTGTTCTGGCATAACTTGTGAGAGGTAATCATTTTGTTTGCTTATTGATTTTAACATCATCAGCATTTTATAGTGATTTGTCTAAATGGGATGTTGAATTGAATTGATTTTTTTTTCGTTTAACTTTATGATTTAATCTCTTTTATTTAAACCAGACATGAATTTAATGCCTGCTTAATGTTTATTGATAAATGATACAGTACATTTAATACGATTTTTGTGAAATCCTTTGAAATTTTAATTGCATTGGGATAATTCTTCTGTATTTGTTTTGTCTTTGGAGATAAACAAATAAACATTGTATAATAGGAGCATCCTTATTATTATCTGTATGTTAGGCCGTCCATAAGAAAATGTTTGTTTGCGGTAACCCTACCCAGAGAATTTTCAGTTGGTAGGAAGATAGGAAATGTTTATGTTATTATTAATTTTGATGTCAAACCCAAAATACATGTCAGAATGCTACTTTTTTTAATAAAAAAAAAAATTTAACCAAGAGGCAAAAAGAAAATTTGGTAGGGGCCTTTTTGGTGAGTAGGTAGCGTTACCATAAACTAAACATGATAAAAGGATTGCCTTAATTACAAGTTGTTCATGTTTCCTTGTGCTGACTTTCAATTATTGATACACATTGTTTAATATGTATTATCATACTTCAAAGTCTGATAGTCAATAGTTACCTGTATTAAGTGAGAAGTTTTTTCTTAAATCTTTAATTCAGTTTTCAGCATACGTGAATATGCTAGAATGATGTGATCTGTTTATCATACAAATTGTATCCTGTTGTTTGAGACCATAAATATTGAAATTAATTTGGTAGATTCTAGATCGAAGCTATAGTACATTTTTTGCATACAAGCAGTTGCCAGATATTAGTGAATGCAGATTTTCTCGGCTCAGGTAAATCAATGTTGTTTCTTATGTATCTTGATATGATGACAGTGATGGTGCAGGTGTTATAGTTGACCATGTGTGCAGTATTGATACCTCAGTAATCTCTACACCCGATGCCTAATTGGCAATACACTTCAAGACTATTCTTTTTACAAAACACATAAAATAGATCCTTAATTTCCCATAAAGATAACATTGTCTTGTCTATCAGTTTTCTGATATCCTAGATAGTCTGTATCTCACTGTAATCTTCTAAGAGTCAAAATTAAGAAAATACGGGTTCAGTCTAATTAATACTGATTGCTTCTTTTTGTCTGATCATCATCATCTCCATCACACGTATGTTAGATGGGTCTATGTTAGATGGGTCTATTGACCTTGTGTTGCTTTAGTGTCCTTTCTTCTGATCAGTGCAACATATAACAAATAAGATGCTCAAAGAACTTTTGTTATAGAAAATAACATGGCATCTCGAGGTACTAACATCTGATTGGAACTGACTGGCAGGGAAATGCTGTTGGTATACTGTGGTATCTGGTTCTAATTTTGTTATTTGATTAGTGCAGTTAGCTGTTGGTCAATATGAAGTGTTAGAACACCAAGTTGAGGTCCATACAGGTGATAGGTCATCTCAGGACAGTGATTTATTGTATCTTGTTTCCTGTCAATACTCAGCTGATAAGCAATCTGGCTTTTGCTCCCCCACTGTTAGTATAAATCCTGATAGATGTTATTTGAGGACACAGGCTAAATCAGGTCTTCAGATGTGGTGCTGATGTGTACATTAGGATCGTTGATTTCTTCCTAGATTTCTTGACACAAATTAAGGTGCTTAAGTTTTGTGTTACATTACATGGTTAACTGTTGATTTGTTTGTTTGTTTAACCTGATGAGGTTTTATTTTATAACTGCAGTGCAACCTCTCCCAAGCAACACCCTTTGGGAGAAGCAAAATTATTTTGTTGTTCTGAGGTTGTTACTCTTGAGAGGTTAAATTACTTGCTAAATCAAGCAGTGGGATAAAATCATGGTGTTGTTGAAGGGAGGTTGTTGCTCCAGAGAGGGCAGCTCTGGAGAGGTTGTACTGTAAGTATATTCTAGACATTTAATTATCCACCTTACATTACCCAATTAAAAATATTTTCACTGACTCAAAGTGAGGGTTGAATCTGAAAAAAGATAGACTTGAGATTAATTATTTAAATTAATCAATTAACTAAATAAGTAAAAATGTGTTATGAGTTTTAGTTGATCTCAAATGAAACGATATTCATCTTGTCTCAGGTCATCTTTGTGGAACTTACTGCTTGATTTTATTTCTGTGCTTGATTCAAGCTCAAGTCCCCAGATGGTGACTGCACAACTTTTGATCTCCAAATAGGGCAGATTGTGAATTAAACTGATTTTCAGCTTCTACAGATAAGTTTGAGATAAATGGTTTGCGTAATGGCTAGGTAAATAAGAGAGTATAGTTAGTAGTTTACATCTAAGATAGAATGTGCGTGACTGATTTTCAACGCTGTTAAAATGAACACTGGATCTTCTCATCTGATTAGAAAGCAGAATCATTTACCTGTTGAAAATTAATTCAGTTCAAATTCACAGTGATCAAATTTTATCTAGGCAAATCGTGTATTGTCATATTTAGATTTATCGTTAAAAAAACTGGTCTAGCGACGTTCTCGTCTTTCAGTAAAGTACTATAGGGATGTATCCGTAAGTTTAAATCTAGATATTGCTTCTCATTATTGGTGAAGACCGGAGATCGGTTGTTGATAATTTTCTGTTTGATCAGTTTTTGGTATTTAGTAGAAAAATTGTACCCATCAAGTCTATTTATCGTCACGGCAACACAGCGAGTGGATTGGATTAAAAAAATTTAATGAGCAAGTTGAGGTATTGTTGAAATTTGTTTTGTAAGGAAAAATTCTGAATAAGTATTTAACTATACACACATTTGTACTGTTTAGTTTCCATAGAAACTTATTTTTATATCCTGAAATGATTTGTTTGTTATGTATATATAACACTATAATGGATGTTAAATTTGTAATGTAATTAAATGATCAGTTTTGGTCTGATACAATAATTTGTTCTACAGGTAATTGTGAGTATGTTAATAGCATATTGCCAAAATATTGAATTAGATTTTCAATTCGATATTATAGTGATCATATGATTAATTTGATTTTTTTTCAGATTTTTTAAAGAAAAAGTTTCAATGTCTCATCAATAAGTTGTATAATTTCATTCATTTGAAATAATTGTATTTTTCCTAATTGACTTGATCGATTGATAAATGATTGATTTGATGATGAATAATTTGATTGATAGATCGATTGATTGATTTAATTTTGGATTTTGATTTGTTAATTGTTATTGATGAATTAATTGAAGTCTGTTTTATTTGAATTGATTAAATTGATCAAATTGAATATTGTTGTATAAGTTAATATGTTATAATCCTTCAGTTTGTTTTAGTTAAGATTATGTGTTGATAAAACATCTTGACTGACGCTGGTTAATCACAATCTTTGAAGTAATTTATTCCTCGACATTGTGTGCTCTGTCAGTTTTTTGGCTGATATCAGCCATAGTCAATAGAATGGTAGTCTTGGATTTGTTCAATTGCTATAGATATTTTATTAATCTATTGAAGTGAAAATTTTCACAATGATTATAAATTATTCAACACAAAAATATCAAGATTTAAGATAATGGGCTTAAAGTATTGAGAATGTTTTTATCTTGTCAGAAGACACAAGTGTTGTATTGGCTTCATATTGATAACACGCTGATATTGATGTTTGATCTAATATTTTATGGATGGATTTTATTATTTGACTCATTGGCTTCTTGCTATACTGAAGCTTATACTAGTCTGATATGGAACATTTAACACAATGGAGTTATTACACTAATTGATGTCATACATACAAATTGCCAGTGTTACAGATATGTGATTATAAATCTATTAAAATCGTTGTATGTTTTATGTCCAATATGAAGGAGTATTGAAGAGTAACTCTTTAAAGGTACATTGTTATATTATTGATTTCCGTGTCTCTAAACTGCGTAGTTATTTAATTGACAACTAAAACTTCCTTTTTAAGATTTTCTAATTTCTATGGTGATCGTAGGTTTCAAATAAAAGCGATCTGTGAATAGGTATTTGTTACCGATAGATAGCCAAACTGAGGTAACTTGGGCTATCAATGTAGTATAGATACATGCTTGATGATGCTCTAGTTTTATTGGTTGGTATAGATTTCAAAATTTCATAATAAAGGTTTAAAGCGTTTCCATGCATATCAAAAGATCGATCAGGTTTCGAGGTTGACGACGGAATTCGACCTTTTAGAGATAATTTATTCTGCTTTATGAATAGATCCCGACATATAGATACATTGAAGGGTGGTTGGTTACTGATGTAGTTTTTTTTATTTCATTCACCTGGTAAAATAATCGTCGATAACTTAAAGAATT
The DNA here is from genome assembly GCA_964023205.1 of Lutraria lutraria. Lineage (NCBI taxonomy): Eukaryota > Metazoa > Mollusca > Bivalvia > Venerida > Mactridae > Lutraria > Lutraria lutraria. The sequence continues at coordinate 3,946,952 of OZ026837.1, forward strand.
TTTACTGAATGTTTGTATAATTGGGATATAACAATACAAATAGACCAAAATAATCCACACTACGTTTTTTGTACATTTTTTGTGTTTAATTATTTCAATCCATGATAGCTTCATACAGTTTTTTAGTGAAATAAATCTGAATGATATTACTAAAATTAAAAGATAAGTGCTTTAGTGATTTTATACCAGGGCTGGTAAAGTCTGATTTTTACCTACTTGTCCGTTTTGCCTGAAGTATTTCTCAACTTGTCTATATGATATTTATAAAGTTAATTCTGGAAATTTTCACTTAAATGTCTGTACTGGCTGCGTGACAACTTGGGCAACACGGATAATCGATTTTGCCGCCCCTGTATACATGTCATTTTGTTGTATTTCTGAATTAATTTTTGCCACATGATCAAGGTGTACGAATTAAACATTTCTGATCAATTTAAACCATTTATCTTGTGTAATGTAATATTTTAGACTTCATGGGAATATCAACAATGGCATTGATTCTTGCTAACGGAAATTGAACCACATTCTAGGAACATAATGTCTCCTATTTCAAATGAATGTCATTTTAAGTCTAAGTAATTGGAGTACCAAATTTTAAATGCCATCAGATATTTTCTTAAATGCAAATTTTATTATCCTGAAATTGTATCCATTTAAGATTCAAATTCAGCACAGGTAAATATTGGATAGTTCTTTTCAGCTACTGACACCATCAGTATCCTATTGTTAGTTCAGAGTTCATTAGGTTTTAATAAAAACTTTAAACCATCACCGATAAAATTGCAAAGTATGTTGATCTAGGCATTCACTTGCGATATTGTACACGAAGCATCTTTCGTTGACCTGATTTAATGAGCGTGTATAAGATACCTGCGCTATTGTTACGACTCTTTTGTAAAATCCAATACGGTCTCGTAACACTGATTGATTTCACTCGTCTCATCCTCTTTCCGTGGCATACCTATAGTCCCTGATTTCTGAATCGGAGCTAAATAGCTTACTATTGTTAAACAGGCATTCAGTTTGTGCAAATGAGTGTGACACTTGGTTTAAAGTGATGGGAGACCTCTCTCTTAAACTGCCTGCTATTTTCTGCCATTTGTGGTATAAGATAGATAATATGACATGTCTTTAATCGTAATCAGTATTTTCGATGAATGGTAATTTGAATTAATGATAGAACAGGTGTTTTTGATCTGAATTTAGGGTCTCAAAATTGCACATTGTGAACTTATTGCTACTGCTAATTCACATCAAGGAAATTTACGTCATAAACATATTATTACACCTTTAATACATGGGTTTTGGCATCTTTAGTTATAAAAGTTTTTGAAAGAATTGGAGTAATGGAGAAATCTTGTAAAGTTTTGAGAAAGGATGAGACCCAGATTCAATTTTCATTTCAATAAAGCAGATTCAGCATTTAAATCTCAGTACTCATATCTCAACATTCAAATCTCAGCTCTCAAATTTCAGTGCTCAAATATCAGCTCTCAAATCTCTGAGCTCAGTTCTCAAATCTCTGAGCTCAAACCTCAGCTCTCAAATCTCTAGCTCAACTCTCAGTGCTCAAATCTCAGCTCTCAAATCTCTGAGCTCAAATCTCAGTGCTCACATCTCAACTCACAAATCTCTAGCTCAAATCTCAGTGCTCAAATCTCAGCTCTCAAATCTCTGAGCTCAAATCTCAGCTCTCAAATCTCTAGCTCAACTCTCAGTGCTCACATCTCAACTCTCAAATCTCTAAGCTCAAATCTCAGTGCTCACAACTCTGGGTTCCAGGTTATAAAACTTGAGATTGGTCTCCATGCTCAAATCCCATATGTTGTATTTCAATGTTTCAAAGTGAATTATGATCAAACAAGTACAATATTATTGATACATGTGTCTGACAGCATAAGTCATCTGAAATTTAACCAGCTTTAACTTTTTTACCATAATACTTTGAGAATGGAATTTAGATTTGAGATCAAGGCCGATCTAAAATTTTATAACCACAGACACTGAGCTCAAATCTCTTGTGCTCAAATCTCAACATTCAAATATCAGTGCTCATATCTCAGAACTCAAATTCTGCTCTCATATCTCAGCTCAATTCTCAACACTCAAATCTCTTAATTCAAAATTCAAATCTTAATTCTCAGATCTCAAATCTCAGTTAAATAAGTGCATTCTTAATCAATGCCTGAGGATTTCATGTTACTTTCTTTGTACAATTAAATATCACTTAATATATACAGCCTCTTCATCTGGCATACCAATAATCTGTGTTATTTGTATTCTGCTAAATCATGAGTTATAAAAGTGAATGTATGATTTAATTTGTATTTTATATAAGATACTTATTTGCTTTGTATATTTGCTTTGCATATGTCAGCTTGTCCGTCTGTAACCAAACCTTGTCGAACCAATAACTAGAGAATGATTTGGCCTAAGCTCTTCAGTCTTGGTAGGGAGGTTGGTCATCACATGTAGATGACCCCTATTGATTTTGTGAAAGGTCAAGGTTATGAGGGGGTATGCGTGTTTCATATACACTTCTTCTTTTTAATTATGGTTATTTTTATCGTTACAGAAAGAACTTGATTCGACTGCCACTGAACTAGCCAACAGACAAGATGAAAGTGATGCTTCCAGAAAGAAACTTGTAGAACTGAGTCGTGAATTTAAGAAAAGTACACCTGAGGTAAGACTTCTAATGATTCATTTAACATTATAGCACTAGATATATTTTGAATGAATTATGTATCTTTTATATAATCATAATAATGATTAGATAGGATGATTTATTCGGATGTATTGATGTGCTTATGAGATCCTCTCATGTTGATAAATCAACCAATGAGATCCATTCTGGTGTTCAGATCAACCAATGAGGTCCATTCTGGTGTTCAAATCAACCAATGAGATCCATTCTAGTGAACATGCCAACCAATGAGATCCGTTCAGGTGCACAGATCAACTAATCAGATTCATGCACCTATATAAATCAGCCAATTAGAATCTATTCAGCTGTAAAGATCAGCCAATGAGATCCATTCTGGCGTAAATATCAACCAATCATATTCATTTGCATAAATAGCCAATGAAATCAATCCATGCATATAGATCAGCCAGTGAGATACACTCACTTACTTTGATATAAGACCACAATGAGACTAGTTAGGTGAGTTAAGGTGATCTCTGTCAGGAGTTCGGCTTGCCCTGTTCTTCCATCTAAGTGGAAGTTGTTGGTCGATCTATAAGAAGAGATATACTTCTAGTATATTCATGAATGTGATAATACAAGAAATGAAATAATGATTTTAGCATCTGCTGTATGTTGTCATAGAAATTGATGCTTGAATTATTCATCAAAGAAAACATATGAGCAGAAAATTTAAATTCTGAGAAATGATAATGTTATGGTAAAAGCAGTTCAAATAAAATTTTATTGACCACAAAAATGGATAAAATACCACATATATTTGAAAATAGTCATTCATAGTACCCATTTGTTAAACAATTATTACGTACTTAAGTCGCTGTTTTAGAAATTTAAAACATGAATTAAGACAACGTCAAGCACAAAATAAAGACATGCGTCAGTTTACAATATTGTTCAAGTACTCCATAACGCTTAGTTGATATTATGTCTTCTTTAACTCTTTGTTTGTAGTCAGATTAACAATGTTGCTATTCAATATGTTTTGATTTTTAACAGCGAGAAAACCCTCTTAAAACGTATCGTTAATTCAAGTGTTCGTTTTCCCTGCACATGTGAATCTGGTATTTTAATTACCATAAAAATGATCTGCATCACCAGGACGCTTGTAAAGCACTCTTAGGATATTTTGTGATCACATTGTGGAGATCATTTGTTTTATTGTTATATTTGATTATTAATATCAAGTGCTTCGTCTTTCCTCATTCGTTAGTATATATAACATTGTGGCATAAAATGCGTTTATAATTTCTACAAGTAGACTAAGATGGTGTATTTAGTCCGCAATTAATATTAGAAAGAGATGAGCATTTTTATGTCCTCATTTCTGCCTCTCAGTCATGGATTGCCAAATCTTTCAAATTCCAATTTTATTTTTCTGTGAATTTATAAAACATAAGTAAATGCCATGGAAGTTGCTTTTAATTTGAAACTTTCTTTTATATTCACTTTCTTTTAACTATGTATAGTTGTATACATGTATAATTATACTTAATGTATTTCATACAATATTAGTTAGATTTGTCTCACACACACATATATATTTTGTTATTTCGAAACAGTTTTGATCCATTTTATATCAATGACCCTTAATTCTTATATATATTTTATCTTTTTAAAGATTTATACTTGTTGCTTTTTTGGTTTTTCTTTTGATATGCAAGTACAAACTACATGACCATTAGTTGTCAATGCACCATAAAAAAACATTAAATGAAATAAAGTCTGAAAATATTTACTAGATATGGTTTGTTTAAGTTATTTAAAATAACTACGGTATTTCATCTTGTCACACTCAGGTCCCTTTTTGAATTCAAGTAAGATGTAATGTAACAATGCCAGATTTTGAAAACAACACAGGGTTACAATAATTATCGCTGACTTTGCTAGTTCCAATTCACTTGTATTTTCCCAATCAATCATATGTGTATACATTTAATTAGCGATAGAATCTCCTTGCTCTATCTTTCGTTTGTTATACATCATGACAGGTGCTGTATGGAATTAACAATTTCGTTCTTAATTTCTGGTGGTGAAGACAATACCTTTGTACATACAATAAACTAAATCTATACTGATCAGGACTGGTAACTATCATGTATTTCTTTGTCGTTTTTTCCCCACCTAATCGTGGAAAATTCCGTTGTTATGGTTACCTTTTTTTGTTGCATTGGTAAAACACTTCCTTCTGATTTTGTCAATAAATCAATATGACATTTGATATTTACTCTCCTTCATCGTTATTGCAAAAATCCTTCTCTGCGGAAATATTTGTTGTTGTTTTTAGACATACAGTAATGATTAGTTCAATGATTTGTAGGTAATTGTAATAAATGGTAGCTTCTTGCTACTGGGGGAAATATACCGCCATTAATGATTGCACCATTGGGGGAAAGCACTCAGGGGGATTTCAAACACACTGCAAATAATGTCATCCAAATCTCACCCTGGAGGGGATAGTGTTGTATAACCAAGCCCCGGGATGCAAAGTTGTTTTGGTATCAAACATTACCCAGAAATCTTCACACTTTGCCTTTAATCTTGTTCTTATTTTCTAACGACCCTTTGTACTAACACGCTTCCCCTTTAATTCCATCGAATCCTGAAACATAGACAAAGACACTTTGGTTTACATATTCCAATCGAACCCCCTGCTATTTAATGTTAACAAAAAATTACTGCGAAATCATTTAGGAGGAGATGTTGCATTATGCATTTTAACAGAGACAGATTTCTGTGTTATATCTAATTGAAATTATAGGATATGTTAAGGTTAATAAATGTGAAAAATGGATAAAGAAATCTTTAGTGTATGAATATTGAATATAAGCATCTAAACCCCCTCTTTAATTGATTCATGAGTGATATTGTATGTGTTTCTGATTTTCTCAATATGTTGGCTTAGAATTAGTTTTACATACTTACTGACTTTTGTTAGAGAGAAAAGACATCCAGAATGATTAATGGCTAAACCTTGTAAGCTAAAATCATTGAGTTGTTGTTCGGGAGGCCCCAGTGGGGGGTTTTCTGATTTCTTGTGAGACAATTTCTGAGATATTTTAGTTCATATTAAAATTTTCTCTATTTGATTTGATTACAATTATTCTATTTATTTTGAAAATTGTTTTTGATATCAATTTATAAAGCATTATGTATGTATTATGTTTCTAATGTGTCAACCATTAAAGTAGAAATATTAAATGCACAAATTGCTTGGTCTGTTGATGGCATACTTACTCAGTAGATTTTATTGTAGACTAAATTAAATGATAGGATTGAGTTTGAATTGCTGATAAATAATTGAAGTTTTGTGGTCAATGGCCAGCTTGTTCAGCAATGACCAATGGTGTTTGAGGTCAAAGGTCAAGTTCTGAGTGACCTCAAGAGTGTAAGTTAAGGTAACATTATTGTAGACTTATAAAAACTCTAATATAAAGATGGCACTAATATGTTAAGGATTCGGATATCATGTACATAAGTTTCAAAAGATTATTGTTTAGGCATGATTTGCATGTTTTAATAATTTCTGGTTCATTGCTGGTTTGCATGTTAAACATTGGCAGTTAAAATACTCTGATGATATTTACCTCAGAGTGTGTAAGACTGGTTTGTTAGAATGCTAGGCTTTCATTCATCTGTGACATTTACACAGCTGCATGTATGAAAAAGCATCATTTTGGCATTTTATTGGTGATTATTGTTTTGTTGAAATTTAGTGGAAAACTCATAAAAACGTTTCTAACTTAAGAGTCTCTTATATTTTACAGATAGGTTTACCATAAGTTTAAAGTGCCGGGTTACCGAGGCAGTCTCAGACAAAGTGATCAACTCTAGAATTTTGATGGCTCTTCATGCTCAATAAAATTCCATGTACTTGTTGTAAGGAAGGCACAGGGGTGTATATATCCTGGAAATATTCTTTGAAACGGTTTTGTCAGCATACTGATGTTCCTGGGGGCCAACCGAGAGTTTGATGTTCTTTATTGATAATGCCCAATTATTTTGTACCACTAAGCTGGGGTTTTGATTAAATGCGAATATATTGGAATCAGAAACACAGTTAAACTGGCAGTAATGAAGACTGTGATCATTTGAATAAAATGGTTGTTAGGTTATGTAAACACGCGTCCAACTGGTTGGCCTTGCATGTTAAGGGGCTAAACTCAAAGCTCAAGCAGCCAGTTAGTTGTTTCTGAGTACAATCTTAGATTAGCCAATACATGTAATAGCTCTTTATTCATCATAGCCTCTGATTAAACACATTCTTTATAAGACAGCCTTGCTTATTTTGCTTTTTGTTTGGCCAATTTCATGAACAAATTCTAATGGGCCATCTTTTTAAATAAAAAGAATATGTGTTTTGCCGTTTTAGTTGGACTTTTTATGTTATAACCATAAAACTTTTAATATTAAACCATTAATGTGAAAAAAATGTTTATTCAGGTCATGCAGGTTTTCACCGGAGGGGGGGGGGGGGGGTAGTACATCATCTGGATTGTGTATAATGGCAAATTTAAGCCTAAAACAGCCACATGGCGTCAATCAACTAAAATGGCCACTGAGTCAAAAATGCCATTCTTGTATCAAGGCTGTAAGCAATCAGCCCCTTGTGTTCCCTTATAATTTACCACAAACTGTGACATTACTTGTTTATGAGATCCTGGGCAGAGAGAGAGAGAAAAAAACTGTACATGTATGTTTTACCACTTTGTTTTATATTGATGGATTTCAACGGGTTAATGTCTTGATTATGGGATTGAAAATGGCTTCCAGGATCTGGCTTTGTACTCGAGTATACGAAATTGATGAGGTTAAATTCTAGTGAATGAGAACGTGGCTTATTTTCTGCAGTTGTTGCAGGGATGGAAATTTTCTGGGATATGCCAGATTAATTTTTTTTTGCAGGTCCGGACCATAGTGGTTTATATTGTCCCCTCCACTGAGTTAAAATGTCCTTTTTTTCTTGAATTTTCAACATTCTCCCATGTGGTGTTGTTGTTATTTTTTCTTCTACTGCTTTTGTCCTCTTCTTTTCATTTTTTTCTATCTGAATTAAAAAAACTGTAATGTTTTGTAATATTAAAATGGTAAAACAGTTAATATGTTGTTTCGCAAACTATCAATGATTTATTTGTTTCATATATTATAAGATCTAAAGGCTTATCATAGCCTATGAGAACCTACGTGCTGGGCGTGTGAGTGAAATATTTAATATTACGATCATTAATGATTTATTTCTTCAGTATCTTTTCTAGATCGATCATGGTGAACATAGTAATTTATTTATATAGTTAATGGACTGCTCTCATGAATATACAGTACAATCTCTCCAGAGCGGCCCTCTATAGAACAACAACCTCTCTATAACAACACCTTCAAAATTTTCTTAAGCAGATATTTACTGTAAATTTAACCTCTAAACAACGGCCAATATTTACAGCTCCCACAAGGTGTTGCTCTACAGAGGTTGTACTGTATAACCAGTGACAACCAAGCCATGATGCCAGAATGAATGAAAATGGCTTAACTGTCCAGGTTGTGACTTTAAAGGTTTTCTTCATGTCCTGGGGAAAGCGCCTTAGTCTTTAATTTAGAGATGAAATAGCGGGTTGAAGCATAGAATTAAGCTGCACAAATTCATGACCTGGTGTTTTTAATTATTAAATTATTCATTTACTAAGCTCAAATTCAAGAAATAATTGTAATAATTAATTGTCAGTTATCTCAGTGAGACCACCCCTGTTGAATAGTTAGTCATATTTCATGAACAATTCATAAAGTATGCATGAATAGTTCAAGAAAAATTCATGTTTTCATGAATTCCATTGAGTTAATGAATCTTTTTAATTTATCTGCATAGCTCATTTACTCAGTAAGCCTATAAGTACTTGGCAGTGTTATATGCATATCTGCATGTACTCCCTATATCAATCAGTGTATATGCCCTAGGTGTGATCCTTGCTTATGGTAAATGAAATAATTTCAATGTAGAAACCCAATAAGTCACAAAGCTCTCTTTATTGAGGTATTTGGGTATTGGTTCGGAGAAATTCAGTCATATGTGTTTTATTGTTTTATACATACTTCTTTATAAGCCTTAAAAAGTTTGATGATCAAACCATTTGTAATTAACCCCTGAAACCATTACTGAAAGTAGACAACCTCGTGTGATAGGAATATCAATTATGACAAGTATTGGCTTGGATTATGTTGGTTATTAAATGTTGATACTAAATGCCTTCATAAACCTTTGATGAATCCATTATAGCTGCTTCATTATTGGATCAGTTTTGTGCTCAGAGACTTCTCTCTTTTTACGAGGGTAAATGGGCGGGGTCATTTTGTATGTATTTTTAAATCTGATTATCCGTGAGGAATTAGTTTTCTGGTTTTAATGTCTCAAAGAATTGAATTGGTGTAGGTCTCTGGAATAAATGCTTGCTTTGTATTCTATGGGTAGATTCTATGAGTGAGAAAATATTAATATGAGTCACCATCTTAATTGACGTAATATCATATTGTAGAAGATTTACGTTGTTGATTGAATTCTGTGATGTATTTATGTTTTATGTCTATCATGTGATGGTATTTACTTAGAAAAAAAAAATTTAATTCTTAAAACACACCAGAATTATGGATGTATGGACTTTAACAGCTTCAACGATGAAGAAAGAATCAGGCGGACACCTACGTACAACAACCATCCTTCTATAGCTTGACAGCTTCCTCACATGTGAGATTTTCTGGTCTTGGACTGGAATGAACTTGCAGTAGTGAGAGCCATGGACTAGTAATTACATATAGTAAAAGTATGACTGAAATTTCTTGACTATGGAGGTTCACTGGACCCTTTTAGGACATCATAGTAATATGATGGCTGTACTGGTGATCTAAGGGTCATGGGTTTGAATTCCCATGATGCTTCACAATCCCTTAATTTTGATGAGTTCTGGTTTAACATCCCAGAAAGTATACTCGTACAGAGTGATTCACATTTTGTTTTTGTTTATTATAATAGAAGCTGATTGTTATGTCATAATGTTAAAGTGACAGGGGTTTTCTTTATAATATAGTTGTAGCCTGTAAAAGGGCTTCTTCTCTGAAAATTTCTTTGAATTCATAAATTTTCCTCAAATTTCCAATTTACTACTTGATATTTCAATCCTCAAATTTATTGGTTTCAGACTAAAATTGTTTCCCCATCAACTCGCTATTTTATCCCATATTAAGGGCTAAGGTGCCTTCCCCAAAACATAAAGAAACTGTAACCCTTGACTGGAATCTGTGTTGTCATTCTGTAGATTGGTGGTATATTAGTATATATCTATTATAGATATCAGTATTACCTGGTTATGTAGTCATTGTGGTGTTTGTGGTCAATGTGGTTTGTTAACAGTCTCTGATATTGTCTACATATAATTAGATGATAAAGTTTCTCACTTTGTGACTAAGTTTGTTTTGACTATGAAGCTAGTTCACTGTCTAACCTTGTTATTGTTGCATGACCATAACTTTTAGTCCATAAATAAAATTATTTTGGTGTCGCCTTTGCGAAAATTTTAGAATTTATCCCAAAATTTTACCTACCAGGTTATTGATTTTCACGCATTCAACTATAAATTTTGCATACAATCCCTTAGGATCACCAGAAATCATTAAATAATTTTAATTGTTAAAAAATGTATATTTAGTGGTTTCATTATTGGTTAAATCCCTACAAGTTTGTTTCCTGTGCAATCTGCATCATTGTAGCACATTGGGAGGTTGTCACTCCAGGTTAGTAAAGCACTGGTCAAGCCAACTGTCCACACTATATTAATTTGGTCAACACTTTACATTGTTGTATGTAGTGCATAACCCAATATGCAGATCTGTAAAATGTCTGCCACTTGACAACCACTATAATTATTACAGTTTGTATATGAATCAATTTTTTCAATGGTTATATGAGTTTTATATGTGCCTAGAAATATGAACATGTTATATTTATGTTATGTTTTTTTATGATTATTGAATGATTGTATCATTCAATAGCTTGTACTAACAAAACCATTAAATACTACCCTTATTCTAAGGTTAATGTATTAAAACTATAATTAAGCGTTTCCAAAGTTATCAAATGTTTTTTAAGAAGAACAGACATTTCCGCCCACTCTGATAAGTGATCGTAAGTACAAGATATAGATTGATTTTAAAACTGATGGCCACAGCTGTTGTTTCCAGTGGGCAGATCTGGATTGTTCAGTTCAAGAATAGATTGAGAACACATGCTGCCATATAAATAATCAATCAAAGTCCATGGATCGTTCACACATTTTATTCTGCTTGGTGATTTTTAGGTATATAATACATAGATGGATATCAATATTTAGGCTCGAAGAAAGATAGGAAAAATTTTCATGGCAGAAGTCGAGGCGTATTTTAGCGTCTGAAATTTAACCTGAGGGAGTGTACATGGTTTGGTCTGTCATTGATTGAAAGATAAAATATTGATGTAAGGTCATATAAAAAACATAACATGAGTTCATGTACAGTTATTTTTAGGGTGATTTAGAGTATCTGCTAAATACTTATGATTCGGTTGTTGAAAATAACTTCGAGAAAATGTTTTTCAAAATGTGTTAAGTCTCAAATAAGTCTCTGATTGCCATGAGGAAAATGTTTGCAGTTCTATCAGTTGCGTTATGTTTAACATGGACTGCTGGTTACTGTACTAATGCAAAGTGTTGGCTCCTTAACTTCAGTTTCTGTATAAATTCCTAACCTTAAAGCTTGCTGTAACGCCACCTAATATATCAATTTTACGAAGGTCCCAATCTTCTAAGTCCTTGTAGTAAGGATCTTATTATCAATTCTTGTTCTAATGCAGCTTTTTCCATGTTTAATTATAGTCTTATATCTGTGTCAATTTGTTTATACTTCCATATCTATGTCATTTTGTTTATACTTCCATATCTATGTCATTTTGTTTATACTTCCATATCTATGTCATTTTGTTTATACTTCCATATCTATGTCATTTTGTTTATACTTCCATATCTATGTCATTTTGTTTATTCTAACCACTTGCTGGGAGTTCTTTAACTCACTTGCCAATGCTTACAACTTTCCAAACATCTCTTTAAGTGCCCTCACCATTTTCCTGAGGTCCCAGATTCAAGTACTCATTGCTAGATTTCATGTATTTTATATCCCAGCAAATTAGTCTGTCATTGTATGCTGACGAATGCAGACAGATGATTAATAGAACTGTTCTAAGACGGACTACAAAGTCAACATTCAACATTGCATGTGGTATATACAAATTCATTATCCTTCTTTTTTCATCTTGTTGATTACAGCCATGTAATCTATCTTTAATAAAATCTTTGATGGCCACTTGAGAACCAAAGCTTAATCCTAGCCGGCAGTAAACCTGGAAATAATTATAGAAAATTGAACCTGACAGAAGTACTTTCTAGACATTTTCTTTGTAAACAGAAATTACCTGATTATACATAGGCTAAGACTTTCTGACGATGATAGTGAAAATATCACCAGTGTTCTAGGAATCAGCTGTTGCTAGTCTTTTGTCAATACTGAGATAATGTTAATTCTTTTCATAAATCAATTTAACAATTTGTTTGTTTTTGTACAGTTTCAGGAGAAAGTAAGTTTGGGTGTATTTTAATTGGCTTGACAGCTATCAATTATGTATAAGATTTGCTGTAAGATTATGCCTGATAAAGTTGGTAAGGTGGTTTTATGTAGGTGTTGCTGACTCATTGTATAAAATAATTGGCAACTGTTGTCAGATTTTTTACTTATTGTCATTATTTGTTTAATATTAACTATCAGCTTGTTCAATTTGTGTAGGGAAAAATTTGGCCATGTGTCCATAAATAATTATCAGTCACTGTGGCATGAACTTGAAACTCTTGATAGGTTTGTCAAAGAGCAAAGGATGTACTATGGTGATCTGCTGGCTCTTCAAACCTTCTGGGGTACCATCCGAACATCACTTAGCATAACTGAATAATTATCACCTTGTTTTATCACTTTGTCAGACATTATTACCTTCTAACACTTTATTTTTCTAACACTTCTCTGATGATAGTTTGCAATCAACTTACATGTTTTAAATGTTACTGTTCTGCAAGTGCTGGCAACCATTCACAATTGTCACAATTAGATACAATGGTAACTACTTGGGATTCCTAGTACTCATACATAAGTGTATAGGGTTACAAATTTTGGTTATGTGGTTTGTGGACACTACTTTTTCAACACAAGGCATTCATTACCTGGACCTTGCTAGATCTCTTTATGTTTGATATGACTTCTTATGCTTATGCTTCAAATCATTGTAACCTCTCACTGATCGAGGGTTGTGGGTTCGAGCCTAGCTACCGACCATGTTTCATTATGTGAGAAAGTAGGTAGTTGCTTACGGAAGATAGGAGTCTAGTACTGGTTCTTCCCGGGAACGATGGTTAGGTGAACTGTCTGCCTCATATGACTCTGACTGTTGAAAAGGGGTGTAAAATTAGATTTAAACAAACAAAAAATCAATTAATGTCTTTTGGCATATTGACACCTTCAGTACAGTGCATATATAATATGGACAAATCTGAGTGTTAGATTTCGAAAAATCTCTGCACCACCTTTGTGATTATTTCATGTCTTATGGGAAACTATCTGATTATTGTCTAGGTTATTATAAAAATCCTCCAAAATTCTACCCACACCCTACCCTAGTTAAATGAATGATGTCTAGTTGAGAAGGAGGCTTTCAAGCACATATGAATTATTGTTAACTAGAGATTGTCTCGATATTCCGAACAATGTAATAAAACATATTAGGTTACTGATGAAAATAAACTTATGAATGCTTTTCTTGTCTGCTGAAATTATCTACTTGTGATTTCACTGCACAGCCTGTAAAAACCCTCTGCAAGGTTTTACCTATTTGTCAAATCTTGTTTTGATGATGATGTTTTCAACAAAGTATTGAATATCTAAGAACCGAAGCTGCATAAGTAGAACAAACTAATTAAACTTTAATACAAGTATCTTTCGAAATTTCACTTTTGTCAATGTCTGTATGTCATAATAGGATGATCCTGTATGAATTTAATGATGTCTAGATTTATTTATGTATGTATAATAGGGGTCATTGTAGGTCATGATGCAAGTCTTAGCTTAAACTACTCAGGTTCCTTCACCTTTCCCTATACTTAGCTTAGGGGATACAGGCGGGGCTGGGGGAGTGGGTTTCATTCAATCACTCTTTCCTGGACCTTTGATCATTTTTTGATGTTTCAGAAATGAACAAAAAACATGGTACATGGAAGCCATTAAAAGTTCACATGTTTTTAAGTTGTTTCTTGTTTTCTAAATGTTGATGTCACAGTTGATTTATGGTTTCATTGATGGATCAATTATATCTGATTATTTCGTATATCCCTATAAATCTACGAGAAATATCTCTAGAAAACAGTTTTGATAATTGAAAACATATTATTTATTGGTTCTCATCAGTTTTTCAGCGTTGGTAATTATTTGTAAGTCTGCTAGGCCAATCAACCAATCACAGAAGTGTATGATATTCACTGCCGACATTATTATGGGAACCTCTTATCAGCGAATCATATCAGTAGAAAGTGACATTAGGATTGCGTTCCCATGTAACTATGATCACGAGTTGAACAAAATCAGGCAATATTAGGTGATCACTCATTGCCAAACGTTAAACACAAGTAAAGAATTTTGGCAGTTACTGAGCTGTCAAATGTTTGTATAGATAAATAAGAAACGATCATTGCACGTCAAACAAATTATGAGGAAAGAAATTAGAAGAATCTATTTTCCTCATTTTTTTGTTCTTTGTTCTCTAATATGTGTCTATAGATTCCTGATAATTTCCACTTCCTGTAAAGAAACTATGACTGCGGTAGATACATATGGTATTGAATGACTGCCTGATAGAAATGTGAAACTAAACTGGTAATAGAAGAAGAAACAGTGAAACAACACAGTCTATTACTTGTTTTATTAGGCCACAACTATTTTATTGTGTATTCTATGCTTTTATCACCCTATAAATGGGATGTTGCTGTTGATATTGCCTATCTTCTAGTAGAAGTTCTACACTTGATAACACTATCATTATGTGATATAATCATTAACAGCCACCTTTTGAAGGAAAGGGGGTATATTGGTTTGCACTTGTTGGTCGGTCTGTAACCAAACCTTGTACGACCAATTACTAGAGAACAATTTACCTTCAGATTTGGTTGGGAGGTTGGTCATCACATGTAGATGACCCCTATTGATTTTGAGGTCAGTAGGTCAACAGTCAAGGTCATGAGGGGGTCCCAAACACTTCTTGTTATTATTTCAGATTATTTGTTCTTAAAAACTGTTTTTCATAACTTAGTTGATAAGTTGAATGCTTTAGATAATATGTGACAATCTACTGACTGTGTAAAACATGTTTAAGTCATTATTGTGTCATCTACTTAGTTTTTGGTCTATTTTCCAAATCAACAATCATCTTGTATTTGAGTTCGAATGAAATACATGTATAATAACAATGAGGCGTACCAAGGTAACTATATTAAAAGAGCTACATTATAATGATTAGAGTGTGTAGATGGTTCCAGGGGAGTCCATAGATAGAAGTATGTATACCCTTTTGAAGTGTCTCCAAGTGAAACCTTTTGTTTGATTCAGTATATGTGTTTAGTCTTGTGATCCACGGTATTAAATCTCCAACAATTGAGATATTAATAGGTTTATAAGTTTTCCTCAATGTACCTAAACAGAATATTTGTAAATTCCATGTCTTAAGTTTTCCTTAATCTTTATTACTCTCTTGTTATCAGTGTATTTAAATGTTCTGAGAATAAAAGCTCAAACCAGGCTTTGTGAGCTTATTTCCTGATGTCTTTTATCCCTATTTTGTCAGACATTAGCAAGATGCCCTATGGACTATAATATTCACTAGGACAATAGATGATTAATAAGATAGATGTTCTCCAAATTTGGTACAAACAGCCCTCTGGCCTTGACCTTTAGCATGGATCTTAAAATGCCTCAGATCTGGATTAAGAACAGTAAAAACGTTTATCTTATTGGTTGACTGGTGGTAACTGCACGCTTGCATTGATGTTTGTTTGAATTTTATAATGTATCTTTAGCACAGTCTCTAATAAACCTTTCCAATCAAGAGAGTCATATAAAGTAGTCTCCCCTTTTTAACGACTTCATCTCTTGAGCTTTGAAATGAATTTCTCTGATTTAGTGTTTTACAGACATTCAGTTTATGATTATGTTATGTACCTCATTATTTGCTATAAAAACTTATCCTAGCTGTAATTAGTTGTCTTAGAAACTTGACTGTAACTATAAAGAACAATGTAAAGTGTTCATTTGTATCCCTGATTATTTTAATAAGGACATGGCAATTCAGAACTGAAGGATCAATTATTTCAGCCTATCTTGTAGCTTAGTTTATATTATGTTGGTTCAATGTACTGTAACAATATAAGTTCACTATATTCAACAACGAGGGATAATATATCCATTCTAACAAAGGTTATTCACAATGTGAGGCTTGTCCGATAAAGTTTTGTTACACTATGGGTGATATTTCATTGGTTGAGTTATTTACTTGCTGTGTTTATTTATGCTGATTTATAATCAGATATTGTTGAGATGAACTAAAAACTTACCCAGTTTATATCTATACCTGTTAGATAATTATGATTTATATTTGATGACCTTTAGTTGATTTAGTTTTTGCAGCCGGTTAAAAATTGACAAAAGTAATGATTTTGCTTAAAATTAATATGTGGAGTTGTGGAAGGGTATTTTTAGTTAGTACTGGTTAGAATACAGTCTAGAAAATCTCTGAACCAGCCACAGTACTTAATTGAAATGTAATTGAAAAATGGTATAAAACCCACTGAAAAATGCATCTAAAGGGAGATAATTCTGCTCCACACTGTCTAACAGTTTTTGAGTCCTTATTGAATTTTAAGCTTTTTTGTAACAGTCATAAATCTGATTTTTGTCTCATAGAACCTTTCAAATATACTTCACAAAATAGTTAGACATGATAAAAGTTATAATCCAGAAAGAATTAATGCAAATTCATCAATTATTATTTTAGTACTTTTAATATTGGTTTTATCACATTTGAACTTTGCAATGGATTCCATTGGATACAGAGTGATGAAAAGGTATTGTAAAACATGAGGGATGAGACTTGTACATTCAAGGTCAAGGTCACATTCAAGGTCATGCACTCATATCTGACACATTGGTCACACTGACTAAGGATATAATTTTGCTTCAAGATCATAAAATAACTTTTAAGTATAGCTTGCTGTACTGTAGAAAATTAAATTCAATAGATGTAACATTGTATTGCTATGTAAATTATGTACTTTTTATGTCCTGATTGTAAATGTGATAAATTTATTGAAAATGTTAAAAAACTCTCTATTGAATTATATCAATACATGGATTCAAATATATTTATCTATTGGTTACCCTTGGTTATACATATGATTCAATTTTATGAAAATCTTAAAGGGCCTGTCCAGGTTTTGAAATATTATGCAGAAAGTCAACCATTTCATAAACAAGAAATTTGAAACCATAATTCATTTAAATAACTTTACAGTCCATCAAAGAACTGTTACCATTTTTACCATTCATTGTTTTTAAAAATGATTAAATTAGAATTATTTTATTGATTTCTAAAAATTCTTTGAAATAAACATAGTGTGAGCCCGTTCATTAGGAACCATGACAGCCATAGAGAGTTTTAATGAGTCAGTTTTAATGTTGCCAAAATTTTATTAAAATAAAAAAAAAATTGGGTGTATTCCTTTAAAGTGAAAATAGAAATTGGCTGGGACGGCAGGTGGCGAATATCTGCATATTGAATGTGATACCTGTGTTCTTTTATAAATTTTATCATAGATTCAAATAAATACATAGATAAATACTCAATAAATGAAGCTAAGGTTGTTAAATTTGTCGGCTGATTATCTATTTTCAATCATGCGTAGCGTGAAGAAATTGAGAAATCAGACTCCGTGGCCCTGATAGTATTCAAACTATTCGGACAGGAAGATTGGAAATGTTGTACACGCTGTACTGAAAATAACCAACATCGTTACACTATTACAAGCATTGATTACTATCAATATTTCTTGAATATAAATTATGTTTATGTTAATTTAACATACAAATCATTATGTATTGAAGAAATTTTATATTTCCTGTGGTTTTTTGATGACTATGATAAATAGTCAATAGATAGGTTTTATTTCTCCGCGGTCTTTGTTCGTCGTGAATTTGTTATCACCTCGATCAGATGCTATACGATCGTTTAGTTTACTGTCATTCTTAAAGATTCTGACTATACTATTGCTAAAATATTTGTACTGAAATATTAATAGATCTTCTTGTATTCGACTTGTCACATCATTCAACTGGTTGTTTCTCTGTCGTAAAACCGGCTATCTTTGTTGTGCCACAATTTTGTAACATTTTTTTTCGGGGCAATAAAAAGATTCATTGTATAATTGATTATGAGGCTTATTTATAATTTTTATAATTAATACAGTATTAACATTACAGCCAGTCTTCTGGGATGTTTCTCTTGAATTTTAATTCTTAAAAGTTTTAAAATTTGAGCTTCACAAAATCTTCCGAGTTGGTGGTACACAATTTTTACCATTATTGTAACATTATTTTTCTCACTTCATTTACTGTTAAAAGAAGTGTCCTTCTTGTATTGTAATTGGTGATTCTTTTGTAGTCTACACCATGTACTGATGTTTCGTCCTTGTTATCTTTGTACAAAATCACAAAGTAGTCAATTTATTCAATGGGTGGAAGCTGTATGTACGTTACCTGGTTTATTTGGCTGATATATTCATTTCATAAATTTAAAGAATACCGGGTGTTGAAAAAACGGTGTAAAGTTTTTAGCTCACCTGATTGATCAGGTGAGCTTTTAGGATCAATGAATGTCCGTCGTCCGTCCACAATTAGTTTGTTTACACTCTAGCATCCACAGCTCTTAACCAATCATAATCAAACTTTGTCACTATGTATATGGCCACTATGTCTCAGCCAAGTTCGATTATGGGCCAAATGGGACAAGGACTTTAAGAGTTGTATGCCCTTGTTTAAAATTTGGACAGTTTAGGTGTACAATGAGTTACTAGTATTATGAATAATTATATTGGTATGCCAAAAGCACAAAGTTCAACTTTCATGCATGTTTTCTGTTTGTCCACTTATAAAACACTTATACTGTGAAATGCTCAATTTTTCATTCAATATCATCAGCTCAATGAATCTCATTCATAATTATTATATATACATTATAATCAAAGTCAATTTTAAGGATGTACACAATTTACGAAACAGTATCACACTGGTCTTCTGAGCATAGATAGAAAACTAGGCATTGATAGGAGAAATATGGGGCTACTTTACGTGTTCAGGTCAGGGCAGGGACATTTATCATGACCCTGACATTAGGTGAACTTTGATTAATTTGTTTTAACTTATCATCCAGTCCATGGTTGGTAAATCTTTTTTCTTCTTGAACAATTTGATCCCCTGATTATCTCTTCTACTTGTCAGGTAATTGTGAAAACAGGTTGGAACTAACTTCTCCTGGTAATAAAATCTACTTGATTACCCGAGAAATACCTGTACTCTTACTGTTCTATACAATCAGTGTGTGGATAGGTGTACTATGTTAACTTTATGATTATGTCACATGATCTCTTTAATGGTCACATGATCACTTCTTAGATCACATGATCTTGTTAATGGTCACATGATCATCTTGTTAGTCACATGATCTCATTAATGGTCAGTTTTATTTCATAATGGCCCAAATTGACAATTACTGTAATCATTTCATCACAGACTGTTCACTGATGATTCTTACACTGTCTTGGTGAATTAATATTGAAGAGTTATAAAGATTCTGTGTGCTTTTGTTTTTTCAGTACCATTACACAATTAGCAGTATATATATATAGAACCAGAAATGTTAATGTTCAGTTTTTGTTTTGCCATTAATGTTACTAGCAATAAATAACTGCAGTGTTTAAGTATGATAGTATTGACAGTAACACCTTATTTAAGTCTGAAGTAAATGATCACCAGAAAAGTGTCAGCCTGCATCGTAATATCTCTAACTGTGAGAGCACACCATTATATGTACACCAGTTTAGCTCTGGTACACACAGCTTCCATACAGATTGAAGTATATTTTTTGTGTGGAGAAAAACCAAAGCAGCTCATTCAATCAACTTTAATGATCTGTCCCAGTAAGCTGATTGCTGTAAACCGTGGCAATGTTTACAACGTTCACAAAACCCTGGGCATATCAGTCTCCCAATCAGAGGCAAAGACGCTGATTCACCGCCACACTGATTTTATGCCGTAAAAAAGCTTGAGCGTTTTTGATTTGGCATCGATACGTTGTTTAGTTAAGCGTTCTTTGTGTTACAGTGCTGTGCCTTTTTTTGTTTGCTAGTGATTAGCTGATTTTTGTCTACATTGAATTTTCATTATTCTAGAAATATGTATAAACATTAGACTGCTAGTGATATTTGTTTGATCTTAGTGTTCAGTAGTTTGGTGTATGTAGGAGAGATCATTTGTGCCTCTGATGTTTTATTGTTTCTTACATGAGTGATTTCTTAGATTAGATTTGGAAATAAGACAATAAACTATCTTTTAGAAGATTTTTGTTTGTTTGAACATTTTGGCTTACAATGTTAATCATGTCACATAGGAGGCTAATTGGAATATAATAGGTAACGTGTTGCTTTTTAACTTTTGTACTGACTTATTATCTCTGTTGTGTTTTAAATGACTTTAACCTGTTGTATATTGAGGGATGTTTTTGTATGTTCTTGTAACTGGTACTATCTCTCTAAAAGTCTCTATTTCTCTTACCTACTCCTTTATTGTAACCATCACATGTAGTGTTATGTCATCAGTAACATATAGATCATAGATTAATTAATTATATTTTAATTAACATGTGCCATTAATTGTCTCAGATTTTATACTGAGGAAAGTGATTTCTTTGAAGTGCACAATTGGGCTTCAAAACAAATTTATATTTCAAACTTGAGTGAAAGATTTTTTTACTGTGATTATTTATAGTTAAATTGCATTTTATCAACTAACCACCTGTAGATAAAGGCCAGCCTCCAAAAATTGTTAGTTTCTGAAAATGTTATCTTAGTATTAAAGGAATTACATCAATGATATCCAAAATTGCTGTATGAATTAATTGTCAACAGATAAATAAATTCAATTTGTTCCTAAATATTCGTATTTTGAATTTTATTGTAAGAAACATTTCATGTAGATTTAAAGCCAAAACGTAGGTTTGGTTGGACCAAACCATTTTCTTTGGCCTTCATGATTTTTTTTCATATGGAGGTGATATATCAAGTGGTGAAGAGCCTGACGTCCTAAGAATATTTAGTATCAATAATTGAAATAAATAGATAATAATTATGTGTAATTTCCCTCGCAAATCTGGCTTCATTGCTTCTTCATATTCTTACAGAGCTGATAAATAATTTTTACAAAAACTTTTGTACAAATTTTTCTGTTCTAAAAAATCCTGACAAAGATTTATGTTGAGTCTTAATTTTTCCTTTTAAGCCGATACTTACAAGGTTATGGCCCCTTTTTGGTTGAATATGTTCTTAACATTTTCAATCATATTTTGTAGACAGTTTTGTCATTCTTACTAACAAGTCTTGGTTTTCTAAGGTTCAAAGGTGTGATGACAGGTGCTTTATTGTTTGACATATAAGTACATGACAGCTCGTGCTCTCAGCATGTAACATTGTGATACTTGCTGCAATGTGTGTCTAAAGTTTTTTTTGGTTAAATTTCTACCTGTTGACTGCCTGAAAGATTTACATGTGTCATTAGTGATTATATAACTGGGATGATGTTCATAAAAACTTGTGTACTTAACTTTAACAATGAACAATGGGGTGTTTGAGTCCTGCTTCGTTTCATTTTCTCGAAATTTGAAGTTACTTTTCTTTAATATATGATCTGAAAGGAATATAACCCTTATCCTTAAGTACATGGGAATATCTTTAGTTGAGTTGCACGTGGAGGAATAGGTTATTGTAAGTATTTAACTCTGGTCAGTTCACTGATATCCCTACTTGGTGATCGCCCCTTTTTCTTTTCCAATCAGTGACAAGGACTTTTTTAGATATTTGTCTTTCTTATCTTATAGAATATAAAACAAGCATTCTAATTCCTTAATTTCGTAGAATGACTTAGTGGTACACACTGCACATGCTAGCATCAGCACTAAGGGTTAGAATCAATCAAGTCACTACTGCTCCTTGTAGCTTTCTTATTTTGAAGAACACCCAAATATGCACTCTAACTTATACATAAACTGACATACCCCTGACAGAACTGTTTTGATAGCTTTAAAACAGCCCCATTGAGTTCAAAATCCAACCTTTGTAACAGCTCCTATGTTGGACTTTAAAAGTACTTTGAACATTTTTATTTTGGTAGAATGTTGGAGTTACATTTTTGTAACAACCTGTCGTTATAACACAACATCATAATTGTACAGGTATTACTAATTAACTGCTCTATTCCCACCATCATCTTAATAAAAGACATATTTGCTGTATGAAATTCTAATTAATGTGAAAACTGAAATATTAGGTACCTTGTAATTGGACTATTAATGTATTAAAGTCCTATAGTGAGGGGTGTTTAACAATTATGTTACTAACTCCAAGGAATAGCATTGTTTCAAAATGAATTTTTTTATCATGTTTTGTTTAAAAACTAAATTCTGTACAAGTGAATTCATCATCATTAATTTAATGTAAATAATTTTTTCAGATTTAAACAGACAAAAAAATAGATGATTAATCATTATTTATGATCGTTCATGAATCTTTTACCGAGGAATTCCTTGTTTCATGGTTAATTCACCCATGGGAATCAGTTTTCTGTTTGACACAACTGTTTATTTATCTTAATCTAAAACTCAATCAGGGGCCGCTCCACGTTATTTTAGCTGAAATCGTGATTCTGGATTTCAAATTGGTTTTTGACTGGTTCAATGTTTTTTGTGTCTCAGTCTGTCTGTGATTCTAATGAAAAACACATGTTTGGAGTACCAGTCAAATATCTATTAATATATCATATATTCTCATTTCCAGTAAACCTTAGATACATGATAGGATGAGGGTTTTTAATGGAGATATGTTTGTAAGGTCTTAGAATGTGTTAGTTAGGGAGGCTGCAGATAAGTGAGACTCGTAAGATTATATAAATACCGATTGATCTCGCTTGATTTAAGATGAGCTGGTTTTAATTCATAATTATAGTCTGGCTTCTGAACTGAATCATTAATGATGGCTTATGTTTGTATAGGTTAAAAGTATTCTAAATTGATTGAATTAATGTTCAGGTTTACTTAATAAATGGGTGCTCACCTTGTTAAAGAATATATAATACAAAAACCACCACAAGGTTAGTTTAAGTACATATATAACTGATAGACTTCAACATTGGTTTTGTTTGATTTTTTGAAGCCTAAAATGAAATCCAATGATGCATTGTCTGACAGTCCTCAGGTTGTGTTTGCTCTATGTGGTTGGGTCCCATACAAGATTAATATTGTCTTAATGTATATTGAGCCACAGATTCTTGTTTTATAGTCTTGTAATTGTCAAGCTGGAAAAAAAGATTTTTTGTTTCGGAATCTTGACTGTTAAGAAATGTGATTGATGCCATTGGTTGGTTGATATGATAAACTGTTATTATCATCCCTCTCATACTTTGGAGGTATGATTTGTCCCCGATTAATTTGCCGTTAGAAATTTTAGGGTAAGCAACATTAATCAATCACTGGTACATGTTGGGAGGATTCCATTCTGGTGTATGCTTGGAGATTCCATGCTGTTGATTGCTGGCGGATTCCATGCTGATGTATGGTGGGGATTACACCCTGGTGCATGCTTGGGGGATTCCATGCTGATGTATGGTGGGAGGATTCCACTCTGGTCCATTGTTTGGGATTCCACCCTTGTGATAGCTGGTGGGGGATTTCACCCTGGTGCATGCTGGGGGTGGATTCCACACTGGTGCATGCTGGGGGTGGATTCCACACTGGTGCATGCTGGGATGGTTCCGGTACTTGATCGAAGAGTTCTTCCACAGTTCAATTAGACTATCCTTCTGGTTGATTGTTCATTAGTTAATGTTAGGTTTTAGTTTATGAATCACTGCTTTATATCTGCTTCCTGTGTTTTGAATGATCAATCAATGCAAATTATTCTGGCAAACATGAAGTTATGAGTCATCTGGCTAGGCTTATCAGCCAGAAGCAATTCATGGTATCAAATTTTGATAAACATAATACATCAATAGTCAAGCTCCTATAAGATAGACAATTTAAAGCCAGGTGATAAGAGTTTTTGTGAAAATAGATCATTTTTTAAGTCTTAATTCATTGTGATCATTCTAATGTGTAATTTCTGGAATGTGTGGTTTTCTATGAAGATTTCTCATTTCTGATTTATTTAGGTGTAAGGACATAGTACACCCCTATCATTAATATATTCTTACATCACATTGTCTGTATGCCAATTAATTCTAAAAAAAGGAAAGTAATATTTGTTAAGAAAACAATACAATCAATGTTATATTAAGCCTTATGTTTTTTTGCTCTTTCTATAATTAACAGTCAAGTTCCTGAGTTTATCTGATTATTTTTTGAATGACAATAATTTATATGTATATAGATATTTTTCCTGAAAAAGTGCTAAGTTGCTAATCGAAGTAATCTAAATTTGATAATTAGATGGAAAGTTTTTGTTTAAATGATAAAAATCAGGAATTATGTAATCATTTTTCTTTATATGTCTATTACTTACTTAATGAGTATTTAGTTTAGATGGGCAAGATGACCTCAGGATTTCTGTGTGTTATCTGAATGCCTTTATCTATGATTCACCTTAATTGAACTTTAATTGGATCTAACCAATATGTGTTGTATACCATTATTCTTAAAGGTTGAACAATGACTGTCAGGATACATGTAAGATAAATACTTCATTCAGCCATATCTGCAGCTTATTCAGCTGTCGAAAGTTTCTTTCACCAATTCAGGAAATGACACAACTAATCAGACTCATTCCTTTTCCAAAATTTTTTTTAGCGATAAGCCGACATTTCTTAACAAAAAGCCAACATTTCTTAACAAAAAGCCGACATTTCTTAACAAAAAGCCAACATTTCTGTGTTACTGAATTCATAATTAGTATTGACTATTACACAATCTTATGGCATCCAGCGATCTTGATAAAAATTCTAACTAAG
Source organism: Lutraria lutraria (assembly GCA_964023205.1). NCBI lineage: Eukaryota > Metazoa > Mollusca > Bivalvia > Venerida > Mactridae > Lutraria > Lutraria lutraria. The sequence goes on from OZ026837.1 coordinate 3,972,078, forward strand.
AATTCTTTTGTCTATTCATTTGGCACCTGATGTCTTTGATTCCTAATTCTCTGAGATTATTGGAAAAATGGCCTCGTGAAATATTGAAAGGGAAGTAACTCTGTATTACTGTGGTGATATTTGCCGTCTGCTATTCTTCTTTTTTTTTGAAGTATCTGTAGGAATGTATAGAAGTATGTAAAGGGAGGTAACTGTAATTCTATGGAGTTTTATCTTCTTTAGACTTGTGAACATTTGTTGTATATATTATATCTTGAATGAGGTAGATAACTTATAAAACCTATCTGACATAATCTTAACTTCAGCTTTCAGTACAGTATGTTCATATTGTGTATTTGATACAATAGCTGATTCACAGGACTACTAATTTCAATTTGCTGTATTAATTTCCATTGTCTGCAAATTGGTTTCAAGTTGCACTCTGATCGATATGCTCGAAAAACTCTGTTAAACCTGTGGTTTTTAAATACAGAAACAATCTGATCAAGATACAAGACATTGTATTATGTTGATGGAGAGATGGTGTTAGGTGACTTGAAATTATGTACACATGTTTGTTTAATGGTAGCGTTTATGGATAAACTTTGAAATTTCTGAACTTTCTGATAAAAAATGAACTTATATATAGTCATCTGACATGGATAGTTTTTGAGTGACTTAATGGTATCGACTTTTATCATGAGACATTGTGCTGAGAAAACTCTCAATATCTCATGCCTAGAAAAGTATGTCAGATCGCGCTGGGAATCCATGGGTTTTAATTTGATTTCAACTGCTCATTTACAGTGTCTCCAGACAAAATAGAAATTTGAAGACAAAGATACTTGGTTAATATTATTATAGAACACATTCTGTGTGCTGGCAGAATAAATTTGACCAGATTTACCTCATCCATTAGACTTGAGGTGTTGAATTATAAAATATCTTTACAGATTCTGTGAATTGTGCCTCACTTCATTTGTGCTCATTTCTGATTTATTGTTCTTTTTCTTGCAAGATTTAAAATAATTAACAGCTAGATGTTGACTTTCTTATAGTTGTTGTTTGCATTTTACAGTCAACAGTGGTCTGTTGTTGCTTTGAGTCACATCAAACAAAGCAGCAGAATACTAATATTGAACATTAAATAGGTTGTTTGACAATTGTTTGAATAATATTTCTGATAATTTCTGTGTTTTGAATGATCACTTTGTTTTTTATGCCCCCCCCCCCCCCCCCCCTCCTCTCCCGGCATCTAATGGTGTGGGGGGATATATAATGATTGCCTTGTTTTTGTTGAATGTTCAATGATGTATATCTTAATACTCTGTCTTTGAATTATAATTTTATTTGTTATTATTATATTGTCATACACAGGAACATGACAGTTATAATCTTACAGACTGTAAGTAATGTATATAAACCTAGTTTAAACCTTGTGTATTTTCAGGATATAAGGAAAGTAGTTGCACCATTATTGAAGAGTTTTCAGGGAGAGATTGATGCCTTGTCTAAACGTAGCAAAGCTGCAGAAGCCTCATTTTTGTCTGTCTACAAGAAATTGATTGATCTTCCAGGTAGGTTGTCATCATCATGGTTGTTTATAGTCCTTCCCCCCCCCATGTACCGATAGATCGGGGGGGGGGGGGGTGATATGTTTTTTACCTGTTTGTCTGTTCAAACTTTAACCTGGCCTATTAAATCAAAGCGCTTCAACGTACAATCATCAAACTTCATATGTTGGTTCCTGGTTCCTCATGACAACTTCTACATGCTTGGTCATTTTCAGGTCAGTAGGTTAAAGGTGAAACTCATCCAGAGGGGACTTTGTGTTTCAAAAACACATCTTGCTTTGCTTTGGTTTTAAATTTCGCACCTACATCCAGGGTCGTTTGTTGAAGTTCTTTTCCAGCTTTAATCAGACAGGAAGTCCCAGTGCATACACCGGGATATATTCACGGACCTTCTGTAAGCCAGTTGAACTTTTTCAAGTCCCAGATTTCAAACTCGCAGTGGTACGGGCCAGTGATTGCATGTCAGAGGCCACCACCACTTTATCACAGAGGCCTTCTGTCATTGTCCTAAAATAATGTACTAAAGGTGAATCTTCGTTAAACCAGAAATTTTTTAATTTGATTTTAAGTTTGTCTGTTTTTAAAAAAAATCCAGCTATTGTGATCACTGCATCGTCTGTGTCGTGCAAAAACTTTAATGTAGCTCATACCTCAGAAATCCATCTCTGTTTATGCAATTCTCTGTGGATATGCTTTTAATACATTAAATTAAAGGGATTGGGCTGTAATTTCAAATTAAATTTTAGATGCCAAAGGTGGGTTAAGAGTGAATAGCCAACTTTGCATGTAGAAAATATTACCTCTTTTGGAGGAATTGACCAGTGAGCGGGATGTCATTAGTCGAGGGTTTGCTTGATGGCTTATTAGGTGATTTAGTTTATTAATGCGCAATAAACACCATCAAGTAATTAAATAAATACTTAGAAAAATGCATGGTCAGTTGTACAGCATAGAACCATGTGTATAGCCACAGTCGAGTTCTCAGGTTAGGATATTTCACATTAGGGACATTTGTCATGTAATGTAGGCCATCATGTTGCTTAGTCTTAGTCAACATTTTGTATGAAAAGACCCCTTCAGATTATTTCTTATAATGCTGATACATGCTTAAAAACAAATTGTTTGCTGGAATTAAATGCATCCTACTTCCTGTGCTGTTCAATTTTAGTGTTTCATTTTAAATATAGAAGTTAATTTTTTCGTTCGTGTCATGCTATTCAGTGCAACCTCTCCAAAGCAACACCCTTTAGGTATGTCAAAATTATGTTGTTGGTAAGAGGTTGTTGCTCTAGGGATGTTAAATTAATAGTTAAATCATGCAGTGGAAAACAATCATCCTATTATTGCAGGGAGGTTGTTGCTCAAGAGAGGGGCCACTCTGGAGAGGTTGTACTGTATAATCATTTTTGAGTTGATTTCAGATTTCAGACTCTTTATGCTCTAATTATTGTTAATCTGTCATAGTTTCTGGCAAAATTGCCGTTTTTTTCTTATTCAAGATCTTCAAGTTGCCGTATTGTACTCAACATAACTCACAGCAAGAGAATCACATTTATAAATTACTGTTGTAAATTACTCTATTCTACATGAAAATATTAGCTGAAATCTCAATATTGAGAAATCAATAGGCTGCAATTCTTAGACCTACAAATCGTCATGGAAACGGAGTTCCCTATAATATAATCAATATTTCATTTTGTCAATATATTGAATAAAATAGCATTCAGCTCTGTTTGCTTAATCGCCTGTATTTGACTGTGGTATAATATAAAAGTATCAATTGATGTAGGGGTGACAGTCTAGGAGCATATTTAACTTGACATTTTCGTGAATTTACTTTTTTTTTACACAACTGGTTGGTGACTGAATGGATATAGATTTATGGTTTGTACTTGTTCTGTGAATCGTTTTTATGATAAATGAGCTTTTCTGAACACATTATTTGTGTACATTTAATTTGTATAATTATATTTGTTGAACATAAATGGTTTTAAATGGTAAATACTATTAAATAACATTGTCTATATGTTTATTATACTGCTGTCATTTTGAGAAGTGTTGCTACTCATCTGGTGTTTTTTTTAAAAAGATTTTTGGAAGATTGATCACCATGTGCTGTTGTTTATGCTTGTAGAAGTTTTATTTATCTGGACTTTTAACATGATCATATTTTAGATGTTTTTGTGCAATTACATTGTACTTATATTTCATTTTATATTGTTAAATACTGGTCCAAGATATCTTGTCTTTGCCTTTGCTGAGAAGTATATGTGTTGTTTAGGCTTGTATTTTAAAACAGCGCAAGTTGTGCATGTGTGAGAAGGATTTTCTTTGTTTCGCTTCAAAGTTTCTTTCTTAAAATATTTATTTAAATCAGTAAATTACAAAGGTTAAGAATTCCGTTTTATTTATAACCAGAAAATCTAATATTGAAATCATATTAAAAATATTTAGATGCACTTACATAATTAATTAGTGTTATATGATTATGTAGTTGTCATTAATTGATTAACACAGTACTTAATTATCATTTTATCTGGAAAATATAAAATAACGTAGATCACAACCCAAGTACATACATATTGCGGTATTGTTTACTCACCATTTTTTGGCTTTAATGAAGTATCAATTAGTTATTAATCTTATAGAAGATATTAAAGAAAGTTTTAGTTAACTATTCAATGTTATGTTGAAACAGTTAAGTGTCAGCAAAGAATATTTGAAATCTCTTCATTTATAGACTTAAGTATTATGTTGAAGATTCCATTTTATGAAGGTTATCAACATTTTTATTGATTTTGGGTGACAAATGAAAGAAAATCTATTCACATTCTTACTTTGTCACCTTTATACAATGCCCTGATGTTTCAGTAAAACTTTACTTAGCAATCAACTTTATATAAAGATAACCTCTTTTAAATGACCACTTATTGTCAGATAGCAACTAACTTGGTGGTAGGATCACCTCTGTAAAGTGACCACTTATTGTCAGATAGCAACCAACTTGGTGGTAGGATCACCTCTGTTAAGTGACCACTTATTGTCAGATAGCAACTAATTTGGTAGTAGGATCACCTCTGTTAAGTGACCACTTATTGTCAGATAGCAACCAACTTGGTGGTAGGATCACCTCTGTAAAGTGACCACTTATTGTCAGATAGCAACCAACTTGGTGGTAGGATCACCTCTGTAAAGTGACCACTTTTATATTGTCAGACCAAATTTTCCTCTAAGTTACTATTTGTTAATCTTCTCATCTTTTATTGAAGAGGATTTCCTGCAGTATACATGGTGGTCTTGATTGGAAGATTTTACTGTACCTCAGTGAGGTAGTCCTATCTTGTCTGTCATTTACTCACTGAAGAAATTAAATGAGGGTCTTAAATTTTCTCATTGTTCTGTTCTGTTGAATTATTTACACTTGTCTGTAACAATCGAGGGATATATGCTCACAATGTGTTGTGGTTGATGTGTTATTGTCTCCGTACCGTCATTGTCAGTCTTACATCTTGTTTCACTGTTCAGCATTCTTGCAGAATTTCTATCGATTAAATATTTTGTTTCTTGTCATTAAAACAGGTGTCCTTATGATTGGCTACTAACTTCGTTAAGAGATGACTTAAAGGATTAAGTTTTAATTGCCAGTGAATTACGGCATCTTATTAACAATGGTTGATTCAAACATTTATAAAAGAAATGCTTGCACAAAACATTGAAGCATTATGAATAAACTGCTGGACTACCACTGGGTGTGAAAGGGGTGTCAGTGGTTAAGTGGTTATGCGCTGGATTACTAAGCAAAAGGTTCCGCCTTTCGAATATGTCAGGGACGCTTTTTCAGTGTCCCCATCCCAACCATGGTGCCAAGTACTGTGTATAGAAAATCACAGGAAAGTAAGCGAGGATTGTATCTGTGCTTTACACCAGGCACGATAAAGAACCAGGAAAAACTATTTGAACAGAGTAGAAATATAAATGCCTGGTTCTCCTGTATCTTCTCTCCTCTATGTCTGGGGTGGTCCTGGCACATAGCTGTCAAATGGGCCATTAAACAACAGATTAATAAATTAATGGGTGAAGACAGAGAGAGTCAATTATAATTCATTTCTATGAGTTTATTATTAAAGTTATTATCATTACCTGTTCAGTTCTAATTTTCTGTCTGTCCCGATGTGTTTCGTAAGTCATTCTAACTGTTGCTAGCTGTCTGTGAGATAATACCCGGTAATTAGTTTGTAATCTCTATAAGATCTTGTATAAGACAATCATGCCTACCTCACGTGTAAAGATTGTAGTACCATTCTGGTATATAATGTAATATGAGTATTGTATGACATTTCAGACCCTGTCTCTGTGTTAGACTATGCACTACAGATACAGAAGAAAGCACATCGTGTACAAGACCTCGAGATTGAAAACAAACAACTGAGAGAAACACTGGATGAATATAACCACGAATTTGCTGAAGTCAAAAATCAAGGTTTGATATACATGTTCTTTTTATGCCTTTGCCAATCTGTGAGTCTGAATTCCAACTTGGGCCAAATTCTGCTTGTTAGAAAATTAACCAGCGTGCCCTTAGAGAATGTAAGTGCTTTTACCCAAGTGTATGCCACCGATGTCAAATCTGAAAAAGTACCAGTCAACCACTGTAATCATCAGTGATTTAAATAATGCAGATTTAGTGTTATCAGAAGACATCAATTTCTTGATTGTTTATATGATACATCAGTCCGTAATGTGTGTTTGCTATGTTACAAATGAGAAAACTAATTAAGGGTGCAAAGTACATGCATTTGGACCTTTTGATAATTCTTTGGCCGATTAACAATTAATAGTTCATTGTGTGTTGGACATGTCCAAGACTATTGTAAGCTTAGGTTTATCTCTTGTAAACTATGATCTAAAATATTACTAGGGTGATTGTATAGACAAACGGCCAATTTTCTGCTGCAGTTTTTGATAGTTTAAAATTGAATGTACAATTAACGTAATCAAATGGTTGTAAGTGGTGTTAGGTGGATGTCGGGAGCTCGCTGTGGTAATGGAATTCTGTATTGAAATGATTATTTTATTCAGAAAATGACTCTGATGACATTTAGCCAGCAAATATTCATGCTAACTATTTGTTCCATTGATTTTTGCCAATTGTACTCTGTATAGTAAATGATCAGTGAATATTTTTGACATTTAAATGGTTCGTACAATCACAGGAACTGGCCCATTTGTTTCGGTTTATTATGATCGGTATATTAAATATGACATTTGCTGAATTTTGGTTAGCCTATAATTTGGTGATCAAGCCTTGGTATTTTAAAGTTCATGTGTTCATGTTGCTTGGCAAACAATTGATAAATCTGACCTTTATATTATTGTTATTTTCTCCCTATTTTAAAACTGCATATTAATGCTGTATTTTTCCTTTGTTAGTTTTTTTATTCTGTTAATATAATTTTCTGTTGGTACTTTGAACTCCTGTTTAATGTTATAAATATATTCTGTCAACAAGATTGTGGATGAATTTATGATATGTTATAGACTTAGATTTATTTTGTAAGGAAGTTTTGTGGTGAAGTTTAAGTCTTAATTGATTTTAAACCAGAGTTTGGTACCATAAGCATATGTAGGCTCTTGAATTGTTTCCATTTAAAAGTTTGTATCATTGAGTTGTTTCCCTTTAATAGCTCATACCATTGAGTTATTCCCCTTTAAAAGTTTGTATCATTGGGTTGTTTCCCTTTAAAAGTTTATACCATTGAGTTGTTTCCCTTAAACATTTGTATCACTGAGTTGTTTCCCTTTAAACATTTGTATCATTGAGTTGTTCCCCTTTAAAAGTTTGAGTTATTTCCCTTGATTATCCTCAATTATTACTACACATGAACTGATCTATATTGTGGTCTGCTAATGTATGTGATGTATGATAAGGACTAAGATATTAGTAGATTTGTGTTTCTCGGGTTACAAATAACTTACTCAGATTATGATATATTTTCTCTAAATTCATGTAAACGTTGATAGATTGAAAAATGAATAATTAAGTCTGTGACACAAGATTTGTTTAAACTGTGTAATTAATGAACAGCAGTGAGGTATTAAATATTAATCTTAATGAATTAAATATCTTGTCCAAACTTATTTCTTTTATATGCACTTAGCTATTTTTTGTTCTAATTAATATGTTTTATATGTGGTTTGTAGTTTTCGCATTAAGCTTTAACTGTTTTGTGTAATTAAACAAAGTTTTCCGTTCCTTAGTAAAGAGGACACAATGTTATTGTATTATATTTCTCCTGAAAAATAATTGTATTTATCTTTCATTTATGTAAATTGTCGCAGATTTTGAAGGTTTCCGATGTAAACGTCGTTACAATTCAGACATGCATTTTAACAAAAAATGATATATAGAAAAAACATGGTAATTTATATGCTATGTTGTCTGTATGCTTGAAATAGAGTAAGATATTAATGATATTATTTCACATACCTGGTGTGTCTGACATCGAGTTTAAAAATCTCATTGTTTAAGGTTACTTGCAGATTTAACTTAATTTTCATAAATTTTGACTTCATCTGCCTCTTTTGATTAATTTGGATGACAATCTTTACCTTTTTTTTCGTTACAATTGTCACAAATAAGAAATCATTTGTATGTATTGTAGAAAAAAGAGAACCAGTTTATATAATATAATGTTTCAAAATTATTTATTTTTTGCATCTGCATTACAATTGATTGTAATGCAGCTTAGAACAATGATAAAACAAATAGGATCTTAGGTAGCTTGTTAGGTGGTTTGTACGTTATTGCAGAATGATAACATTATCTCTTCAATGTAATGTTACTTTTATATATTAGCTTTACTATATAAATATTTTTGTTGAAGCCTAAAACATGAGAATTTTTTTTTCCCTTTTGATGCTTCCACTAAACTGACTGACCTATTCCTTTTCAAATTTACCTCTGGACAGAGGGCACCTGTCAATATAGACCATATTATTACTTTCCCAGTGTGGCCCTTATTCAGAGTTTTAACTGTACATTCCTCTGAAAATTATTTCCATTCATTTCAATATCATTTAAATATCCAAGAGAACAAGGACTGAACACAGGGAGTCCCTACATATGCTATATTGACCTGCCTGATCATATGTTATTTATAATGTATCACAATTTCTAATTTTCCTTGGTATAAGATTGCATGGGGTGTACCAGTCACAGAGCATAAATTACGACAAATTTAAGAACCAGTCTCCCTGGAGAACTTGATTGTAGTAAAAGACCGACACCCGCTGACTGGGGTGTCTTAACTAATGGAGAAACTAACTGCGGAGAAATTTCTCAGAAAACAAATATGGATTTTCGATGATTCCCAAAATGGTAAAAACTGACAAAATATTGCTTGTTAGTCTAAGCCGATATTTGGAATATTTTCAAGATATTTTCAGCATGTACATGTATAAGGTTTATTTAGTGTTTATTGTGTCATTGTATGTTTGTGAAGTAATATCCTAGGGAATATATTTTGTGACAGAAATTGATTTTCTCTTGTTCCAAAGTTCTATACAATCTGTTGTTCAAATATTGATTGATTTTATTGTAATTAATCAATACAATATTGATAAGTAGTTCTGTTCATGAGGTTATTAACAAATACTTCATCTAGTGAAGTGCCCCATAAATTGGCTTAAATGAACACTTTTACTGCAGTCAATTTAAAAAATAATATTGATTATGGGGATTGAATTGTAAGTATGAATTGATTTAATGGCAATATAATTAAAAAATAATTAGAAAGTGCTTGTGTTGAAAATTTATGTTTGTATAACCGAATAATGCTGTGATCAGCCCGATACTGGGGTATGTCATAAATTTGCATTGCATATTTAATTTCATGGTTTTGTTTGATAATTTATCCACTAATTAAAGTAACCTCAAATTGTCATCTTAAAATTCATAAAATGTGTATATCGAGGTTTCAACGCAACAGTGTCGTAACTCATACTGGAATAAGAACAAGTTACGACAGTGTTGCGCTGAACCCTCGATATGTAAAATTCTGGATCTTTCAATATTACTCCCTGCTCTGTAGGTTGCAATGTCCTCCATCTCTGATTAAAATCTAGACAGTATCACAAGCATTGTAAGCACTATGTAAATACAACACTCTTGGAATCAGAGCTCTTGGCTGAAAGCAAGTACAAGATGAAGTAGATGTCATAGAAATATTTACAAATACTATTTGTATCAAAGTGTTACAGGAATTCCCCAAGACCTAGTTCCTTTAAAGCGTATGAATGGTCGGATGTGACATGATTTCAATTATAAGACATAAAAAACTCCAGTTTTCTGTCACTTGACCAGTAGGAATTTGGTTAGATTGACAGAAAAACTTTTCATTTTTTTTACTCTAGACACTTTTTGAATATGATCGAGTAGTATGTTTCATTGTTAAATAATTTCGTACTAAGGATTTTGCCTGTAGAAATTTAAGGAGTCAACACCCAAAAAGGGGTTGGTCAGGTACACGTAAACACAAGTATTTTTTCTTGCCTGATACAGTTATGATTGATACTTGTAATGTTGTGACATATCATCTGAATGTTACATCCAGTGTTTTAATATAGGCTGTAGATACCCTTATTTGAATGTGATTCTACTAGAAATCAATGCGATGTTGTTAGCAAGTTTTATAGATATTTATATATAAATATATAAATAAACACGTATAGGTATATTACATATAAAGTTTCATATCTTTGTGTTCAATGTACATTGATTTTTCATCCCCATTTTTCTATTGATCTGAAAATTAATAAACCCAGGTGTAGGTGCAATATAGGTGTAGCATTTTGTATGTGCGAGATTTATGTGTGTTTTAATCATCATAATATACAGGTTCAATTGAATCTGATAGATTTTCTGTGTATAGTTAAAGTAAGTCTTGATGATATTTTTGTTGGTGATTATGGTTGTGTAGATGTCTGTGTTGTAGGTAGTGGTGCTGTTGTCAGTGTTGGTACTGGCACTGTTGTTCATATCAATTATCCAATGTTGGTATTCTGTTGTTGAATATTTTCATTATGTATTGTATACATTTTATCATGGACGACAATATTCTGCATCTATTTCAGAGGTGACAATAAAACAGTTGAAAGAAAGATTGAAAGAAGGTGAAGATAAAGTAGAAGCTGTTGCCGAGGTAACTGAAATAATTTTTATGTTTTATTTGAATTTTTTTTCAGCAAATTTTCAGTTTATTCTTGCTGTAAGTTATTTGATGTTGTATGCAACAATTTAGATTATTGAGGTGGGTAAGAATTATGACTTATAAACAATTAGATTTCATAGTCTTGTGTTTTTGTATTTGGAGGTGATTGTCCAATCAATTGCAAAGCTTGCCTTGGCTACTTTCTCATTAATTGTTTGTAAGATTTTAATTCAACTTGTTGGACAGTTACAAAAAACAGCTCATGTTGCGCATGTTGTCATCTTTTTAATGTATTGCTACATTTGTCCAGTTTTTGTCCTTTGAAGTTTTCAGTGAAGTAAGCTTTGATGATATCTACATGTACGAACTATTGATTTGTTGTCAAACATGCATTGTTTGTGATGATGTGCAGAGAAATCAGCTTCTACAATTAATGCAATCTTTACCTTTTATTCACTTGACTCATGACCATCAGTTTTAAGATATCATGTGACAAGAAATGTGTGGAAAAAAAGAAACCCTCTGTCCATTGCTGATGTGGTAGAAACAAGTTAATTCAGCCCCGGGCTTAGACAATACATGTGATACATTTAATGTAATGACAGGATTATTTACCTCTGTATTAGGATAAATCACCTATTTAGAAAATGTTGGGAGTACCATCCAAATACAGCAATATTAGTGCATTCAGTAATTAATCTACCTTTGTTGATAGCTGTATGTGCTGAACAGTTATAAATTGATCACACGTGTACCCCGAGGTTACATTAGGTGGTATATGAACACTGTTAATTGTTTGTTTTAATTGTTATAGCTTTGATACACTATATCTATAGCTAGAGACATTTCTTATGTAATAACCGCTCCTTTTTAGAAATCATATGAATATTAACATTGAATCATAAATTTTTGTAATATGTGATAAAAACAGTTTTGTGAATTTTTAGTACATTTTTTCCATCATAAACATGATTTAGTTGCTCTGTCTTGAATTAAGGGACTGCTTGACATTAATCAGGGGTATCATAAAAACATTATCAGGATAAGTCAGGCCCTCCAGTGGCTTTTGTTAAAATCTTGCTCTATACCATTGTCCTATTTTGTTGTAGATAAAGAAATCCTATATAAATATTACATTTGATGTTTTACTATTGAATATTTCCCTTTACTCTCTCAACCTTTCTTGAAATATAGCTCTTTGCACCCTTTGGCCACAGTGTGTGCAATGAATGTATTTCTTTCATTAATAATTGGGAAAAGTATGCTAATTCTATGACAGAATTATTAATTAGTGGTACTGCAAACTGGCATAGGGTAGCATGAAAACTAAGTCACTTGTATTTATGGAAATTGAAGGATTTTTTTAATGAAGTCATATATTTTAGCTGTGTTAAATTTAAGTAAAAAGGTGTTTGAATCTTTAGTTCTTGTACAAGTCTTCAAGAATCAGCTGTAGGAAATAACAAGTTATGTTACTAGACAATGTGCATCTTCTTATGGATACAAAGTCATGATTTTGACAGGGCATTCAGTTTTCATCATACGGTCAGCCTGAAGGAGTCAATTTTTCATCCAGTGTTAATATTTGTGTTTTAACTGCTTGTACAGATACTTCAATTGGTCTCTGTACTAAAAACTCCTTAGGTTTTCATTGATAATGTGTTGTTACCAAAACGCGGTAACTCATTCAGACAATTACTGAAGTTAGTCTGTTATACCCTATAGCCGTATACATGAAATGTACTCATTTGTCAAATGCCAAACTCTACCTGAGGAGACGACAGTCAGATAGACAATGAATTACATCTATATGGTGTTAATTCTTTGATAGTGTTAAACGAGTGAACCAGTCGTGCATGACTGATTAATATTATGAGAACCAGTCGGCTAATCAGAAGAGAGTATTGTAACGAAGGGTGGGATTTCAGATCAATGCGTCTATATGACATTGATGGGATGTGTCAATGACAAGCTTGATTGTTTCTTTACGATGTTTCATATCACACATCCTGACCGAAGATCTATAACACCTTGTTTTCGGCATACGCAATTTTATTTATCGACTTACGTTTTGTAGTTAAACAAAAAGAAGGACTTTGTTACTTGTTCAGTGCTCACCGGCTAAATCAAATTGATTTTTAATTGGATATTGACGATAATTCCATAAAAACAATAATGAATTTAAAAGTGCTGATTTAAAAAGATTTAGAAAATTATCTCATTATGATCAATATTTTAGTCCCGAACTAAAGAAAAGGAACGAGAACTCCAGAAGCATTTCGCCGAGAAAGAGCGTCAATTACAAGAAACTCAACTTTCTGTTGCTAGGAAACTCGGAGAAGCTGAACAGAAGGTTACTTCACTGACCAATGGTACGTAGAGTTGTACATTTTTCTATGTTATGAATGCATTGTTGTTTATAACTGTAATGTTTGTTTATTGTTGTTGGTTTTCTTTGAGATTTTAAATTAGCAATTACTGGTAATGAAATATTTCGTGTTAAATTGTTTATATTAAATTGTGGTTTAATTTATTAAACCAGAATTGTATATTAGACGTAGATCTGTTATTTTTTTCTTGAATTTTTTTATTTCTATTTCAAATATATTGGTTGACTGATTTTCTAATATTTTGAAATCACTGTTCGAAAACGTAATCAAACAAAAACATATTTCAATGAAATATTCTTGTCATGTAGATGGAAAATTCAACATGAAATGTCTGATTATATCTCTATGCAGAAGCAACGATGCTGATTTTTTCTAAAATTTATATAAACTGTTATTTCCATTATTTTATTGAATATCTTTGAACAACATTATTTTAAAATGTTTTTTTTTTAAGTATTAATTGGGTTACAGGAAATAAAAAGACGTGAAGACGTTTTTCGCGGAAATGGGTTAATGCATTTTTCAATCATCCATGGAAATATGTTAAAGATCTCACTGATAATGTGTTCGTACAACATAATTTTTATGTTGTTTTATGTACATGTCATGCATACGAAGTATTTATCTCCTATTGTTGTTGTTTTTATATAAATTGAAAATTTAGTCAGTAGAAGTCACCACCATGATGGCACACTTCAAGATTACTTTATTCATGTTTAGACAAAACTTCATTCAATTTAATACTACGGCAATAAGTCAGTGGAAATAACAAAAATCAAGTTTACTTTATTGACAAAAAACAAAGTATCTGTCAAAACGTGTTTCTGGTTTTTATCATTGATGGTCTACCTTTAATTGAAATTTGACAAGTTCACAATGAGAGCAATCTACCAGCTTTTTACTTACACACTCTTTAAAAGTTTCGTATTTTTGGGAGAATTAAGCTTGAGTGAAAAAAAATCCCTAAATAGGGGAAAAAGTAACACCGTGTATTCATTTAATGACCATTTTAAATACTGGACATGTATTTTAGGTGTTGACTTCAAAATAATTCAGAAAAAAGGCCTATCAGAAAATAGACTTATTTTTTGTAGTAAGAAATAGACGAATTATTGTTGTGGTTTAATTGCAGTTATTATTTTATTGTATCATTTTTATATTTTTGCGTTTAACCAAGGCTTCATAGAAACAAAAATATTCATGTATTCATGTTACAGCTGTTTTTTTGTAACATAAGCAACATTAAGTTCTTATATGTCCATTGGTAATCAAGGCATATTAAATCTAACCATCTTGACAAAAATTTGAAAATCCATAATCACATGCTTTGATTTTTGTCACAAAAATCTTAACACAAAAAATTGTACAAATCACTCAGTAAATTATAAAGTAAAATTTTGTAGTGCTAATAATGGAAACATATCTAAGTCAAGAACTCTGCATGAAGGTTATTTCTATGCTGTAAGGTACTGTATGATATATGTCTTATGTTTATGAAGTTGTAAGGAAGCCAGACACTATATGTGAAACATTACCACATAGATTGTTCCGTATTTATTAACTGTTACAGTTAGACACGGTGAATTATTACAACAATATAACACAATGTACCGTGTTTTGATTTACTTCTTTAGATACGTGTATAGACACTATACAGTCAAACTTGTGAACAAAGGCCACCCATGGGAATGATATAATGTGGCCTTTATTGATAGGTGGCCTTTGTTGAAGAATATTATAATATAAATAATCAATGACAGATATTTAAAGAAAGGCCATTATGCACATTGTGGTGGCTACTAACACAGGTTTGATTTTTATTGAAATAATACCAGGTACTCAATTGTGGATGAGTTGTTTCTCTATCTCACAAAATAATTCAATTCTTTGTTACAACATAGGCTTAAATAATATCAAGAAATCACTGAAATACAGGATTTTATTAAAAGTGATTTTCGTAAAAAATATTTTAGATTTTTCTTTACTTAAATAAACATTGATATATTTCCAAGTATCCAAATCATGGTATTGCTACATTTTGATAGTAAATGAATATTCAAAATAATCTCTCCTGACCAAATTTGGCCAATGTTGAGTTAAAACATTATTTAGTAGGTTTATGATTGATAGCTGTTATATTGACAGTGGGTGGGGTTCAGTTTTCAAATGTGTCTGGCCCACCACACCTTTGTATTGATTTATACTGTATATCAGTACACAGACATTAGATTCATATATGACCAATTTGTTGTGTAATAAAATAATTGTTTTTAGACTAATTGATTTTTGTGTCATTTAGTCAGTTCTGACATCTTTCCAATTCTTTATTATGATTTACTAATAAGTACGGAGTGTGACCTTTCAATTAGTCCAGCATCTGACCACTGACCATTTGACATTGATAGCTAGAGGGCACAACACTTCTGTGGTCTGAACTCAGGACAGATGACCATTGACAGGCACTGTCTATCATAGAGAGAGAGAAACTGACCGGTAAATAGGTTGACAATGGACTGTATGTGGTAGGCAAACATAAATCAACATATCCACAGAAGGCTTAGCTTGTTTTAAAAATTCATGAACAAAATAATTATGTGGTTAGGCTTTTAGTCTGTTAGTATGGTCAAACTTTTGAACATAATTATCTAGGCCACCCATGGGAAAGACAAAATGTGGCCTTTATTCAGAGGTTATTTTGTTCTAAATAATCAATAACAGTTTTTAAAAGAATGGCCTTTATTCACAGGGTGGCCTTTATTCACAGGTGGCCACTAGCACAGGCTTGACTGTATAATTATTTGTATATCAGATCAGTAAGTCCTTACATCAGCCAGCCAATACTAAGAATTGAGACAGTTTTGTGAATTTCTAGTTCTACAGTAATTTAGTTAATAATATCTTGTAAATCATACAACTTATAATATATTTATACATACCAAAGCTGACTCAATGTAAACATTTTGTAAAAAAAATAAATGGAGAATAAGGTTATTTTTTTCATTTCAGTTTTAATAGTTTAAAAAAAAGCTCTTTATACTTTTAAAATTGTTAAAAAAGGTGAATTTACTGTAAAAATGATAGATTAATAATGAAATCAAGTTGACTAGTATTTTATGTGAACTGGTGGTTTTATAGTTGTAATCTGCTTAATTCAGTCATACCCTATACTAGACCACTAAACAAGGAGTGTGGTTTTACTAATCACTGTACTGGGTAATGTTTGAGGTTTGGACGCAAATTGTTTAATAAATACCATTTATAAGTATATAGCTTTGTTTTTTTCCCACAATATCAGTATACATTAATTAATTTATTTTACAGCCTTAGGGCAGTTTTTTTTAACATGAGCGGTCACACTTTCTCTATCATACAATTGCCTATAACTGTCAAATTGAATCTAATGTGAACATCTTCATCCAAATATGGTCATTTGTCTTTCAAGTACATTTTGTCAAGTTATCGGGACTCCTTAGCTTCAAGTCATATCTATAGGTGCGGTTTATTCGATGTTATTTGACCAGTCATCAACTGCTGTTTGGCATTGCTTGACTGATGGCTTCTGTCTTACTGTAATGTTAATTGTTATATACAGTTTGTCCATTTATTATAACTTCATCATTCATTAACTTTAGTAATTGTTGCTGAAATCTGTAAGATATATTTAGATAAAGAATACATTATTTTCATACATAAAGTCATGTGTTATTTGGCTTATACTTTTAGTGACTTCGGGTAATTGACTGATGCTTTTGATGACTGTGGGTATTTGACTGATACTTTTAGTGACTGTGGGTAATTGGCTGGTACTTTTAGTGACTGTTGGTAATTGGCTGATACTTTTAGTGACTGTTGGTAATTGGCTGATACTTTTAGTGACTGTGGGTAATTGGCTGGTACTTTTAGTGACTGTTGGTAATTGGCTGATACTTTTAGTGACTGTTGGTAATTGGCTGATACTTTTAGTGACTGTTGGTAATTGACTGATAATTTTAGTGAATGTGGGTAATTGGCTGATACTTTTAGTGACTGTGGGTATTTAACTGATAACTTAAGTGACCGTGGGTATTTAGCTGATATGTTAAATGATGACTGTGGAAAGGTTCATTATTGAGGTCATATCTTTAAATGAATTGTATATATATCAAGTAAAATGTCTTAAACATAAAATGTTTCCAAATGATGATAAAATAGTGTCCTAGGTATCTGTAGCCTTGTTATACAGTGTTTTAGTGACTACAGAACTTATCATTGACAACTTCACCTTGTTGCTAAGTTATTCTTACTTACGCTATGTGTTAGTCAAAGGTAAAAATGTACAAAAAAACAGAATTAATGATCCAACAATCTGTATATGCAAATTTATATGTACAACTTGATATTATTAAAACTGATTGATAATCAGATAATTAATGAATATTGATGGCATTCAATTATGAACTACACAACTTAGAATATAAAATGAAGTTTACATGAAAAAGTTTGAAAATTAGTATTCATACGGTTTACAACAGATCAATAATTATAGTTATGAACTATGAAACAATTCACCTGTTGATTATGATGGATTGAGTGATGTTGGCCGCATGCAGACGTCACACAAAATCTGATACAAAAAACTTCACTCAATTGGCACATAACTAAGGCGTAATGATACAAAACTATTTATCGAGGTTCAAATTTAGGGGATGGCAATTTATTGCAAGTGTCTCATCTTTTAGATGAATACTATTTTTATTTTATTTTTCTAAAGTTTTAGTATACAAAGAAAATTAAAATTTTATCTGAAATACGTACACATGTTCACCTATATATGAAATAATAAAATTTATTGTTTGAACTTAATCATGTTTAGTTGTACTAAGTAAGAAACACACTTGATTACCTTTATTTTATTTATTCACGTCGAACATGACACCGATGTATCTTAATTGGTGTAAAATTAGTTCCTATAACGTCTCTATATATATCTACCAAATCTGAATCACTAAAAAAAGACAAAATCGTTTTTATTCATGTTTAACTATGGTTTAATTTGTTGATAATCTAAGATCAGATCAAGATAGAAAAAAGTAACTTTCTTGGCCTTGTGTGATCTTATTATTGTTTGAGATATTCCTCCCTAGGGATGATCGATATTCTGCGTAATGAGGCGTAAACTTAATGTAGATGAACAATCTGTTACTTTTTATTAACTGCAAATTTATGACTATCTATTATTGATGATAAAATTTAAACAATAATATTACTTATGATTGATCATTATTTGCATTGAATTTATGCATTGTTGATTTTTATCTTTTTTATTAGAGACGGTTTAGAATATTGTAGTTTTATTGAAGACATATTTTATAATTGTTATATTTAGATATTGAAGAGCATCAGGTGTACTCTCTGTTTAGTCTATTGACATGATTAAAGTTGTGTCCCCTCCCACATACAAAATGAACAGATCATTATGTTTTTTCATGTAAGCCACATACAATTTGACCACATATATTTTTTTACTGTTTGATTCATTTATAAACTTGAATGTTAAATGTCTGACTGGTGGAAATGTTTAGTGTATACATAATTATTTTGAGTTTGTAGAATAATTTTACTGTTTACCGTGTTGTTCCATGCCACATTGTACAAATATGTACTCATGTACATGTGAAATAAAATTCTGTTCTGTTCTGTTACAAGAGCATTCTGATGATATTTCGGATGACCTGTTTAATTTTCTTTAAAACGATTTATCAGATAATTGTTTGTTTAACAAAATGAATGCTTAAATAATTGGGCATTAATTGATCTGTTATAAGATCAGACTAGCTGAATTATTTCTGTTTTGTCTTAAATTTATAAACATACCTCAGGATGAGAAGTAACGAGGTTTCTCATATACGTTTGTAATGAACTAGATGGAAAAGGTGGGAAGATTTGAATATCATCTTTCTGAACACAATGTTTAGTTATAACAATGCTACAGTCTTTGTGTCATGCTTATTAAAACATACTTGAAATTTTATTTTTCACCACATAATAGCATAATATAACTGTATTAAACTACGACGATGAAAATTTCCTTTTTGTTACTATGGAAACCAATTTTTTTTATTGATGTTATGTTTCTTAATATTTTTTGTTTTGGTTGGAAGAATTTTATTTACATTAAGCTATATAAGATCTTTTATTTGATTATTAGTTCTTATGCGTTCATACTATGTATAAATAATACCGCAGATTGTTTGAACTTGGTCTAAACACATGCTAATTAGATGGTGATCAATTGCTCCAATCAGATGTAGTTAAATTGATCGAAATGATACGTTTGATAGATCGACATCTATCAGCTTACAATTAAGATCGTATCTTCCTAACTTAACTGACACATATCCATTTTTTGGTACCTGATTAATCAAATGTCAATTATGTAGTTACAACACTGATGTGATACTTATAATGAATCGATATAGTGAAGTTTAATTTTTCTAAGTAACGGAAATATATGTCATTATAAAAGAGACCATGGTAGCTAGTTTAATTGTTATAGTTACCTTCTATATCACTGTCTGTTCATTTTAGCTATACAATTAATTGTAAAACTATTCTTTAAATCAAGTAAATTGAAATACATGTTTGAGGTTGAAATATGTACCTGATAGTGATCTTTTTTTTTACCAGGTACAGACAATTACACCAAATAATTATTTTGTTTTTGTGTCGCTAAATCAATAAGAAATTTGTATATTTGCATTCATGATTTGTAAAAGTTATAAGTTTTAATTGTCAGAATTAATAAAAAGATTGCTGTTTTTTTGCTCTCCATTGATTTAGATGTTTGATTGTCCATTCTGGAACAGTAGGATTGCTTGTGACTATCCATTCTGTAACAGTCGGATTGCTTGAAGCCATCAACTAAGGGGAACTGTTTTAGTTATAAATTTGCGACAATTTTACATGTACACACTTTATTGCTAAGCTAAATACCTTCATTGTCAGCCAGGACGACATTTGAAGTGATCATTTGAAACTTTAATGCTTTTAAATAAATATTCTGCAACAATTATTAATATACTGTCGACAAAATACTTTTCTATGAGAACAATTGGTGAATTAAAGCTTACATAATTAACGTCAAACGCTGTTAATTTTTATCTCGTCGACGTCTCTAAGCTTCGTCTTATTTATGACACGGGGAGCACTCAGGTTTACCGTTAGATTTTAGTTCTATGACATTTTCATTAATTTTGTAAGATTTCGGGAATATTTTAATATTTTCGACATAGAAATTTGTCAGTGTTCTCGGCTGTTGTTCGTATAATCTGTCATTTTGTTTCATATTCATGTGATTTTTATGTAAAATGGCGATACCGAAACACAGAGATTCATTTTATCGGTAATGTTAAGATTTAGACTGATAACCTGTATCTGTCACCACAACATATAATATTGCTTCCATTTTTCTGTTGGACAGTCTCTATTAATCATACAATGGTATATGTTGTTGATTTATTTATAACTTTGGCTTTCACGCGTTAGACACATCCATTTTTAGCGATATTCCTAAAGTGACTTTCAGTTTCCATCACTAGACGTGATCTGTTTTGTTTAGATCACAGATTTATTCTCATTTTGTTAATGAAAATTAATGATAAAAGAATATTTCTATTACAAATTTTACCATTTACATTAGTCAAACATGTGTTGTTTTTCTTCTATTAATCGTTTTAATGAAGATATAAATATATATGAATGTATGTTTTCTGTATTGACTGTAATACACTGTTAGAAATCATTAGATATACAATGTTTTCTGAGTTAAACTTACCCTTACATCATCTCTTTCTCTAGAAACAGATCCAATGTCTGCAATATTTGTTCAAGTTACCTAGTTCAGCTTATCAAAATGTTTATTACTGTTGATGCTAATGTCTTGATGCTAATGATTGTTTCTTGTATATTTACAGCATTGGAGAATGCCCAGTCTGAGTTATTTGATGTTAAATCCAAATATGACGAGGCTACATCAGCAAAGTAAGTTGTCTCCCTGTCTTTAGTGATTTGTCTCCCCTGTCTCTAGTGAGTTATCTCCCCTGTCTCTAGTGAGTTATCTCCCCTGTCTCTAATGAGTTGTCTCCACTATCTCTAGTGAGTTGTCTCCCCTGTCTCTAATGAGTTATCTCCCCTGTCTCTAATGAGTTGTCTCCACTGTCTCTAGTGAGTTGTCTCCCCTGTCTCTAATGAGTTATCTCCCCTGTCTCTAGTGAGTTGTCTCCCCTGTCTCTAGTGAGTTATCTCCCCTGTCTCTAGTGAGTTATCTCCCTTGACTCAGGTGAGTTATCTCCCCTGTCTCTAATGAGTTATCTCCCTTGACTCAGGTGAGTTATCTCCACTATCTCTAGTGAGTTATCTCCCCTGTCTCTAATGAGTTGTCTCCACTATCTCTAGTGAGTTGTCTCCCCTGTCTCTAGTGAGTTATCTCCCCTGTCTCTAGTGAGTTATCTCCCCTGTCTCTAATGAGTTATCTCCCCTGTCTCTAATGAGTTGTCTCCACTATCTCTAGTGAGTTATCTCCCCTGTCTCTAATGAGTTATCTCCCTTGACTCAGGTGAGTTATCTCCACTATCTCTAGTGAGTTATCTCCCCTGTCTCTAATGAGTTGTCTCCACTATCTCTAGTGAGTTATCTCCCCTGTCTCTAGTGAGTTATCTCCCCTGTCTCTAATGAGTTGTCTCCACTATCTCTAGTGAGTTATCTCCCCTGTCTCTAGTGAGTTATCTCCCCTGTCTCTAATGAGTTGTCTCCCTTGACTCAGGTGAGTTATCTCCCCTGTCTCTAGTGAGTTGTCTCCCTTGACTCAAGTGAGTTATCTCCACTATCTCTAGTGAGTTGTCTCCCTTGACTCAAGTGAGTTATCTCCCCTGTCTCTGTTACCCAACCCATTATCAAATACTCTCGAAATTTGAAGTCGTCTGAAACATGAAGAATTTATTTTATATGTCTGTAGACGTCAGTGTATTTACTAATTTACTGATCTCTGAATGCCAAGTTATCTGTTTACAGCTACACATGCATGTCTGATGTATTCATTAATTGTCTTATGCAAGTCATATATCTGAGGCTCGTTGGTTACAGAAATTTATGATTTATAATTGTATCTGTTTTTATATGTGATGAAACAATTAATATAAAATTATTAAGACTAAGTTTAGTTTCATTATTCATCATAAGAATGTTTAAAAATGACATAATTGTCCTAGCTATTCTGTAGGAGACATATTATAATATTTAAGTTTTATTCATAAAAGATTATTTGATAGAATTAGTTGTCATTGGCAAACTGGAAGTCTTGTGTATATACATACATGTACATGTAATTAATGTTTAATGATGTTGTTGGCTGAATGCCCTGTAAAATAATTCATGAACTGTTCATGAAGTTTGTAAGAATAGTTCAAGAAAAAATCATGATTTTATTAATTTCTTTCGAAGGGGGAAGTGTATGAGAGATATCATTGAGAAGATTGTAGTACTTACAAGATATGTTAGTAGATTAGTTGAGATTTTCTATCGGCGAAAATCAATATCAATATGTCGCAAAATTGTCACTAGATCATGGTAAGATTATATTGGGGAGACAGAAAGACAATGCTGTTACCAGCTGGTGATCTGATCAATATACGAGTTTTAGTGCTTTACCAGCGTTACAATGCATCGCTTATAGATCTCTATTGAACGTGAAATTGACGTTTTGTCGCAATACAATGGATCTTGTATGGATTTTCATCCATAAAATGTAGTATCTACTCAAGAAGCTCTTCTGTGGCCAATATGAAGATCAATAATGTTCTGTGAATACAGTCTGTTCAAAATTGATTCTCAGATCACCATTATTTTGCTATATTGAATCGAGATAGGAAGGGGGGGGGGAGGGTGTCAGTAATCAATAAATTTGGAACCTAGCTCTAAAATCCCGTAGGGAGACTTCTAGCTGGCTTGTACGATTGATTGGAGGCGATTATTGATTCGGTTACAATCAATGTGATATTTTCACTTGGTGTTATTTCCAATCAGCGAAACTGGTGACAAGTTAATGTAAGCATATTGTACCATAGGGTTTCCAAAATAAATCAATCAATAGATTTTAGATAATATTGCAATTGCATAGCATTTTCACTGGGGACATTTGGGCTTATTCCATTAAGCTTGAAAGTTGCAAGAGTTTGCTGTTGTTTCTAGATAGTATTGAAAAAGTTCTTTTATTTATTTTTATGCATATGAATTTTTTGATGATTATTTTTTTATGATTTAATGCATTCAATTTTGCCAAGGGGATGAATTTTTGAAATTTTTGAAATTATGATCAATTTTGAAATTTTTATTTGACTCCATATGCATTGATAGCTCAATCAATTAATCGGCCAATCAATCAATGAGTCAGTCATTCAATCAGTCAATCAATCAGTCAGTCAGTATGTGAATCAGTCATTCAGTCAAACAGACAGCCAATCAATTGATCAATCAAACATTTTAATTTAAAAAAAATGTACTTTTACAATTTTTGACATATAGATTAACCTCAATTGTATATTTTGTACAATATACCTGTGGTTATCATCTGCATGTTTTTCACCATCCTGTTACGGAAGATTTTATTGTTGACACGGCTTAATTAATCATATATTGAATGTTGGGATGGACGACAAACTGTATTTAAAGTCAAGTATGAAGGCTTGTTCACTGATTTCATTGAACGATAATTACCTCAGCAACCCGATTTATTTGACAAGCTATTTACCAAATGTAAGTTACAAACCATCGCCCTGACCATGTGTACAGATTTATTACGAATAAATGAATATTTTATTGATAACATCTCAATATGGTATACAATGACTGTCAGTTCCGTAATCATTTGATGCACAATTACTCTATTGTGATATAGTTAACCCCTTTCTCTGTGTATAAACTGTTATTATCTCGAGGAATCTGCACATCAGAGTACTAGAATACACTGAACATTGTTTCTCATGATAAGGTATTTAGACCTGAAACCTTAATTCAAGAATCAGTATCCCAAGTTTGCTTTACATTAATTGTGCAAACAAATTTTATAATTAATTGAAAATTAATTTAAGATCTTTTTCAATTTCAATTTGTAAGAATTTAGTATACCGGTAGATGTGTAATTGATATACACATAAGTTATTAAGCATATATCAATGCAGATTTCCACCACGTCAGTAAGACTACCTGCTACATGATGGTGGAACAAGAAAAAGTTATAAAAGTCATTATATAGAGTTTAAGTCTAAATATTTGGCTGAAATACAGAGTGGAATTAAAATAGGTACAGATATTATGTGGTTGTTATATTAGGGTGGTCACATCATTGAGAAAGCTGCTTTTTTATCTGGTTATCTGATATACAGGTACAATATATTTTATGTAAATATCCTAAATATCCATCAGGTCTGTAAAGTAGTATTAAAGCCTTATTAACTGTGTAGCGGTAAGATACATCATAGATATATATATATACAAAGTACTGTGATACCTTGTAACACTTGGGGGAAAAAAATCTTCTTTCTTAGGTCATGCGTTGGCAATAAAATCACCTTGTTATAGTTTTACCTGTCTATAACCCATTTTGTTTGATGGGTTATCCATAAAATCAGCAACATTATTGATGATATCACAGACATGCAGCCTTCTCAGTTAACAATGACCAATCATAAATGTCACACTAAATCATCAAAGTCTTGCTAAATAGACAACCATATATTGGTAATTAATTCATTGAAGTGATGTTCTATTTCCCTCCTAATTGGTCAAGCAGTCATGTCCTTTGTTTCTGAATCAAGAAAAATAATATTAATTATTTTATGCTAAGTTGATATTTCTGATAAAATGAAATAAATAATTGTTTAGATCGAAGAAAATTTAAGAATTTGGACTAAATCTGAAATACGCATATCATGAAAAGCTTACTGCATAAAATTGCTTATATATTTTACTACACATGGAAAATGGCTTGCTGAGTACGGGGGAGTGGGTAACGACCAGTTGAAAACCCTGGAAGACCGATTTGGTCAATTGTCTGTCAAACATTACTAAATTCTGTTGAGATTTCGTGTGAAATGTAACATCGAATGAAGGTAGTCACATTTTATGTTCTGTACCTTACCTCCGTGTTTCCCTCTAGCTAAGACCTGCCAAAAAAAACTACAGCAATTAGTGCAACAATTTATAAACATGGAAATAATTTTCATTACCTGAAAAGATTAATTTTCAACATGTGTAAGTTTGTTCCAGATAAGTATTTTATACGTAATAATCTGGTAATGTATTGTTGTAAATGTAATGAAGCTTAAATGATGTAATTGTTAAATTTGACTCTAAGTTTGTTTGATGTCCTTCATTCTATCTTAGCGGCTCATTACTGACGTTGAATTGATTTTGTACGAAGGCAACATCAAAGTTAGAATTGTGATAATTTCAATATTTTATTGCCCCAAGATCAGCATTTTCGATGTTTCACGCCTCGAACATGATGTACCTGAATTCTACCACTTCCGAGAGCCAATAAACATCTTTTGTCATCTTCCAGCTACATACAGTGTAAAAATTACATACATTCACTGTTGTCACCGATAAAAACTTTTATTACGTTGCACTAAACAAGAATCGGCCGATGTTGAAATAATTATGTGGACACAATTGAGACATTGAACTCGACGATTGGAGAAGTTTATCTACAATGTTAACATTTCCTGTCAAAAGCATAATCAAGTGTAACGACACAACATTATTGGTGTTATATGGAGGAAACATGGTATCGTGTTGTTTGTCACTATAAGGTTGTGATTTGAGACGGTTTGTCGTCAAACAAAAATGATTTTAGATGTTAAAACTACAGGTGTCTTAATGTATTATTTACAATACGCTGATTAAAGGTAGAAATTTCATCTGATAAGTTGTACTTGTCAAAAATGACTTTGAAAACGGAACAATGTAGAAATCTAGCATGTTGTAATTTTTGTGTACCATTCATTTGGAATTATGTAAACGATTGAAATTAACTATGTCTAGATCACTTCTGTCAGGTTGACTGTCATCTGGTTGGTGTTATGTCTAATAGTATCATACACTTGCTACTTACCTGGACTTCAATCTTGCTACTTTTTGCCCCATCAGGTTTTGAGGATAAATGAAGAAATCAAAACTGGACAAGTCTTGTTTGATTCCATGTACACACCTAAATGTCTGACTTTAGCTGAAATTATTCTGTAACTGTTCCCATATGAGCATCATACAAAAGATTAAGGACTGATTAATCTTACATTTTTTCTTGTTATCTTTATTTTAATTGAACCTTAATTACCTCATGTAACTGACTACAGTATTATTACAGTACTAATTATTAGTTTTATTGTAAGCAATACAAGATTGGATATAATTATATCTGATTTTCTCATCTTTTATCTTATCTTATAGTCAGAATGTTAAATCATTACATTCAAATAGCTGTTGACGTAATATTTAAACTATAGAATAAATATATAAACATAAATGTTTTCTGTATTATACAAAAATCCTTAATTTCACGAATATGAGACAGCTGGTCAGTGTTTGTATATTAGATAGGAAGTAGAGTGGGAGATATATTGGGTATTGATCCTAAAGAGAGATTGACAAAATGATATTGTAGATTATCCAGTGTTTTACATTGCCTGTTATTGACTTTGTGGACATTTCACCACTAATTGGGTATTGATTATTGGACTGGCTTGATTTACCACTCAACTGATGGTATGTTCATGACAAAGAAAACTAGAAGTCAGTATTTTGGGAATTGTCTTTGAAGTTACACACCACATTTAGACTGAACTCTACAACTTTCTGGATTATTTTGAATCTGTTTGAAAGTCATTCGTAGAAATAAATTGGAACTTTGTTTCTGTAAGGCGGCGCAATATTGCGGATATTGACTTCTATGACTGTGATCTGAGACTTGAATTAGATTATTTGGTGCATAGTGTGACTTTAATTGTTCAACGTTATCCGTACATGTGTGTGTGTACGCCAAGGTTTACCAACGTGAAAAATGTATTTAACCGATGTATCATGATGATTTGTTTTGTCGTACAATACTGATTGTACTTAATGAGTTACCATGATTTAGTAAAAGTCATAGTGTCATACTTTTTTCCATTGTACATTATGAATCGAGGATTTCTGTTTAATTGTTCGAAATGACATAGAGTTGTAAGTATTGTATAATTGTTAAATAATCAACCATGTATTAATAAAATGATAATGATAGTATTAAGATAATTTAATTATCAATTTCAAATATCAATTATTATAAGAAATCCTAATTTTACCAAAAAGAGGGTTTCATAGTTCTGTTAACAATTTTATCTATCTTGAATGATAAGAAGGAAGTTGAGTGTAAATAGTTCTTATTTGTGAGCTCAATTTGAGAACAAAAACACAGAAAAAGTGTGATACATGTCTGGATTTCCTGCATTTATCTCTCAAGCTGTCACCAAATAGATCCAGAGGCAATCATTAGACAATGCTATCAATATTGGTTTCATACATGTATTGATTTTAGTTTTGGATCAGGACCTAGTCGAGAGCAAAGTCATATCATCTGATGGTTGATTTCGCTGGATAATATATGGATTTTACTTTAATCTTCTGATATAGAACGGAAATCAATTTGAAAAATGGAAATATTACAGAACGATAGTGTAGCACTTGTCTGGCATTCTGTATTGTTTATAGCCTGAGAGAGAGAGAGAGAGGTTCTCTGTGTAACAATGAATACTGGCATTAACAGCTTGCATGATTATTTGCTTGGTGTTGAATAGTAAACTTCTTATCAACTTAGGTGAATTTTTTGCTGTTTTTCTCTTTTTTTCTCACTGATTTGCATAAATGCATAATTGACCAATCAGGTTCCAGTGTTTCCTACATGTACATAACTGTGTTGTTAAGAATGACATAGAAATGGATAGCTTTTTTTCACTGATTTTACTTCGGTAAACTAAAATTGATGTAAAGAGATGATCTTTATGAAACTCCTGGTACATAGAAGAATGTCTCATAATATACAGAATTTTGTCAATTTCTGATTAAAGTTCAGTTTTTGAAATAGAAATTGCCATGTCCAGACTTGGGTGTTAATTTTGAATTCTTTTTCACATGTTTTCAATTCATTGTTTTCTGTTTGTGTGAAGTTTTATAATGTGGTTTGACACGTAATTGAAATTCAGATTTATTCAAAATTATCATACTTTATGAGTTCTCAATCTATGTTATACAGGTTTATTGCACAGTTAGGCATTTGATTATAGTAAAACAATCAACTCATGAAATCATGCTTATATTATGTGTTAATTTAGTTAGTTTTATTTTACGCTGCGTACAGATTATGTTTTTGTCATTATTTCAACAGATGTTCAGTTCTTGATGTGTATACTGATAGAGAATTTAAAACTTAATGATCGTAGAAATGGTAATAAATTTCTTATCAACATGCCAGTTTATCATATTGACTGGTGTATGCAATTTCCTTGGTGCTATATGTGTTATTGAAGTTTTGTGTAAGAAATGGAAGTTCCATAACTTCTGAATGATAGTTGGGCATGTTACCTACCGGTACAAAGGATTGCTTAACTACACAAATTTTCACTGATTGAATATGCTGAATGAAACTGCTCTCTTTATGAAATCACATGTTTTTTTTCTCTTCGTGAAATCACTTTTTTTTCTTTATGAAATCACAGGATTTAATTCTCTTTATGAAATCACATGATTTAAATTCTCTTTATGAAATCACGTTTTTTTCTCTTTATGAAAATACATGGTTCTCTCCTTATGAAAAATCATGCACTTATAAAACTGAAAATGATGTGTCGTATTCTGTAACCGACAGTCTCAGTTTGTAATTGGCTTAATTGGGTATACAAGTCAGTGACCTTAATGTAAATAGAGTATAGTATCGACTTATTTTGCCCAAGTTTTTATGCTGTATTATGGGAAATAACTTACTTTAAATTTCTGTGTATTCTAGATCTGATGAAATGGAAATGGTGATGGCGGATTTGGAACGCGCCAACGAGCGAGCGACAGCAGCAGAACGTGAAGCAGAGATACTGAAGCATCAACTAAGCAATCTGACGGCAAGTTTGGGTGAAAATCGTGACGGTGAGTCACAGAATCGACCAGATATGGAACAAGCAATTGAAATACTTCAACGTTCTAACTTGGAGGCGGAGCTTGCTGCCAAAGAGAAGGAGGTATATACTATTTCTTGTTTAAGATGATGAAAGAATTTCTTGTAATTAGTAGAGTAGGGAATATCAGAGGTTTGCCTATTTTATAATCAAAGTGAGATATAGTATCTGAGATATTCATATCGTCTCTCGCACCATCTTAAGTTTGACTTATAATAATTTTGACCACAATAAATCTGCATCAAGTAATTCTTGGGAGTATGTTTATTAAATGGATACTGGATTTTTTTTTTATTTTCATTTAGAAGTAAATAAGATTTAATTACCCCATTTACACATACACTTACATACAATAACAATGTTAGAGGATATAGTTACTCATATGTGCACACATACAGTAAAACCCGTTTATATGACGACCGATTATCCGAATACTCTGTATTAACTGAATACACTGTATTATTGGAATATGATGGATGGCGACTATATGTTACTGAAATGGATCATTCGAAACCATGAATTATCTGAATGTTTTTTCGAACCCTAGAAATTGGAATAATCGAGGTTTTAATGTACAATGTTATACGTTAAGAGATATATTACACAAATATGCATACATGTGCACACATATTATTATATTCATACAATTATGTTATATGTTACAGATTGGTCAGTTGGTAGAAGATGTACAGAGATTACAAGGATCATTACAGAAACTGAAGGAGAACACAACACAACAGGTAAACTGACTGCATCTTGTCTATATACTCATACTGTCTGTAGGATGTCTCTCAATGTTACATGCCAATCTGGCAATGAAACAACCATGACATTATTTAAGTATGAAATACTCCGGTGTTTTCTTCTTAATACTGTATTTTCATTTATTTTCATTGGGCTCAAATTTCGTGGTTTTTACTAAAATGGCTATTTAGTGGGGACATAAATTCGTGGATTTGGATTTTTTAAAAGAAATGCCTTATCTCTGCATTTAAATTTGTGGGGATTTGATTTCATGGATGAGCCGACCCACGAAATTCTATGAAATTAAATCCCCAATGAAACCTAGATTGTCACATACAGTCAAACTTATAAACAATGGCCACCTTCGGGAGGTCATTTGGTTCAAAGTAATCAATGACGGTTTTAAAGGAATGACCTTTATTCACAGGGTGGCCTTTATTCGGAGGTGGCCGCTAACACAGGTTCGACTGTATTTAGTTTAGATAGGATTTTAAGGTTAATTTCCACATAATTAGTTAAGATAGGTTAGGATTGTAAGTTCAATTGCCACATAGTTGGTTAAGATAGGTTTGTAAGGTGTTAAAACCTTGCAATGATGCATTGCTATGTGCTACAGTTACATTGATTGGTTGCTTTGTGTTATAGTTACATTGATTGGTTGCTTTGTGTTATAGTTACATGTATTTATACATTTATATTGATATGATCAGGTTAGTCGTTTACAAGAAGAGCTTGCCTCTAAGGATAAAGCTTTTAAGATACTGGAAGAAAGACTGAAGACTCAGGAAGACTATGAAGAGATCAGACGAGAGCTTGGGTAGGGTTTAAAGTTGAAACATCTCTAATGAAATACTTTTCGAGCCATAATCAAAGTCTGATTTTGTGCATTAACAATTATTCTGTATTAAATATAAAAAAAACATCATTTTGCTACTCCCAAAGGGTTTTGCTTTGGAGAGGTTGCACCGTATTCTTCAACACTCGGTACTCATTTTCAAGACATTCAGTCATGTTTATCAGTCTAAAGTAGGCAGGGTCAGCCATGATGGAATGTAGCCCGTGAACAACTACAATGAAAGGACGGCCTGCCTATTTTGTCCGAGCCACTTTTCTTTAAAACAAACGCTGAGATCTGATTGGTGATCACATTGTTGTTCACGCTATGGTATTGTATATTTCAGTGTTTTGAAGTCCATAGAGTTTTCATCTAGAGGAGCCGACGAGGTAGATGGGGACGTCGGTAAAGCTAAATCATTGGAGATGCTCTTATTGGAAAAGAATAAAACTTTACAGACTGAGAACACCCAGCTCAAAGTGAACTCAAACGACATCTCAGGTAAGTCACATGACACCAATCACATATTTTCATTGGTCAATGGATTGATCTTTAGTCACATGACACTAATAATGTATTTTCATTGGTCAATGGATTGATCTTTAGTCACATGACACCAATAATGTATTTTCATTGGTCAATGGATTGATCTTTAGTCACATGACTTTTAAATTCATATCAGATGATTCTATGCTGCAGCACATGACTTAAAAAATAGTAACATGATACATATAGTATATCAAGAAATATGTTATCAAACCTTAAACTCTGGTCAAGACATAAGACGATGCAAAACAAATTACCGAACATCGTCTGTTCGGTAATTTGTATAAGTTTACCATTCAAGCAGATGTCAGTTTTTATTTGAATCGTGGTTGAGGTATAAGATGAGGGATGTATCCAGAATTGTCAGTTATATTTACGGATGAAAAAACATAACATAATAAGATACAAAAACTCTCTTTACAGGCATACTTGATAAGTGCATTAAAATCTGTTATGTAACAATGTTGATGTAATTAAAACGTAAAAAAAGATGAACATTTGAAAATGATAAATTACATACTTTTAAAATGCAAGCATCGCGAAAGATTTTTTCTCCCATAATAATGTGAATACCAAAATGTTAAGACATAGAACTTAGTGGAGATAAAAAATGTCTTATGGAGGAATAAATGTCAAATACTGTAAATCGTATAACAAGCGTTTGTTCGCTTTATGTAGATAGTCCAGCTATTCACTGCTTTTTCTCTCATTTTTTTTTACACATAGACTAGTAGTTGTATCACCATTGATTTAATTGGTTGAAACACAACTTTGAAATGTACTCGTAAATGGATGTTGCTGGAAGAGAAATTAGTGTTGTTAGTATCGAGTACTGCGTAAAAATATGTTTGTTTGGATGAAAACAACAAAACTCATGTCAGCACCTTTCCACTTGATTTTGAGTATTTCATAGGCACAATACATCTAAATATTGATCATTTTGCAGGCATAATGCATATAAATTTAGATAATTTTGAAACTATGTTATTGTTGGAATAATAAATTTGCGACTGTAAGAGTATATAAACTATACTGTCAAGTTTTACACATGATACTACAAGGATTTGGCATATTTTATTATAGCATTTTTTAAAACTTACTGTGGGACGTTTAAATACTGGTTTGTAGTATGGGTTTGAAGTAGTGGAATTTAATACCATTTTATTCTTTACACTAATATCTACCTGTCCCTTAATTTTCTTCTTCTGTCTTTATTTTTTATTCACGTAGTTACCATTACAAATACAAACATATATTTGTGCGTGTGTGTGTGTGTGAATTCCCTGCAAAAAAGGTGTACTTGCTCATGAAATGTCAACAAAATTTTACTACTTTCAGTCTTAAAGTTTAATAAATTATCTATTGTCCTGGTTGCCATTTAATGATTTGTTGCTAGGTAACGAAATTTTAAGATTTATCAAAAATTTCATGCAAACTCTTTTTCATTGCATTTTGTTTGTCATGTAAATTAATTTTGGTTGAAAATCATTTATCGTGTTGTTATGAAAGGTTCTGGAAATATATCTTAAACCACTGAAAGAAAATATAATTCATCTCTAAATTTTGTGGTTATAATTTATGTCTAAGTTGTTTTTAAACTTTTTTCATTGATCCGTTCACATTGTCAAACAATGGGTAGTTTTATTGCAATGTCTATGGTGGTGTCTGTCAGCAAGTCCTGTAATTATTCATTCATTTTTTACTGGAGCTAAATTTGCCTGATGTCCGTTGTTGGACATTTTATTATCAAAATCATGTCAGTACAACTGGCGAAAGTGGAGTCCAAGCTTCTCTGTGACTTACTGTGTTTGTTACCCTGCCAAAAGTGCATGATTTTGTTTTCTGTTTTGTGACCTTGAACTTATTTTTAAAAAAGATTTAAAACATTCTTCTTATTAGAAAAAGATGAAAAATACACACTTGACTTTGAAATCATGTGCATATACACCTTTCTTGCAGGAAACTCATCACCCGCACTATCATCTAATGCCAAAGAATTTGTGAGCATGCTCGGGGAAGAAATTGTGGAAACGTATCGACAGAAAAGTTCGCCATCTACAAAAAATGGATTATCATCATCGCCGTCATTTTCTGCTGTTTCTCCTAAAAAGGAAAATGATGATAAGTCTATGAGCCCAGAATCTGGTGACATCCCTCCGCAAGTGCCGAGCTCTCCTTTGAGTGATATTAGCCGTACAGGCAGGCCACCAAGCACTAGTGACACTATAAGAATTCCCCCACAATCCCCTCAGTTTTTTCATCCGGCTTTCTCGAACAGCCATTTGATGGCAAATATCATGGGCTTTAATTTCAACAATAACAATAATCCGTCAAAATCTGATGTGAACGGTTGCCAAGGACTTGATACAAGCATGGTAGCTAAAACTGTTAGAGAACTTCTTAGTATTCACAATATCGGACAACGTTTATTCGCTAAACATGTGCTCGGACTTTCACAAGGAACAGTGTCAGAGTTACTCTCAAAGCCAAAATCATGGGATAAGTTAACAGAGAAAGGTCGTGAGTCTTACCGTAAGATGCATTCATGGGCCACAGATGATAGGAACATTATGGCTTTAAAAGCTATCTCACCAAAGAAAGGTTTGTTTACATTTCTGTCAATAAAGTTCTTGCATTTTAATTTCCATGGATAGTTACTACAACAATTTATCGGCCCTCAGAATGTTATTTTTATTTACACCCTTAATGTTATCCAATTAGAAACAGTTAAACAATTTGTGAACTTTTATATGCTATATTTAGTCCCTTATTTGCTGGCTCAAGTACTACTTTTAGTTCTCAACTTCAGTACTCCATGAGTTTGGAAAGAAAGAATTCAATCAGATATTTTATGTTATGAGTTATCTAGATGATGTATACTTGGTAAGCTAGTGCTCTAGTTGTGACTGTCATTGTTTCAGGTTCTCAACCATTATTACCCAGTATTCAACGTGAAGATGCAGCTACAGAAGAGAGAATTGCTCATATATTGAACGAAGCTCAGCATGCAATGCAGCAGAAAAAAACATTAGAACAAGTCTGGGCAAAAGAGGTAAAGGACTATATTGTAAAATATCATTTTACAGTACAACCTGTCCAGAGCAGACTCAAAATTGGATTTCTTCTCACTGCACATTTTATCTATTAATTTAACCTCTCTAGAGTAACCACCTCTCAACAACAACATAATTTGGCTACTCCTTAAGGGTACCACTTTGGAGAGGTTGCACAGTAATTGGTTCCTTTCATCTATTTGGTTATTTATTAGATTCAAGATTATTCCTTTCTCCTTAGTTCAGCATTTCGTTGCTATAGTAATCATATTCTGAAAAAAAAGAAAACATCCTAACTCAAAGTTAAAACTGATGTTTTAAATAACATTCAAAAATAATTGAGCTGCTAGCAACAGGTCGATTATTGAAATAAGCATCTACCAGTATTTTTCATATGACATCTTACTGTTAGATGCTGACTGTTGTTGCTCACCAGATCTTTACTTCATCATCTTTTTATTTACCATTTCAGCACCAGAATGCAGTGGTTAACAGTATTTATCAACAGATGGCTCGGTCTTATGAGCAGTTACAAAGTAGCCAAGCTCTTCCAATTATGAGTCCAACAACTGGCATGCCTTCCCTTCCTCCAGGAATGGGAGATCGTGACCCTTACCGCAGACCTGGTGACTCAGATAGGCACCGATCTGACAAGCACAATCCAGATATGTCTTCAAAGGACATGGTTGAAAGAATTTATCGTCAGGAGTTGATTAAACTTGCTCAGGCTGCAGAGAATGCTGGGAATATTACTGCTAGCGCCCTCTATCAACAAGAATTGGCTCGTCTTGCTCAGAATGCGAGATTACGAGGTGACGATCCTGAACCTGGTGAGGTGAGGCATGCTCGAGGATCTCCGGAGGTGTTGAATGTTAAATCTGAACCACCAGACAGCACGTCAGAAGAGCTGGCTAATCAAGGTAATTGTCCTATAGATCTCAGTAAACGCAGCACATCAACTCCGAGCACACCAACGTCTGGAGGCTCGGAAAAGTCGCTCAACAGTTCTGCTCATGTTGGAAGTGCCTTCTTTCAAATGCATGCCAAGGTAAATGGTCATGATGGTGCAGAAAGGTCTGGTAAATCAGAGACACAGACGACCTCTCCAGCTCCACCTACAGCATTCCCTCACAACCTATCACCGTCAGATACTTCTTCACCCCTGCAGCGAATGCAGAACATCGCTAATTCTCTGATGAACAGATCCCAGATGGGAACACCATGCCAAAAACCTCTAAAAGCTGTATTACCACCAATCACTCAAGAAGAATTTGATAGCTATGCTAATATCAACACAGAAGATCTTGTTAAACAAGTAAAAGAAACATTAAGTCAGTATTCTATTAGTCAACGACTCTTTGGAGAAAGCGTTCTCGGTCTATCTCAAGGTAGTGTTAGTGACCTGTTGGCAAGACCGAAACCTTGGCACATGCTCACACAGAAAGGGAGAGAACCCTTCATCCGAATGCAGTTATTTCTGGAAGATGCAGAAGCAATTCCAAAGTTAGTGGCTTCCCAGTATCACATAGCTCCTGACAAACTAATGAGAAGTAATTCTACATCCAAGGATTCTGGTAAGAACAAACTATTTTATTTAACCATTCATTCACCTTGTTTGCTTTATGATTTATTATAGTCAATTTATTGAAAGATTTTGAACAAATTACATTTACAGGGTATTCTTTATATGAAAAATGAAAATTGGATGATTTTATAAGAATTTTTGAATTGATAAATGTATGGCGTAAAGAATGTTTTTAGATCTTCATTTGTTCGTAAAGCTGTCAATATTTTAAGGATACATTACAATTTAATTTTTTGAAAATAGTTAATATTAATTTTTTATTATCCATGCAATATGGCTGTGCTAAAGGTCAATAACTAAGAGTACAATATTATTATAGTGTATACTCCTCAATACTTGTGTTAGGAATTATACGTAGGAATCATAAGGAATGAACAATGGTTAGGTATATTTCTCTATTCTTGCATAATAATTTATTTAGATGCTGAAGCACAAAGTGTATGGCAGGGTTTTCGAGGGAACCTCCCTCTCGGTGGCCTCCCATTGGTCAATCAGGGAGCACTCTCCCTGGGATTATCAGGTACTAAAAATAGAACAAATATTCGAGAAATATTATTATACGCTTTATGCTTTGTAACAATATTGTCTGCTGTGGAAATTTTTGTTTTGTGTAAATTGTCTTGTGCATAGTTTTTGTCCTTTCTCACCATCATTATTGTTTCTAAGATACAAATATTGCATCTAAGTTACCAAATAGGTGTAAATGAGAGAAGGCCACTGCCTCTTATGATTATTCATCTTTGGATTTATTCTAGAAAAGATTTATGATATTTGTAATTACATATCAAAGTAAGCTTGTTTTATACGCAAACCGATTTTTGTAATATCGGTTATTACTTTAAAAACATCTTTCCATCTCCTGCTGGTTATTCTATTCCT
Source organism: Lutraria lutraria (assembly GCA_964023205.1). Taxonomy (NCBI): domain Eukaryota; kingdom Metazoa; phylum Mollusca; class Bivalvia; order Venerida; family Mactridae; genus Lutraria; species Lutraria lutraria. The sequence goes on from OZ026837.1 coordinate 4,009,104, forward strand.
ACTTGCTGTCAGTTTGTGTGTTTTCTTATTGTAACTAAATGTATAATTATTCACAAGAGAGGTTTGTAATGTCTACTAAATGTCTGAAATACATAAGTAATTTGAAGAAGCTTACGTCATTGCTAAACATGAAGAAAACATCTTTTTTTCATATGAAAATACCCTGTGAATTGATGGTATTTATTTATAAAATTGTTACATAAATATTCTGCTTTTGTCAAGAAAAAAACATGACCTTGCTTGACCTGAATTATCTGGTCGTTGCTCTAAAATTTAACACATTTTTAACACTTTTATTTCTTACAGCCATCATGATACATCAATGTTCTCTGTTTTCTAGATTTACTAAATTTCACATTTTACCAAAGAATTGGGTAAAAAAATTCTTTAAAACATGATAAAAACAAGGACAAGAGTAGACGGCAGCCCGGTATTTAATTGCTTTCACAATATGACTGTTGAAATTACTGTTATTTAAATAAATTTATATTTTAAGCTTATCATTATGTCAAGACTAGTATTAAGTAATCCATGTATCTGTGATGCTTCTGTCTGTTTCTCACAAGTTTTTGTACCAATAGTTACAAGTAAGTTTCTTTTGAAGATTTTTTTACAATTTATAGATGAAAGCTACACATTTATTGGAAGGCTTTATTACTGTTGTGGAAGTTGATTACAATATTTGTAGAGCTTTATTGCAATATTAGTTCCTCAGAATTGGTGGCAGCGTTAATTGTGATGTGATAAATTCAATTTATATGGGGTGTATATACTGGTTGCACTACTCTTTGTGTATAAAATAAGTCACAAGTTATTTGAGTGTGTTTTTTATCACAGTCATGTAAATAATATGTTTTTTCTTGACATTAGCTGTTGAGCTGTATTGCAATGAAAGATTCCAAGCATTTGCTACAGGTGTATACCCAGTTCATCCAGCAATGATTACAATATCATTTATTATTATATATTCTCTTGTACTACAGTGTACACTGCAGGCAACATGTTCTTTTACAACCATTATCTTCATTTGACAAACATTGGTGTAAGTTCCATCCCATTCTGTCCTGTTCCGTAATAACTTGTTTGGACTAGACTAGTTTTATTGTCTCTCCGGAGCAATAAGCTTAAGTAATAAGCTTAAGTTTTCTAATTTTTCAAAATTTTCACACATTTGAATTGTGCTGTTTTAGATGATGCTTGTTGGACTTATTTTGCGGTTCTTGCAAATGATTGCTATTGTTGTACATCGCGATACAGCTCTATCTCCGCTGTGAAAAAAATTGTAACAAACTTAAAGGTTACAATTTTATTTCACTGAAGGGATAAAATATTACCATTTATTATTGTGTCACATTACTTTTTCACTTTTGATATGTTTTGCTTCGTTTTTTAGATTTCGTTATGTTATTACCAATTTATATATGAAAAAAATTGGTATAATAATCCTAGTCATAATTTGATGTACTGTTATCATATATTATGCATATTTATATATTTAATTCTACTAAATTACTGATTAACTTGCTTCATACTAAAGGCATGAATGGTTTGTTTTACATGTACAATCTTATGTATGTTTTGTCCACTTTTTGTCCATCTTTTCTGTATTTTTGTTAGTGGTATCTATAATTATGAACGTGCTGATTTAAGGCTTGGGCGACGAGGACTTCTCCACAATTGACTTGTTGAAAGCCCTGGACATGTCACAATTTATAAGAAAATATTGAGTGCTGTAGATCAGTTCTAATACTACCATTTTGTGGTCGTATGCAAAATGTCCAATAAGCTCCTTTCTTCATTATGATAACTCGATTTTTATATATTACTTTTTTATGTCAAATTTTTTTATCAGTTAAGGTATCAGAACCGTTGTCCATCTTTATATTGTACTGTTTTTACACTGAAGCATCCATATACAATTTATACTCTATCTGACGAATCTGTTAAATTTTCTCAATTCAACAATTGTTTACCTATGGCAATATCATGTCATGTTGTTTAAGTATTGATGTTTTACTACTTGGGGGTTCAATGTTTCTGTTACTGTGCTAATTTTGTGTATATTTTCTGACATGTATGAGCAGCTGAGTCTAACATGACGGATGGATGCATGGAACGAAGGCCTATCTATGTTACATTATGTACCCACAAATATAACCATACCCAGGTATATTAACATCTTATACTTGGCTAATTGCTCTGTGTTCATTTTACAGGGAGTTTGCACTTCAGTATATTTGCTTATGATTTCTTTGCCATGAAATTTAATTTATATCTAAAGCCTATGCCTCTCTTTCCATTTCAACATTGTTTAAAACACTGGCTGATTCTTATTTGTATTTGAAAATTTCAAAAAGTCTTTAATTGGCTTAGAAGGTCCACACTGCAGTGTCATTGTTTAAAGTCAACTGAAGTGAAAGGATACAGTGCAATTGGCTTCATTACAGTCATCATCATGTTGGTCATCACTATCAATATCATCTCTGTCATCATTAGCACAACGATCTTTGTCATACCTATCACCATCAACTTTGTCATCATTAACACCATCATCTTTGTCATCACTATCACCATCATCTTTGTCATCACTATCACCATCATCTTTGTCATCATTAACACCATCATCTTCGTCATCGTTATCACCGTCATCTTTGACATCATTAACACCATCATCTTTGTCATCATTATCTTCATCATGATTTTCTTTGTCCCCATCATCATCTTCATCATCATCTTCATATCCATCACACATGCCTGTACACTCACTGACTGTCTCTCCACATTCTTCCACCTTCAAACATTGCTTTTGTCCTCCAATCGAGAATGAAAAAAGGCAATTGTTACTATTCTTTGTAATGTTCTAGCACTGATTGTACCCATACTGCATTGCTGGTCCTCCATACCTTCTTGTAAAACAGTTCCCATTCTTTATAACCTGGATTGTCTTATATTTGGAAGGGGTAGGGGACTGAAATGGCCGTTTCTTGTACATGTTTATCATGACATTGATCCATATGGCCACATGATTGGTTACTTCTATGTAGTATATTTTTTATCACAATGCATGTGCTTGTAATATACCTAAACATGTAACTTTACTGTCCTGTATGTCCTTCAAGGCTCTGCATTTTACCTTTGAACTCTCTCTGCTACTAATACACAACTATCTATATAGACATGTGTAAATGTGTACTTAACAAAATTACCAATCTCTATACTCTACATTTATCTGGAATGGTTTTGTACCAAAATAACAAAAAATAATCTTAGTTAATTGGCTTATGTAAGTTTGAATGAGTGTTCATGATCTTACTGATGGAATGTATTTAAACAAGTGAAGAAAATACCATCTGTATTCTCTAAGTCTGTGATCCAGAACTGAAAAAATTATTTTATTCCGTATCGAATATTTTCACAAGTAAAAATTTATTTATTATTCTTTATTAAATTGTTGCAGTATTTGAATTGTTTTATTAATGATCGATTCTCTAAGTTTGGGCTGTGCTCAAAGTCAAGTAATTCTGAATTACATGTTCAATGTACATGTATGAGGCCATGTACATGTATGAGGCATTGATCTGAAACCTAGCAGCCTGGTTTCTTTGGAATAATTTTTCTCTATTTATTTGTCTTGACTGTGTAAATATGATTTAGGATTATTCCGATTTTTTTCTTTTAACCTCTTTGATTAAGAAAACACAAATACTTGTTTACATTACATTCCATGGATTCAAGTTCTGCATGAAACATTTATGTTGGTTGGCCAATCATACCCAAGCTTTTAACATCTGACCTTGAATAAAATATATCATAATAACCCTAACACATTATAAGCAATTAGAAACATTAGCCTGATAATGAACAAATCCTTAAAAATTCTTTTTTATTTTTTCCCCTTTGTAGTGCCCCAGACTGACATGAAACCCACTCCACCACCACCTACTACACGCCCCCAAAATGTGCCTCCCCTAATGTTACCTAGTGTAGCGCCACCATCAACAGTTCCACATGCAGATCCTCAGCACCCGATATTTATGCACCACCACCATCATCAAACTCCTCCGCACCATCAGCTTCACCACTCTAACTGGGCCTCATTTTCCTATCCATCCTCCATGTTGGAAGTCGTTGCCATGACATCAGAAATTGACACCCTGGAACTGACGGGTCGTGTGAAGGACGTGCTTCAGTTTAATAACTTGGGACAGAAACTGTTCGGAGAGGCTGTGCTTGGGCTCTCACAGGGTTCTGTGAGTGAGCTCTTGTCGAAACCTAAACCATGGCACATGCTCAGTATCAAGGGAAGAGAACCTTTTATCAAAATGCATCTATGGTTGAGTGATCCACATAATGTGGAGAGACTCAAGCATTATCAAAATGAAATGAAAGGTAGGTTTGGTATTCAGTAAATATTAAGTGTACAAAGGGATAGAATGGTATACGTTTTATTTTGATGTCTTGCAGTTTGTACCAAAACAAATATGTGTTAAATTTTTCTGGTAGAAATGGTTTTATTTTTTAGTAATCAGCAGCTAGTACAAGATTCGTAACTGTTAGGAAACTATTGTTCAACTTGTATTAATGCTCTGTGTCTTTCAGATAACTTCATTTTGTTTGTTTTCTTTCCCAGCTATTGTTCCTTTGTACAGGGAATGACTTTGTATTCTTTTGAAAAAATGTGTAATTAGTTGAAGCAAGTTAATCATTAATGTAATACTATTTATTTCAGAGATGTTTGGTTAAGTATTTAGTCTTAGCCTAGTTCTTATGAATCATATTTATATTTCAGCCAATCGCAGACGACGACATAGTCTCGAGGACAGATATGATAGCTCCATTGCTTTGCCTAAACGTCCTCGTGTTTTCTTCTCGGAAGAGCAGAAGGAACGGTTACGTCAGGCGTACAATCGTGATCCATATCCCAATCAGAATACTATAGAAGCTTTGGCTAATACATTAGGTGTTGGTGTGAAAACAGTCATCAACTGGTTTCATAATCACCGTATGCGTGCCAAGCAGCAGCAGCACGCCACGAGTCCAACAACACCTTTCAGTGAATACAGTCAGCAAAGTCTGGTTAAGGAGGAATCCAACGATGAAGATAATTCCAACAATAGTGACTTACCTAGTCTTTCTGACAACAGAGAAACTCTCAATAATGCCCTCAGTTTTCATGCCAGGTTTATCAATTCAGATTCCAATCAGTGGATGTTTCCAAAGTTTGAACCTGTCAATATGACAGACAAAGAGTACAGTGTAAGTTCAGAAAATAATGGAAACGAAAATAGTGAGAACGATGAAGGGAATGATGAGAACATGGACATGGCTGATGCATCAAGTCCATCTTATTCTGCCAAAGATAGTTCACTTAATGCCAAAGATTCAGAGAACGACAGAGATGATGATGAGGAAGAAGAGTTTGAGAAGGACGAGAATTCTAACACTGATCCTCTTGTTGAGAAAGAGGATAAAGACTTTGAAATCACTAAAGGTCATGTACCAAATACTGCTCACTCAGGGGGGGCAAACAAGCGTAAACGCTCACATCCACAGTATGTGTCTGCTGGTAGACATCTAGATAGAACAATTGATAGGCTTGGTAGCATGCAGAAAGGTTTAGGGAGTAAGGTTGATGTGAATGAAACAGAGAAGGAAAACACTAATGAAAATATTGATTTTGGTTCTAAACCGGGAAATGCTGTAAGAGATTCAGAAATGGAAGACTCTGAGTCTGGCAATGAGTTTAAAGAGAATGGCAAAGATTTATGGAAAGAAAAGGATAGTGACATTGGCTCAAATATTGAAAATCTTCAAAAGAGAATTTCTCAGCATTCTGGAGAGGACTGGGAATTCTAGGCAGCATTATTTTGTTATGTTTGTTTTTCACGCATCTTCAATATGATGTTCATCTGTGTGATCTTTGACACTCTTAATGATAGGAAGTAGTGCTTTTACGGTGATTTTATTTTGTCACATTGCTACAAGATAGACATTTCTGTGTTTTCAGTTAAAAACTTGTTTTATGTGTTGAGTTGTTATAGAGATGTTAGGGATATTGTTTTGTGTGTGAGGAAAGTGCTTACAAAGTGTTCTACAAAGTATTATTCAAAACTTACATTTCAGTGATTTTTGTTTTATTTCATGTAACAGTTTAACTTTTTGTTGTGAATTATTATTTTTATTGGCTCTTCAAAGAATCAGTTTTGAAGTCCTATAAGCCTATGGTTAATACAGCTTTAATGTGGATAATTTATGATCATGAAATTTTAAATTCATGTTGTGTTTTAATTGACTTGATGCTCAGACAATTTAGTTGTTGTTAACCCAGACAATTTAGTTGTTGTTGACCATGTTGATTGTGCATCCAGATCTCTGAATCCTTTGTTTATTTTTTACACAAAAAATAACGCAATTTAAAATTGATGTTGGTGGAAATTTGTCAAAGACGAAGCTGAAACTTGCACAAGATGTCACCGTAATCGATTTGCAAAAATGTAACAAAAGTTGTGACTACAAAGTTATCAGGTGATCTGACAAACAGAAAGACGCAAGAAATATGTGCTGATGAAGTTTGTGGTATATTTAGATAGACAGAAGAGCATATAGAGTGTGGAGTCTTCTACATAAGCGGGAAGTTTTTTCCAGCAGTTATCTAGTATTGTAGAAGTATTGACAATTACAGGCATTTGTGTATATATATGTTATAGACTTAAAACAAATGCTTGAGTGATCACAAAGTGCTTTTGTAAAGATAGTGACACAAGAGAGAGATATGTGTGACATTTTTTTGTCAGGATGTTTCTCATGTCTATATTTGGTGTATATATGATATTTGGAAAATTTGTGTACAGTGTGAGGGTAAGGTATAACCTATTTTTATACAGACCTATTTTTACATTTATATATAATCTCTGTCTACAAAATGAACAGTTGTATTTGAATAGAATATTTTCTGGTGGTTTATTCTTAGTTCATTGTGAGGTTAAAGGTTGCTTCCACATTATGCTTGACAGTATGAGAAACAGTCACTATATATAATGTATAATCATTTATTTCTTTAAAACTATATTTCCAAATTTTACACAAATCATGTTTTAACACAACTGTACTTCATTTTATTATTTAATGAAAGTATTAACAAAACTGGTTATGCAATTTTAAAATAATCAAAAAGTTTTTTTACACTTTTGTGTCATCAAAGAAAGTCTAGCTTGGTTGGTGCTCACGTTGGTGGTCGCATTCCAAAGCAGACTCGATTTTTGTTGTCCACATAGAAAGTAGTATTGAAATATTCATTTAATGTTACCATAAAGAATTTGCTCACATATTTTCACATCAATTAAACATTGTCGAATAATTAAATAATGATTGTTGACATTCCAGATGGAAATGACATATTTTTATAATCTTAGGTGAAATTAGAAAAAAATATTCTAGCAAAGTTTGGCTTTTATGCAGGACGTTAGTTCAATTATTTTCATGTTAAACATAATTTGAAATGCTTAAATTCCGTAAGATGTAGTCTGGTGTTCAGGTAGATGATTGTTTTAATGAAATTTTAATTGATAGCATTTAGCGGTATTTTGATGTATGATTCGATAGTTAAACAAATAGAGTAGTGAAAAAACCCAATCAATGCATTCCATTTTAAGTGGTCCAAATTAACTAGAAATGTTAAAATTTTGTTCCAAACTTTTTTGTTGTTTGTTTTTTTCACAATTTTACAGAGAATTTAACATTATTGTCAATGATTTTAATGTTAAACTTGTTACTCTGTTTTAAGTATCAAAATATTTGTCTTCCCTTTTTAATGCATGTTTTTTTTTAAATATAGTAATATTCTATTCATTTAACTGGTTGTAATTTCATTAAAAACTTAGTCAATATCATTTGATAGTTAGATACACAGAAATGTAAAATTAACAACAGTCTGTTGCAATAGTGAATTTATATGGAAGATATTGGTTTGATTAATAAATATTGTGTTGAAATTTACCATTAACTTTTGTGTCAGACCAGGGACACTAAATTCAATATATAGAATAGTTCTATAAATCAACATGTATTTTACACAAAGCTCATTTTTATTAATTTAACTGTTTTTACCAATGTATTGTCATCGTTAGACATTTTGTTACGTTAAATGAAATTAAATGGTGGTTACTACATTGTAAGCAAAGTATTTAAGAACATGATCAATTGTCGCACCAAAATTATTTATCATTGCCTGCTTTTTGTTGAAAAAATGATATTGATACTGACCCAAAGATTGTTTTTAAAAAATTCTGAATAATTTCAAGCTTTTGTGATTATTTTAAATTGATGAAACTGAATGACTGGCTTATTTGATCTTACATACAATATTTACTAGCTTTAATTTCTATACATCAGCAAAATACACACAATGTTGTATATTTTATTCTGCTTGTGCAATATAATCAGAAATACGGTTGTATGTTGTTATTGGATACGATAGAATGTGTAGACACAAAATTATTCCCATTTTTACAATGGTGAATAGAAGTATTTAATGGTGTTCATTTTTATTTTTTTTGTTTTGTTTATTTTTGTTCCTTTTTTTATGGAAGCGCATTTTTTAAGGAATTATGCATTGAAGTCTTAGACATTAGGTTCAAACTACCCGAGTTGTATTCAGTTATTATTTGGGAAATGTGCAAATTATCTACAGAGTCTAATTTTAAAATAGCTTCAATATTTAATTATTGGATCTGTGTTGATGAAGATCACATCCTTGTTGCCTTCTTTCTTTCTTTTTATTATTTCCATGTTCAGTCATTAACTGCAAAGCATGTTTCTTCCTCACTGAATTATCATCACCCAAAATTTAAATCCTAAGTATAACATAAATCTATACAGGTGTACAAAATCTGTATGAAAATATGTATAAGAATAGTCTACAATTCTGTAAATGAACTTCTTAATTCATGATTTTCTTTGAAGATACTTGACAATCGATGCTTGGTGGTTTAGTGGTAATACACTGAAAGAAAGCTCGTGGGTTTGATTCTTGGCTCCGCCTTTCGAATTTCTCAGGGGCACTTTTTCAGTGTCCCCCATCCCAACTTCCAAGCCAAGTACTGTGTGTAGAAAATCACAGGAAATATGTTAGGTGTGTATCGGTGCTTTTCACCGGGTACAATAAAGAACCAGGTAAAACTATTCGAAAAGAGTAGGGATATAAATACCAGGTTCTCCTATATCTTATCTCCTCTCTCTCTAGGACGGCTCTCAAGTGACCATATTTGTTGAATAAGTGGTTAAACAACAGATAAATAAATGAAGGTACTAGACAATGTATATGCATGTCTGAGAACTTGGATATATAGAATGGTATTGGAATACAAATATTAGTACTAAGTGTTACTTGGGTCCCTAGATAGAGTCAGTAATGAAATCATAAATGAATCAATGGTATTATCTAACTAGTTAATTCTCATACAGAACGTAGTCATTGTTTTCAATTTTGTTTTTAATTCGCAGTTTTTTGTGCAATACATGATATAAGTATAGTCTATAAAATGTGTTCAAAACATCGTAAGCTCAAATATAACGTCTGTTCGTTTTCTCTCTAGGTAGAAATTTCATCATTTCTTATTATGTCTTAAGAATTTGTTTTCATATAACTTTGCAATCAAATAGTTTGTTATTTGAACTTTTTAGACAAAAAAGTAGTTTCATGTGTTTTTAGTCACTTATTTTTTTGGGGTTGAAGTTTCATCGGTCTTTGATTTTCTGTTGAGTCATGTGACTTGTGGATCGTTATCAGCATTTCGGTTGTTTTTGTTTCTGATATCTGGGTAAATTAATCATCACATCACATTGTGTTCAAACTTTAGGGTAGGTTTTTTTTACCGTTTTTTTTAGTTATAGTTATTTTATTTTGGTTACCACGGCAACCGTTGTCTTAAATTAGTTTCACAACAAAATATAGTAAATAAGTAGGATTATAATGATGATGCTTGGTTGTAGATGTTTGTTTCTGATTGTTTTACTGTTTATATTATAACAATATTACGCTTTACGTGTATTCAGAAATTAGAGAGTTATTGTTAATGATGAGAGTGTGCTAGATTTAATGTATTACATTGGTATATTAACTCTCTGTTAGTAGAGGATTTATGTGTTCCAAGTTACATTTCGCATGTGAGGCTGACCACTGATTGTATGGAGTCATAAGTCTGTTTCTTGTACTGATAGAATGTATCTTCTTTGATAGAATTTTTATCCTATGTGTTGAAGCTTTGGTCATACACTGATAGTCTGAATGTCAGGCAGAAAATGTTAAATTTGAAAATTAATTATTTTCAAATTGCACATAATGACTGACAACAAGCCCCATACATCCTGATGTCTTTTTTAACAGAGTAATTCTTACATGTAATTATTGCTTACTATATTACATAATTATTGTAAATTATTTGTATTTGTCTTCCATAACACAAATCAAAATATACAGTAGTGTAAAGTATTACCGTTTGACTGCCAATATTTAGTTATTTCGCCTTAAATATCTCGTAACATGTTTAATGTCATGGTGAATACTTCGCTTAATTAATACATTATAAGATGCTGTTTAATGGTATCTTAGTGACAGAGATTGAGGACTGCTTCAACCACACCCTTCCACGTGGAGGTAGGGAAGCTAAATAAATAGATAGACATAAAATACTAGTAGTTGATACATTTATATCAATACAGCACCAAACTTTGGTTCCATACACGGTCCAGCTCTCCTGGTGCCAAAAAACACAGGTTTTTACAAAGCATTTAATTACTTTTATTGACAATCATAGATTTATATGCAACTTGGGGATGGAATTAAATACAGTTAATTGATTTATAATTGTACCAGTGAATTTATATGTGTTGTAATCTGGGAAATAAGTGTGTAAATGGTATTATGTGAGCATATTGATTTTTCTCTCTTCAAATCTTTGGTAACAAAGCTTTATAAATGTACATAGATTTTTTATGATAAAATTAGGAACTTATTGCATGTTTCGGGTTTCCCAAGCACATTTGTTGTTTTTTCTTTTTTATAAATATGAATATATTTTATTATAAAAAATGAACTTTTTGCTTGCACATTTTTTTTCTAACTGTAGTCTATTATTATGTTGTATACAGAGATAATTAATGCTTTAAAACTATTGATTTATATGAATGCTTTATCATGTTATATGTGTATTCATCTTTTATAGCTTTTAGATATAACTTGTTTCATTTATTCTGCCAAAAATTATTTGTAAATGTTTCTCTATATGTAGTTGAAAATAATTCTATATTAGATGCAGAGTTCTTCAAAAGTGTTAACTTTATTTCGTATTTTAAAGCTTGCATTTTTTGCATGATGAATTTCTGCTTACATACAAATGCTTGGATTGTGTTTTTGATAGATTTTATGTGAAACTAACATGGTTGTATGCTTTCCTTGATTTGATTTTAATGCGTTTATTTTGTACAATAATTAGTATATTCTATTTTGTTTTATATTACATATAATTATTATCCATATATTCAAATAGTGTGTAAACGCTACTATCCAGTGACGTCATTGACTGGTAAACTATGTAATGTTTATATATATTACATTGTTTTAAAGCATTTTATTTTCCTGAATTTGTTTATGTCTTTATTATTTACGCATTTAAATAATACGCAGGAAAACAAACTGTTTTGTTTTTTAGCCAAAGAATTTTTTGCATGAGATATTTCATGTTATTGTCATTTAATACTATTTTTTGTTTCTTATCCTAGCTGTATATAGAAGCTTATTGTGTGAAGTTTTTTCTCTTTTCTTCCATTATTTCATGTGGTTTAACTCGTATTCTATACGAGGCACGTCTACAAGAAGTTTCTTACACTCGTTATTTGTGACACAAATTATACAAATCTACAAATAAAGGCTTTATTTAAGTTGACTTCTATACATTGCACTATTTGAAATATTCTACAAACTCACATGGATACATCCTGCTTAATTAATGAAACATCTTAATTGCAATTTCAACCTACAAGCTCTGTTGAGTGCATTTTATCATTAGACAGTTATATATACCATATGTTTACAATTTCATAGTTCATCAATTTCTGCTCACATATATTTTCATAGTAAAATTCTGACAAAATAAGCATTCTTCACTCTCAAGTTATTCTCATGATTCACTGGGTCAAGGCCATTTCATTTATGTCAAGGTTGGAAGGTCAAGTGTTACATAGTTCAAGGTCAAACCATTAAAAAAGTTTCATTAACCTGTTGTATCATTATCACATACAGAAAATACAATATTTCCAAAATTGTGTAAGGCATTCCAAAGGATTTGAGAATAAAGCATCAGCGTTTATATTTTTTCAACAGTTTCTATAGAAATTAGTTCCTAGAATATGAACAATTAGACCCATCTCATGTTACAATTAATGATGCATAAAACAGGTAAAAATTGATATTCTACCATAACTTTTTTTTATTGTAATTTTTTTTTCCATAAATTGTTTTTACAATTATTTGTAGTTTTAGCTCATAAGTTAGGTCACTTAGACCTTTGCACATACGACTTTTACACATGGCCAGTCTTAAAAAATTGCTGGTTTGCAGTTTTGTGAACCAAAATGTTTTTTTTAGCAATTTCACCAAACAATTTTTTTTCGTTCATTTTTTCAGTACACGTAATGTTAACAGAAAAAAAGATGAAGTTTGTGTTTCTTGACTGCAAACTGACATTTTTTAAGGATGGTCTAATATGGATTTTATTATTCATGTTGGGCTCATAATTATAGTTAACAGTATTGAAATAAATGTTTGTTTGTATAAATTAATACTTGCTTTAATGTTTGTAATATGAATGTTATAATGACTTGATTTTGCTCCCACTTTTTCTACTGATAGCTGTATGTTACATTGGATAATGCTGATATTAGTATTGAGTATGTGTATGATAGGTTAAATATTTTATTCAGTAAAAATATTCAAGGTTAATTTTCAGTAAAAGTTTATTACCCAAGTATATTACCTTAAAATTAGTTTTGTTCAGTTTTCTTGTTCTAAGATGGAATCATCAATTAATTGAAGTATCTAGTGTCCCTATAAGAAATCAGCTTTTCATATTGTGGAATGGTCTTTGATTTAGTCTAACCGAGGAAAAAATATTTTAGTTTTAGAAATGAATGATATTTAGCTCAATGGTAAGATATTAATTTGAATGATAATTTTGTTTTAAATAAATTGGTGAAATACTACAGTAATTGAGGTATGTTGAAGTCAATGCTCACAATATAATTTCAAAGGACCGTGTATGATGCACGTTGTTATGTTTTATGTGTTACATTTGTTTTACAGAATTTAACAATTACCATAATTATATATTTTTATGTTTCCTGGGATTGGAGAAATGTAGGTTATTTCATTTTGTTTTGTATACACTGTGTGTCTAGTCCAGTGAAAATTTTGTGTTCATCTGTTCACTGTGTGTTGACCTTCAGACTTTGTTCCGTAACCTTGTCATAGTTTGCAAGCATGCTGGCTTTAAACATGCCTCCAATGTCTTAGCATTATATTGTTACCTCAATTTAATAAAAAATAACATTTGCTGACTATAAAAAGTTGGCTACCTTTGCTCAGATGTAGAAATAGAAAAAAATGTTGTGGATAATAACTTAAGATGGTTTTACAAAATTGAATGTTTTTTTCAACATTAGAACTCATATTATCAAACATGTGAATGTATAAGAAGGTTTTTTATATACAAACACAAAATCATGTAAAGTTTTGAATGAAGAACTGACAGGTCATACTACATTGTTGTTTTATAAAACTTTAACATTTTATTCTCTTCTTACTGTTAATTATCTACAAATATATGTACCTCTGTTCCTCTTCATGTACTCCTCTTGGTGCTTAACTTCAAATAAAATCAATTTATTATGTTATCTACGCCTTTCTTTTCTATTATCCTTTTTTAGCTTGTCTGTTTTCGATGAAAAACCGAGCTATAGTGATCACTGTGTTGTCAACATCTGCATCATGCAAAAACTTAAATGTAGCTCAAACTCAGAAACTATGAGAGGTACATGTAGCAACATGAAACTTCCTAGGTGGATTGATCTCACTGAGGCTGTGAACAGACAAGCGCTGGCACTGCTTGCAGCACTATTGTCTAAGTGTAATGATGTATGTACTATAAATGTGTAAGATAGTGGTTAGTCCACCATTTTTAGCTTGGCTGTTTTCGAGGAAAAAGTCAAGCTATTGTGATCACTGCATTGTTTGTGTCAGCATCTGCATCATGCAAAACCTTTAAGGTAGCTCATAACTCAGAAACTATTAAGAGACCAAGCCAAACTTCACTGGTGAGGAAGCTGTTCAGCTAGCTTGCAGAAGGTTGATTCTATTCAGGTACCTATCATCTTCCTCCAACATTAAAGCATAGGGGACTGACACAAAAAATAAAATTTCGAAAAAAAATGTCTAAGCATATATATATAAAATTATGCTAAGACACTTTTTTTCGAAAAAAAATTTTGTGTGTCAGTCCCCTATGCATTAAAGCTGGAAATAAGCTAAATGACCCTGGCTGTTGGTGTGATGTAAGACCCTGGCTGTTGGTGTGATGTAAGACCCCAGTGAAAGAAATGATGATAGCAATTAAAATCCATTAATTTGTTCTTACAATGATGGCACATGTTAACCATGTTTATTTTGTCCTCAATTTTTCTCTCATTCCTGTATGTAAGATACAAGGTACAAATATTTATTTATAGTCAGCTCATAATATAATATAAGTTATTCTCTATGATACTAAAATATTACCAATTAGTGTTCTACATGTATTAAATTTTCTTAATTGAATTCATGCATTATATAATAATATATTATTCTAAGTAAAAATATATAAGGTTTAAAACAGTGCTTTATTTGATGGTGGCATTTTATCTTAATTAAAAACTCCCAAAATCAAAAAGGTATATTTGTCTGTTATGTGTACAAGGTGAGGCAGGACATAACCTGGTGGTCTTAAAATGATGAGACTATTTCAATAAAAATCCTGTATGATATCTTAGCAAAAAGTACTTACGTGTATGCTATAAAATTATTTCTTCATCAGTAGAAATAGTTCAATAATGTTTTAAATGTTTCATTTTATCTTACATGTTACAGTATTTTAGCTATTACCCGTTGTCACCTTTTAGTAAGGACTGTATGCATTAGGGAAATTACTTAACTGTAAAACAACTTAATTAACAATTAAAATTTTTGCTAATTGTTAACAAACTGACAGATATTTTCTGTATCATAAAGTTTTCTACACAAATGTCATATTTTGTATAAACCAACTTTCAGTTTGAGGATTGAATAAAAAAACAAATGTTTGCATACTAATTTCATGTGTTTAAACTTTAAATAATTTTGTTACATCTTTTGTACAATTATTTGTTTAATTAGCCCGACAGGTGATGCTGGAGCAGTGTATTTGATTGGACAACATATATTTGTTATAGAATGCTTTCAGCAAGACAAGGACAAATACTCTTTAAGCATTAATGTCGTTTTTATTGTGTTCTTTTCTCAGTTTTTTATGACGATGTTTGTAAGTAATAGGTCCACAATTTGTCCGTTTAAATATATAATTATATGCAATTATATGACTTCTCAAGAGCTTAGCTGAATATGAACAATAAATGGGAATATTGTTATTTACATCTAATTTATGATAAATTCATATGTTAATGGCAGTAAGAGGTCAGTTTTGAGATACAAATTACCATCTTGATAAAAATGGTATAGTGATGTATCTAGAAGACGTCAGAAAGAATTATTTATTATATCTATATACAGAAAAAGTCATCATATTATTTATTTATGATGAGATGTATTACAGACTCCATTTAGCACAACATGGTTGTTTCCTATTTTGTATACATATACATTGTCTATAAGAAAGATTCAACTTTATTTTAGTGATATGATGAAATATCCAGGTATAAATCGTATATTTGTAAGGACATGGTATTCAGATAATTGAATTTATTTCTCTGGTGTTTAACATTGCAACAAATGATACGGTCATTTGACGACTTTTCCCAATTTTACTATGGTGGAAGAGACAGGAGTATTAAAGCCCCTGTACAACCATTGACCTTCCATAAGCTTCCATATATTTGAAAATTGGTCCTTGGTGGGTTTCAAACTCACAGGTACACTGTATGAAGGGCTTGTGATTACAAGTCAGACACCACAGGGGCTAGTGATTACCAGTCAGAGACCACAGGGGCTAGTGATTACCAGTCAGAAACCACATGGGCTAGTGATTACCAGTCAGACACCACAGGGGCTAGTGATTACCAGTCAGAGACTACAGGGCTAGTGATTACCAGTCAGAGACCACAGGGGCTAGTGATTACCAGTCAGAGACCACAGGGGCTAGTGATTACCAGTCAGAGACCACAGGGGCTAGTGATTACCAGTCAGAGACCACAGGGGCTAGTGATTACCAGTCAGAGACCACAGGGGCTAGTGATTACCAGTCAGAGACTACAGGGCTAGTGATTACCAGTCAGAGACCACAGGGGCTAGTGATTACCAGTCAGAGACCATAACAACTCAGTCACATAGACCCCTTTATTGGTTATAAAACCTAGAACTGCCAACTAATTTGGAAGTGATGAGTTTAAAACCCATTAAATGGAAGGTATATCCTGTGATGATGTTGTGTTATGATAGCATAACAATAACCAATTAGAACATTTACTTGTTTAAAATCCATCAACACAGTTATAACAAATCATACACAGTTCAGAGCATCATGCCCAAGTTTACAAGCTTGGCAGGTGATTCCATGAACATGTGGTTATGTTTTGTAATTAGTTATAGTTGAGAATCCCACACAGGATCGGACAAATTTCACATGTGAGGAAGCCATCTAGTTAGCTTATGGAAGTTTGATGGTTTGATGGCTGCATGCACAAACAGCCATATATAACACTAAAGTTGTAAGGCATACACTTGCCACACCAATCATAACTACTCAGGCATTTCTGTAACTGAGAAATACGCCTCGTACGTAAGTGTAGGGTTACAGATTTTGGATATACCATTTCAAATCACTAGTTTTTCAACTCTAGGTATTTGTTTTCAAGAAAAATTCTCAGAATTAATGACTTTCAAACGTGTTCATTGTTCGTGATTGATAAAATGGGCATCATTAGTTCCCATTAAAAGAGAAACAGTGTGTTTCCATCGTTGTATTCCCAGGGTCAGCCATGATGGAAAAACAACAAAATGGCAGCCTGTCTATTACGGTATGTCTGGACAGATGCCGAGGAGTTTGGATTGTTGCCACCCCTAGCCAGAGCACTTCTGGACAGTCTTGCTGATGTCAAATATCTTTGTGTCAGTATTTAAAAATAGCCAATTTAAGATGCATTTAAAGGATGCTTTTAAAAAACATACTGTATGGTAATCTTTTAATATTTAGGGTAATTTTTTCATTAGACAATTGGTAGGATATAATGTTACCATTCAGACAAAATCTATCCAGAGATCAAATTTATATTTTGTCAGCATCGGCTCTTTATTGTGAACAGACAATCTATAGTTTCTTAGGATTGGCCTTTCAAGAATTTGAAGTAGATTGTGTTAAAATGTCTGTCAGAAAATAGGTGACAAAGTTATTGTATAAATTAACAAATAGAACAGAAGTATATTGTTTTGTGTGATACAATTTATGACAAATATTGCTGAAAAATGATTTAAACTCTGGTATTAACATGGTACTATGTACCAGTATTTCTGCATGATTGTTATATCTAATGACAGTCAGTTTTCCGGTGTCTTTTTTTTGCCCATTTTAATTACAATAAAAAGAACATATTTATTGTTACAATCTGTATTTTAAGGCTCACAAAATGTGATAAGTGACAAAATATGTTCTGTTGTAAAACTGACAAGACAATTGATAGCCTGAAGTCAGGGACTATGCTGAGTACAAACCATGATATAGCTACCCTGGCAGTTTGTATCAAGCAATTGCAAGACGTATATGCGTTACTGGTTAATTACTAAATCATTTGTAAAAAACATTTGCTGAACTTCTACGCAAATCTAGTGTTCTACTTAATGAACAAAAGGCAAATGAATTTATGTGACAATATAATTAGTGTAAGATTTAAAAAATGTTTCATAATTCTCTGGAAACGTAAGTCCAAAGCTTACTCCCTTTATAGTTTTTAAACAACAGTTTATCATTGCTACGGATTGATGTTTGTTAAGCAAGATGAATTGTTTGCCCCAAAGATAGCTAGCCCATATGGGATTATTCCGGTGGTGAGGTGAACAAACTCAATAAACTTGCCCCAAAGATGGCAGAAGCAATGTTTGTACCCTGTGGGCCATTGTGAATTTTATTTGAGGATTTCATTGACATTCAAATACATAACAATATGATAACAGTCATGTTCACCTAAATAAGCTTTATACAACCTTTATAGACACATAAAGGGAATGCCATGGCCCTTGTTACTTTTGTTACTGCAGCAGGTCAAACCCCATCTATGAATGTTTGAAAAAAATCCTTCATAATTATATGGAGAGGTAGCTAACTCCTTGTTGAAGGGAAAGAATTAAGTCCAGGAAAACTGGTTAGATGAACAAGCCGCTGTATATAACTGAAATATCATTGAAAATTGACGCAAAACCCACTGTAACAAGCAAACACTTTAGTTTGTTCAGTGTGCTGTAAGCATGGCTAAGTATGAAAGTCAGGTGATGGCGTGTTATCTCACTCTATGCGACAGATTGGCTTGTAATGGTCTTGTTTATTTATTGCGACAAGTTTGTGCCTCAATAAACTGGTATATCTCAATGCAGGCTGATGGTTTGCTGGGGTTCTGTGTATTTTTCTACCTGATGTAGACTGACAAGAGACCATGTTTTGTTTGTCAAAATGGACAATTAGTAAGATTTCATGACGAGTTGCCATGCATTATACATTAACATTTTCGCTGACACAAAAATTGCAGTGATGATTTTTATTACAATTTCCAATAGTTTTTTGTTTTATGACATTGTGCTCAGTATGAATAACATCTTCATTGAATATGCAAACATGAGCTACAAAATTTGAATATACCACCAAATAGTTAAAGTCGTTAAGTTGCCACATTCGCTTAATTGATAAAATTATGTCACATGTCGCAATTAAAACGTCAAAGGATCCCATCTCAATGTCACTCTCAGTTAAGTTTAATTAATTTTCATTGTTGTTTAATGAACATTTATACTGTTCTGAACAAATAGCAGTTTACCGGCTGCCTTGGCTGATGTGACAATTTTGGGTCAAAGTTATACGTGAAATATTGTCCAACCCATAGAGTTTGAACACATCTTGTCAATGGGAGGACGTCTATATTTAGTAATGCAGGAATTTATCTTATAGGTAGGTTGACGGTGATTTATTAATTACTTTTTATGTGTCTGTTGTGATAGGCATTTGGCAGTGTGCCAAGAAATTGCTATTTCGCAGGTGACTTTGGTTGATTGTTTTCCCCGATGATAATGATTTAGTGTTTGGTGTTTATCTGCTAGAAATTTAGCCATTTTTTATTTAATGTTGCAAAAAATCTGTATCTGCAGCTGAACATTTAATTTTGATTTTATACAGATTTTTAAAGTATGATGTATTTTACAAATAATAATTAATGAATTATCATTCCTAATTTTTTGTACTAATGAAGATAAATTTCAATCACACTTTTTTATGCGCCGAATAACAAATAAATGATAATGTTAATTTTAAAACGGCTCATTGAATATCACATAAAACTTATAAATTTTATCTGTTTTTGGACAATTATAAATATATAGATTTTTCATAGTTCTGATTGATAACATAAAATCATTTCAATCGTTTGATACATTTTTAATCTTATTGGTGTTTTTTAATACTTAAAAAGTTATTATAATAAAGTAATGCGTAATTTCACAACAACAAATGAATTTGATGTTATTTCCATGATTACAAAATATTTAGATATTTTTTCCCATGAATTAAAGCTTAATTACTGCACTGTATGTTTTGTATTTTAACAATTTTGAATTTTTAAATTCATTTAAAATGGCCAATGCTGCAAAAATGTTTGCTTCACAATTTATGTATTGTGTAAACCATTCAAAATTAAACTTCAAATTGCTACACCATTATTGATTATAAATTTGAGGAGCTTTACAAGTTTCCATGAATCATTCAAAAATCTGTATTGTTTCACACATCCCAACCACTGTCTTACAAAAAACTCATCTATTGGAATCCAGGGATAAATAATTTTCATTATGATTTGCACAGAAATATCATAGTTATCTTTTATTCACTGGGGTTTAAAAATCATGCCATCAGCCAGGGGTCACTTGGTGACATTTTCAAGCCTGAACAGTGGAGAAATACTCAAGCAATACTGCATGGTCAAACCACAGACTTTCTGTGTGCTAGGTGGACAGTTTCCTCACTTGTGAAATTTAAATTGGTTTGAACTCATAGCAGTGAGAGGCTAGAAATTGCCAGTCAGGGACAGTATCCACACCTACACAGAAAAACTTTTATCATGAAAAACAGGGGAAAAAAACAGATTATACCAATAATTTGTGTCCATAGCACTGAAAGTTTATGTAGCAGCACTCTGGTACAATGTTCGCACGATTTCAACTTTGCATAAACTGTTTTTTTTATATTTACTTTTGTTATTGATACTGAATGGAAATATGCATTTGGCATTTATTTGTTTTCTTGTTTTGTACCTAACCATAAATTGATGTTTTCTTATAGAATTTTGATGATTTTATGCTTAAATTATAACATTTGTGATCATCAGACATTGAAGAACCCTTCCTTTGAATCTTTTTTCTCTCTTGTGACATCTAGTTTTCTATTTGTTTTGTTTGTTTATATCGAGTTGTACGCCCCTTTTCAACAGTCAAAGTTATATTAGGTGGACAGTTCACCTAACCATCGTTCCTGGGAAGAACTGGTGTTAGACTCTATCCTCCGTAAGCAACTGCCTACTTTCTCATATAAAGAGACATTGGGGACCTTTTAACAAATGTGGTTATTATGTCAAAATATTTTACTGCATATCTTTATTTTTTCATTATTTTTTGCATTTTTGGGGGGTTTTAAGACTTAAAAAATTATTGCACATCTTCTATGTATCATTGCAGTCAAAGAATAGCATCAATTTATTCCAGAAGAATTCTAAATCACTCATGTTGAACATTTTTTAAAAACTGGGTACCATATATAGATTTGAATTATGTTTTATGTTTGTATATATATAGCTTATCAAATCATTCTCTCAGTCCATATCAGCTGTATGAATAACTTATTGTTAATATTTATTTATTTTTGCTCTTTCTGCACAATTTTTATTATTATCTTTTATTATATTTATCTATTTCAATGGTCCTAAATACCGGTATACATGTACATACAATAAATATTTCTGAAAAATCTTGCGTAAGTATGCAAATAATGGTATTCTAGAAATTATGACCTGACAAACCTAAACAAAAGTTTACCTAAAAATATAACCAGAAAAATGTATGCATAAAATTAAATGCCAAATAAAAACTAATTGATAAACTTATGGTACTTGTATTCATTAAATGTTACTTAGAATACACCAAAAGTGCTGAAAAATGAAGAGACAAGTATTAAAAGTTTGATAATTATTCTGAGAATTTGAATAATTCTTTCTTCTTTTGATATGCCGATAATTATAATTAATTTCTTATTAAACATACAGGTATAATTGTAGTTCTAAAGGTAAAATAACATACTGAGAAAGTTGTGGACTTACAGAATAAAATGCTGATATTGAGATAATTATCAATTTATCGTTACAAGGTGTATGAATTTATTTTAAAGGTTATCTGTGTTGAATACATTGTACCTCGCACAAACAAATTACAGATTATCCTAGAGTTCATTTTGAAAAAATCAAAGGCGTTGCTTGTCAGTGATTGATATTAAATGTTTAAAATAGATAACAAAAATGAAATGCTATCAGTTTGCTTGCTGTATTGTGTGTAATTTTAACCTATATGGCAGATTTGAATGTTGTCGCTCATCAAAAATATAACTGACAATCTCTGCCAATGTGGTATATGAAGAAGTTTGGATCTAAAAAAATGATTTTTTATACTTGTTACACATGAACTATTTTTTAGATATTACACTTACATGATTTCGTTTGTACGAACCTATTAACATATTATAATAATATTTTTATGAACTTTCAATTAAATTTTGTTCATCTTAACATAGAAATAAATTTTTGGTTACTCACAATAAAATACATAAAATTCTTCAAAATTCTTAAAATGATACAAACTTCAAACTTTTTATGCAAAATTCACATGAAATCATGACCATGTTGTTTATTTGATAATTTTATTCTGCATTTTATTTTAGCTCGTTACCAACAGTTACAATCAGATTATCTGGAGATCTCCACAACAGTACAAGAACAGAAATCTCTGATCACACAACTAGAGGAAGATCTACGTAATGTCAATGCTCTGTCGGCGATGTTCCGTGGTGAGGGGGAGGGGACAGAATCTGTCATCGCTGGTGCTGAGATGGTAGCTGAAGCGGTCAAGGAAGTCACGACGTCAGGTAAAATATGCAAGCAGTTATTTATAGTAACTCCTACCCCAGTAATGATAGACTAAACTGGATTTAATGACCTTATAACAGTCCAGATCACAATCAATGATCTAATTATCAATTTTATCTTTGATAGTTGACTAACTAGAGTTAGAGTTATTTCATCCAACTGATCAGGTTTTGACTGTTTTATGAAGTTATTTAATGCTTAAAAATGGTATGTGGTAGATTATTTGTAGGATAAATGATGACAGTATTGGTCAAAGAGTTAAAACTTTGATCAAATGATTAATTTGCTTAAAAAGTCAAGAGTGTACAAATATGTGGTATAAAATAATGAATATGACATTTCCATGGGTGCCTAAGTATTGTGTACCAAATTGTAAGTAAATACATAAACAGGTTTAGTAAGCCAAGCCCCTGTGGTTATTTCTCTCTTGCTATAAAATAAACAGCAAGGGAAACATTTTAGAAATTGTGATAATACTTTTGGTCAATTTTTATTTTGAACATTATAAAAACACTCAATAATTGGCAAAATATTAAACTTGTTGACAGCGTTAAATAGTTACATCCTACTGTAATTTTCACAGCATTTTTTCTTCTTATGACACGTAAATTGAATCTATGTATCTGAATATATGTTGTAAACAAAAAATCTCCTATAATCTAAAAACAACAGTGCAATTCAGTACCATAGCTGTAACAGTGAAGTTTGATTTGCCATGCAATCATTATTATGTTATACTTTAAGTACAAAGAGACCAATTGTTGCCAGGTTTTAGACTTGTCATTATAAACAATAGTGACATCAGCACTCACTAACCTTCACAAAATATTGGTGTTCACCATTTTCGCTAGATTTTTGTCCGATTGTTACTTTTTTGTGTCAGATTTTGATTTTTTGCCATTAAATGATGTGAAAAAAAATTGCTAATATTTTGATTTCTTGGTATAGCGAACATAATGTCAATAAGAATGATTTTGTACATCTTTGGATATGATTTGACAAAATTCTCATTTTGGTGCAACTCTGGATCCTTAAAAATAAAACTGAACACCAGGGTCTACTGAGATTGAAGGACAGTATTAATCACATCTTTATTATGTACTGCTCAGTTATTTTGTATAAATTGAATGACCTTGAAAATCTTCCTCATCAAATACAGGATTAATAATTATGTTTTCTTTGTTAGTGATCTAACTAAGAGATAGAACAAAGAATATTCTTATAGTTTAATTTTCTTATAGTCAAGGTCGAATATTGGACGATACCATTGTAAAGGTAATCACTGTAAATTGATTGCCCAAATAATTTTAAATCCGTAGTAAAGTGTCATTCACTTGAACCAGAGTCATGGTGTATTGGATAAGGTGGCATGTACATTGTACATACATAACAGTTTTACAAAATGAAGCAGATGTGTGTGGTTCGAACTCAGTCAATGGCACTTTCTTTTTAAATTATTATATCCATTTATTTTTTATAAATTATTAATTGAACTATGCTTGTTCTTGTTACATGTATGTATACACGCTAAATAGCACCTTTTTATCAATTTTCAAAAGAGAAAAGGGAACGAAGAAATGCATTTGTTCTCTGGTGTATTCCTCTTTTTTATTTCTTGTATACATGTTATTGGACGAAATCGCGAATACAAATATATAATTTCAAATACTATGTAAAAATACTAAACACCTGAATGGATTTTTACTTATTATATTATCACTCCACAATTGAAATATATAAATCCTAATTACCAATGTGAGGTTATTATATTTTTGTTAATTTAACGGAACAATTTAAAAATAAAAAACCTATGAATAATAATTTCTTATCGATGTATATAAAGTTAACTTTTATTAAAAATGAAAAAAATGAAAATAAAAATGATGTCTAACGTCAGACGCAGTGCTCAAGATTCACTAATTTTGTGCTTTACCAATTGCGCCACAGAGGACAGTGATTATAAAGCTTCATAAATTGGTCTATAGCAAATTACAACAGTATTCGTGTTACCTAAACATGTATAAATGAGATCGTACATGTATACAATAACATTGCTGACCTAAAAATTGAACTATACCTCTTGCATTCAATTTATTTATTTATCTGTTGTTTAAAGGCCCATTCGACAGCTATATGGTCATTTTAGAGCTGCCCCAGGTGGAGGGGAGATAAGATACAGGAGAACTGGGCATTTATATTCTTCGTTACCCTTTTTAGATAGTTTATCCTGGTTCTTTATCATGCCCAGTTTATCCTGGTTCTTTATCATGCCCAGTTTATCCTGGTTCTTTATCATGCCCAGTTTATCCTGGTTCTTTATCATGCCCAGTTTATCCTGGTTCTTTATCATGCCCAGGTGTAAAGCACTGGAAATAGGCCTCACCCGCTTCCTGTGACTTTCTTAACACAGTACTGGGCTCAATAGTTGGGATGGGTACACTGAAATGGAGCCAAGATTCGCACCCACGACCATTCGTTTAGTAGTCCAACATGTTACCATTAGACCACTGACCACCCCTCTTACCTCTTGCTATATGACTGACATAATCATTGTCATCATCATAAATGTTACAACTCATCATCATTTCCACTACATCCATCACATGCATCATGATCAATGTCTGATTTCATCCCATCTTGTAATGATTTCATGTATTCATTTCATCTATATTTGATTATCTTACAGTGACATCATCTTCGCCATCATCGGACGGTTCTAAATCAGCTGCAGACTCTCTGCTGCCCATTGTACAAAGTCAACGTGAGAGATATCGTGTGAGAGCACAGGAATTGGAGGCTGTAAGTTGACACTTTCTGTAACATCAGATATCTGGTCATATGAAATACAGTGCAACCTCTCCAAAACAACTCTCTTTGACAGAAGTGAAATTATGTTTTTGTTGAGAGGTTGTTGCTCTAGAGAGGTTAAATTAATAGTCTTATTGTACAATGGGAAAAAATCATGCTATTGTTGAAGGGAGGTTGTTGTTCAAGAAAGGGCTGCTTTGGAGAGGTTGCACTGTATGCTGATTTAACTGATGCATCTCATTTTGTGACAGTACATGTATTTGCACAAAAGTACTTGGACTGTTGCCTGAGTCATTTCCTGGTTATTTCTGCTGACAGTAAATAAGAATGCTTATCTATTTGTCATTGGTGTGATCCATTAGTGTGGTCAATGTTTTTAAATCAATGATATTTCATTGTTGGTTTTGTTTTAATATGTCTGAACATATATAAAATTATATCATTCTATTTCTTTTTACAATTTAGAAAACTTTAAAACAATAAAAAATATGGTCACTGACTTCGTTTTCGTGCCAATAAAACTTATTTAAACTTGGAAAAAGGCTTTTCGTCTTATATAAATAAGTTTCAATGGCGTGAAAACGAAGTCGGTGACCATATGTTTTTATTTTTTTAAAGTCTTTCAAATTATTTAAAAATCTTTACTGAGTTTTAAAAAAAAATTCATCAGGCCTTTTTTTCACTGTTGACACGTTTGAGAGAAAAATGTCTCATTGTAAATTGCCACCCCTGCAGAGTTCGCTCGACGTCTTTTAATATTTAATGACAGCAAAATGTAACTTACATTATTGACTTTTTCGGATTTGTAAATGATCCAGCATTGCAGTTATGTGAATTGCATAACTTAATATACAAAAACGGAGCAACACAGGAAATAATGCGAAAATCAGCAAAAAATATATCACACCTCTAGGTGGCGCTTTTTGACCGGTTAATGACCATGGAAATATCATTTGAATATATCATTTCTGCATTAGCCAATACCTTTAAGGTTGTTCATGCAAAATGTATTTATTGTACGTTGATGTCTAAAAGGATGACCATTTTTCAAGAGGAAACCCACGATCCACATTAAAATTAAAAACAATATATATATTACTTTCTTAAACTTTCAGCAAACAATTGGACAACAACAACAGGTTACCATGTTACAGAATGAGATAGATAAACTAAGATCAGATAATGTCAAGTTGTATGAGAAAGTACGATACTTACAATCTGCTGGGTACTCACACAAGGTATAGAAAGAATTACACTTGATTTTAGTTGATGCAAGTACATTAATTTGTTTGTTTGGTTGTGTTTTACCCCTGTTTCCAACGTCAGAGTCATAATTTATGAGGCAGACTCCCATCCACCGTAAGCAGCTGTCTACTTTCTCACATAAAGAGACATGGTCGGTAGCGGGGCTCGAACCCACGACCCTCTCTCAATGAGAGGTTACAGTGATTTGAAGTCAGCGACCTTAACCACTCGACCACAGAGGCGGGTGAATAGATCAATACATGTTTATTTTGAACATGTTGATAGCAAAAAATGGGTCACAGTGAAAATATCAATTTCTTGGGACACATGATTTATTTCATAGTCATCAATATTAATATTTACAGGGTTAGTAACTGACCCGATACGGGATATATGGGTCTGTGGAAAACCATATGGGGCGAGACCAAAGGTTGAGTCCCGAATCGGGTCAGTTACTATCCCTGTGACGATTATATCACGCAGACTACCTTCCTCATCATCATTTGCAATAAAAGTCTCCATTACAGACCCAATATTTAAATATAAATGACTCCATTACACACCTAATATATTCTGTTAACCTAATATAGGATAAATTAGGTCACCACGTGATGTCAAAACATCCAATGAGTATTTTGTAGTAGGCGTGATATAGGGAAATACAGATACAATGATGTAACTATTTGGGTCCGTAGGAATACCCTATAGATCTATACATGTACTACTGTATTTCATAGATTTCAGTTTTCAGTGACAAAAACTGTTTTTTGGAGTGACCAGTTGACATAATATGAATTATTTTTTTATCACATAACCTGCGGTCCAGGAGTGCCGTAAACCCGTGCCGGAAATATCGTTCGGCACTGCCAAACCGTGCAGTAAACATTCAGGTCATCCTATAGTCTGTTTCATTTTCTGTGATCGTTTTTACGGTTATGTGATAAATAGAATCTTACATTCGTGCTCATTCCTTACCATTTTTATTAAACTCGTTGACAAAAACAATATGACACTCGGCAGAGCCTCGTGTCATATTGTTTAGTCAACTTGTTTAATAAAAATGGTAAGGAATGAGCACTCATTCAAGATCCTCTATATATAACATTATACACGGATATTCATGATCAATGTTTGACAAAACATGCTACAATGTAACTTCTGTATACCGAACACTCTGAAAACCAGGAACTAAAAAATATCGGATAAGTTTCTCAGTCCTAATTTTTTCCCTCTATATATAGTCTGTACTTCTGAATAATATAACTTCCAAATTCCATTGCCAGACAGTTACATTGTATATGAAGATATTTAGACCATTCTAGCATAAATGTGTTTCTTTATTATTTTTCAATCATTAATGTTTCTTATTTGCTTTTAATAATTCAATGCTACATTCTGTCAACACTTTTATTCAGAGTTTAATATTTACAAATCATGAATGTAATGTCTACATTAATTCTGCTTGTCAATTTTTTGAGATTATGTTCAAATTTGTAAGAAAAACACTGTCATAATTTTTACTCTAATAAATTTTACAGACTGGTGCACACCATGATGAAACTTTGACCAAATATTCTACACAATATGAGGAAAGATTGGACCCATTCTCTTCTTTCAACAAGAAGGTTTGTATTTTACATCGTAGGTCACATGTTCCATGTTGTTGACTGTTTTTGTTTTTCTCGTACTGTGAATAATACACGTGCTATTGCTAATGATGTCATTTGTGTTTATTTTTTTATACAACACGTACATACATGAAAATATTTCAAACATTACAATGTTTTATAAGTTTGTAATATTTCATAGGTAAAAGTTGTATTTTATGTGTTTTGATAATTTTATTCCTATGTGTACTTTAAATGTTAAATATTTCCAATGGTTCGGTGATTTTAGGGGATAGATATACATTGTGACCTCTCCAAAGTAACACTCTTTGGGAGTAGCAAATTTATGTTGTTAAATTAATGGTTAAATTGTGCAGATGGGAAAAATCATACTGTTGTTAAAGGGAGGTTTTTGCTCAAGAGAGGGCTGCTCTAGAGAGGTTAGACTGTATACAAATAAACGTTACCTAACAACCACATCTGTATAAAAATCTATTATTTGGTTTCAAAGGTGATCTTGCTATTTAAGTTTTACTATACATGTATACTTTTTGTTTTCTTTCAGGAACGAATCAAGCGATACATGAATCTCAAACCCTATGATAAGATCACTCTCAGTATGGTGAGTCATTGGTCTAGTTTCCATGGCAACATGGTCGAGATATTTAAATAATCTTATAATTTCATGCCATTGCTACATTAAACAATTTTAAAAATTGATCTTAGAAGCTTCTGTCTGGTATATGGTAGATACAGTTACCTGCATATATTGATTGTTGCGTGATAAGAAAAAGGAGAATTAGCATCAGTCAAGGGTTCAATGCAACAGTGTCGTAACTCATACTGAAATAAGAACAAGTTACGACAGTGTTGGGCTGAGCCCTTTATTTTATTCTTTGCTGTGGTACTTTTAAGTTACCTGCTTAGTACTGAATGCTAGCTTTTAGAACAGTATGTAGTTTTAATTTTACATCACAATTTGTTTATAGGGAAGTAGTACAGTGACAGATGACCCTTTTTTATTGGTTTCTTGATTTAGACTGCTTTTTTTTTGTAGGGAAAGTTTATTATGGGAAACAAGGTAGCCAGAACATTTGCTTTCTTCTACACTGTTCTCCTGCACTCCTTGGTGTTTGTGGTAAGTTGAATACAGCAGAACCCAGTTATAGTAAATTCCTGAAGACTGGAATAGTTACTTCACTAAATCCGTACTTCACTATACCTGTACTTCACTAAATTCGTACTTGACTAAATCTGTACTTTACAGTATCTGAAATGTACTTCACAATTTAATATTCATACTTCAGTATGTCTGTACTTTACATTATCCGTACTATATAATTTTCTGGATGAATAAAGTAAAGAAGGGAGTTTAGGGGGAAATAGTCACTGTTTCTGAATTTAATGTGCTGTGTTTTACAATAATCATTAATCTGTGTTTGTTAAGTATGGACATTTTGTGCCAATTAACTTTATAAGACAAAGAAGTGTTGATAATGAATTATATTGTTTTATCATGTTTCTGCAATATAATAAATAATCATGATAAGTGTGCATTGTACAACTTGTTTAGAAAATAAAAGATTATTCTAATTGGAAACCTGAAATTTTCTTACATAAATGCTCTGGTTTAGCACAATGTATGTAGAAATATATTTTTTTTGCAGGTTCTGTATAAGTTGGCACATCTGGCTTCTGTGAAACGTGACAACTCACTGGAATGTCATCAAGAGTAAGTTACACTTGTTATTTTCTTATAGATACCGTTAACATTATATCACATGTTGTATAAAGCAGTCTTCTACATTTATGGTAATACTATATACTAAACATAATTATATAGCTTATAATAAGATTGTTAACAGATCTGAATGATGATTTGGAATTTGGAAGTATGAAGACTGTCAAAATATGTCAGTAAACATGTATTATCTTTTTAGTACTTTGTCTGTTACTGAGGTATATAAAGTAAACATGTATGTTAATATGTGAATTAGTCTTCTTTGCGCTAGAATTTAATTCCAGAGATCAAACATCCAATTTGAAATTTTCTGTATCAAGATAATTAAGAACAAAATTATCCAAACACAAACCAAAGACACCACAGTTTAATGTATTGTTTATCCCTATATCTCTAAACCTGGGTGTATTTGTTTCAGATTTGCAAAACACATGTTGAGTGCACATGGTGAAAAAGATTTCCATGTTCATGAACATGAACATGAACCTAGTGAGTAGTGTAGCCTCCAATCTGGGGACATCACTCTGGCTCTACAGGACAAGGAGCACTCTCGCTGTTGTCTGTATATCGTTATGTCACGATCTTTTGGAATCATTGTTTTATGTAACAACACCGCATCAATTAACTCTGTGTATCTCTGTATAAAAGGAATCATCTGAAAAGAACTTTTATTGGTTTTAATATTTTTTGAAGGAAAAATAATTTAATCAGATATGAGTGTGTAAAATTAAGCCAGGTTTTAAAGCATATTTTCTTTTATTTACCTATAGTGCTGATACTTTCATTAAGCTACATGCTACCTATTCATCATATACCAACATTCTTAAATATATTTGTTTCAATACATTTCATTTTCTTTGTTTACCCAATGAGTACTAGAAATGTGTATCTAATTAATGCATGTACAAGTAGTTTGGTAACATTCTTGTGTTAGAAAATCAAGCTTACCCTTACATCTTGCCAATGAATTCTGTTCCTGCTTCTAGTTGTACATTTTGTGTTTAGATATTATAATAATATGGTGCAATATGCAGTCATTAGCACAGAGAAAATGAACTATTTGGGTTCATATAACAAAATAATTATGACTTCGAAATTCACTTTTTCTGTTTTACTTTGCTTTTCATTATTACGAAGCATAAATACTATTTTCCCGCTAGCTTTCGGTGTAATTATGTCATCATGTCATGCTTATTTAAAATGCTATTGTAATCATTACTACTTATTTTTGTTGTTTATATTTGTCATGTATGTTCGTTTGGATGTGTTTATCCATTTTGAACAACTGCTGATATTTTATGTGGGATCAAAACAAAAACTATATTGTATTAACTATGGGAAGTTCCGACCCTGCCTGTCACCTTACATTCTAGTATATGGATTGTCTGGTGTTATGAGCAAACTACATGTAGTCTTATGAAGGGTTGCAAGTACAAAATGTTGCATTGTGATTGAGGGATCTTGATTGTAATTTGGTAATGGTATAAAAGTACAATAAAAATTAAACAAATGGATTTCCTTGTATTTTTTCAATAGTGTATGGATATCTTATGAAGTTGAATTCACTATTCATAACAGAACTAACCAGTGGTACAGAATAAGATTTTATGTGGAATCAACATACAATGATTAGTATTAATTAAACCTTAAAATAGAGGCCAAGCCCAGATAAAGCTGTATTCCAGCTGAACCAGAAAATATTATACAAACAAGAAGTGTTTGTGAAACATGGATACCCCCTGACCTCAAAATTAAAAGGGGTCATCTACATGAGATGACCAAACACACAACTCAATCTAAGGAGCTTAGGACAAATAGTTCTCTAGTTATTGTCCAGAAAAGGTTTGGTCTACAAAAGGGGGCATAACTAAGACACCAGTACAGAAAGGTCATAAACTTAAAGGTATGGGCAAACAACAATGCTTTCAATATGCTATTTTGATAAATGACCAGGACATGTAATCATATAAATATTCATTTATTCAACAATGCATTAATGTACACATTTTTCAATATTTTACAATCAAGTCAACATTTTACATCAATAACAATTTCCACCAAATAAAATTCCTGTTATACAATCAATATCTGTTAATTTCTTCTGTTTATTAAAACTTCCCAATTTGATACAAGGAAATATAATCAAAAATTGCACCTGTCAACATGTGATACAACCTCATGTGTCTTCAGACCTGTGCAAGCAAGCAATGAGTTGATAATTGTTCACTTATTACAATGACTTAGAAGCTACTGAACAGCTACTGGTGAATGTCCGAAGTAATTCATCATACAAAGACTAAAATCTGTCTTCACAATAAACTTATCCAAGATATCAATACATAACTTCACAAAGTCAAATGCTTCGTGTTAAAGTCAGTTAATGTCTGCTTTCATTTAGGAAACACATACTTATAGCATTTAAATGAATTACATATTAATCTAACACATATGAATTAAGCAATACATGTCTAAAATCCTCAATGTAATAAATCATCAAATATTATTGATAAAAATTTGAATTGATATAAAGTCATATAGTCATTAAATATAAAGTCTGATATAGTAATGTGTGATTCAATTCTCCATCACAACAAGGATGTAACACTATATAAATACAGATATGTGACCACTTAGTTGATAAGCCAGAAAAATAAATGTCAAGTTTAAGGTTACATGACCAAAAAATAGTTTAGATAGATTGAAAATATATTTTTCTTTTTAGAAACAGCAATAGTTCAGTTTTCAATAGTCATCACATTTTGATGCAGACCAAAGTACTATGTTATTTTACCTTCACCATGCAATTGTTAAACTATGTCACATTCCATGTTGCAGTGTAAGTCTATGTAAGTTCAGTTTCCATGAGAACTTTCTTTACTTTGATTTGATTTTTTTAACACCTTATGTGAGAATACAAGGTACGATAGACAGCTTACAAACTTGTCGGGTGTTCTGTGGGTATTAAATATTTTTGTATCTAGGATTTTGCAGTAAGAAACTTAAAGAGTCAGCACCTAAAACTAAAATTAGTCAGGTAAACATGAACACAGCCTTTCTCTGGCTTAATGAATCAACCATAATAATTATGGTAAACCTACATACAAATAATTCTCTGTATATCAGCACAGTAACTGATTATAAGTCAGTCAAATACATAAAAATAGGATCACTACATGTTTCATAAAATGATAAAATCAACAACACATATATAACCTATATACATGATCATAATGTAGAAGTGGTCCCAAATAATTTAATGGAAGCATATAATACATTCCAAAACCAGAACAAAGACTGGTTCATCCGTGTGATGTTCAAAATGAATTCTGTCGCGACAGTGAGTTTTTGGAGCAGTTTAAGATCTGTATTAGAAAGAAATGTGATTACCTAATGGGCAATGGCAATGCTGCAAGAATGTTTCAAATATTCAAGAGAACTTCCCAGTAAATTAATTCATTAGGCTATGACCATTTCAAGAAAACAGCAAAAAAATAACACAGCTTACACTTATCTCAACATAAATTTATGTTTAAAATGAAAAAAGACATCAATCCTTAGTTATTCATAAGAAAGCAACAAAACGCAGGTCTAAGTTAATCCATCTTTCACATGAGTGATGTCAACACAAAATGTGTCATTTATATATATATGAACATTATACCCATGCAAACACTCAGTTGTTTTTGATGGGTTTTTATGCCTTTTTTAACAATATTTCAGTTATATAGATTTCAAGATTTATTCAGAACATCAATTATATATATGGCAGCTGACTCACCTAACCAGTTTTCCTGGACAGAATTGTAACAAGTTCTAACTACCCCTTCCACAAGGAACAGATAACTTCTCCACAGGTGGAGGAAAATTGACATGTTTGTCAAATACAAACACTCAGTACATGATGAGAGGAAACAACAAGCTGATTACAAGACATACATCATTTTATATACAAATGATTTTAAAGAACAAATAGAGAGATTATGGATATATTTTAGGCCTTTACAGAATTGTTATATATTCAAAATCAGGAATAAATCAACCAATTTACCTGTATAACATTATTTATACATGAATCTGGTACCTGACCACATACACAGAAATCACTTGATACAAGTAATAACCATTCATGTTCCATTGTTGGAGCCAAAAAAAAAACTCGTATTTAACAGGCAGAACAGACATATTTCACTTAACATCCACCAAATTTAACATCTATCACAGTCTTACAGGCTGATATAAACAAATAATTCAAACAATCCATATTTTTGCAATAATCTATAATAGTAATAGTAATAAACAGCAGTAAGTCGGGGAATCATTTGTTTATTTTAGCGCCTTCAGAGTGAGACAAGAATGAAAAGTGGTGCTAATGCTTGTCTGTTCACCAACTTAGTGAGATCTATCCACCATTGAAGTTTCATGTTGCTACCTCTACAGTTTGAATATTAGTTTCCACAATAGCTCTGCTGTTTTCAAAGACAGCCAAGCTAAAAATGGAATGAATATTTTTTTTTCCAAGTTCATCAAATGAACATTATTTCACATACATGGTATTACATTCAGTCAAGAAAGTAGTTCAATAGTGACAGGATCTATGTCTAAGAATTTTACTATAATTTATCTGAAAACACTGCTTAATGGTATAATCTTGAATAATATGTCTGTGAAATGTACTATCAAAATTTTAATAGATTATCAAGAAAATGGTAAATGTGAACTGTATTTAGAAGAAGAAAGAACATATCACTATGACCAAACAAGAAGGTATGACTAGTAAAAGTGGCTATATAATACAACTGCCATTAATTATTGCAACTACTAAGTACTTAATGTATTTACCATAACAGTATATCTGATAGTCTAATCTTTAATTAGCAACAAAGAATTAAAACTCAACATTTCAATTAATAAACCCCTATTTCTAGTTCCATTAGTGAACTTAATGCAGAATATACTCAACAATATAAGAAAGAAGATAGCGATTGTCTTTAAAAAATTTAAGAATTTGCCAAATTCATAGAAATGGACAGAATCTAAATGCTGAATATTGGTTCAATGTCAAATTGAAATCAGTGTACAGTGTTGGTCAAGTATAATAATCGATTCAACTCAAAACATGGAATGGTAACAAAAAACATCAACATCGAAAAAATAAAATACTCTCAATTTCTGTAAATAATTAACAAGTGTGAAACAATGAAATGAGTCTCATCATACAATATTACACCTTCAGATAGTTTTCTTTCTTGTTAAATCATCATTGAAAACAACACCAAAAATACAATATTGTTCAAATGGCTGAATACCAAAAAATTGCCATACTTCTGAAACTAACAGGCAATATTTATATAAGTCAGGGGGATTCTCTTTATTACACATTTTAACCTGTAAAGGGTGCCTTCCCCTCAGGAAATTTCATATTTTCCACAAATTTACTTGCTGGAATTTCATTCCCCAAATTGGTTTCAGGCGATAATTTTGACTTTAACCTGCTATTTTATCCCCATAATTGGGACTAGGATGCATTCCTAAAACTGAAAGAAAACCCATTGAAGTAATTGTCATTTATTGAAGGAATATGTTGATCTTGCAGTCAGAGCAAAAAAAAAAAAGAGAAAATTTTATCCAAAGGCCCAACATGGCATGATAGGTCTCATAATTGTATAACATATCACAATAAAGTATCTGGCAGGACTGAGTCATCCTGTCTGCTGTTGTAGATATATGTAAACAAGATTCTCTGCTCTAGTTAGTGTCTCTAATGTCAAGATGTTTTTGATTTCATGCCAGGTGGTAACTGTACAGCACTGATCTGGAACAGAAATGTCAACATTCAATACTACATGAAGAACTAGAGCTTTGACACAGAAGTGACTAATACCTCTGCCACCTCATATGGCTAAGTTCAAGGGCACATAATTATGAAATGTGTGGATCACTGGGCATGGAAATCGTGTCTTGCACATGCACATTTCATGGTGATTACATATTTCAAGTTTCATTACAATTGCTTAAGGAATGTGGAAGTAGTTAGCTCCACAAACTTGTGATAATGTATGCGGACAGACAGACTGCCCGACCCACAGAGTGACTCCATTACACCCCCTATCAAACTTTGTTTGCAGGGGTATAATAAACTAATTTTTTGACCAAGTTTCAATTGCTTTCATTCTAAAATGTATGCATGTATATATATCAAATAGCAAGCTAATAGTGATATTTTTTACATTATTATCATCCAAACTTTGGTTACGATTCATGATAAAGAAACTATCACTTCCAAAAAATGTCTCTTGTCATGTTTAAAGTATTCAGAAATACACCAATTATTTCAAGATCTAACAGTAAGCTTATTCCCTTAAAATCCTCAACAGCTATTAAAGTTAGAGTGAATCTATATTTTATACAACATTATCAGGATTGGAACAGATAGATGGTAAACTAATTACGTCAAAAACTCAAACCAGCGCTATTTAAACTGCGGATCAACAAGTTTAATGGTTATAATGATCAAAGCATATGAGACAATGTATTCTTGGTATACAGTTGGACACAGCAATAAACTCTTTTTTCACTTGGTTTTTAAATCACACCAACAGCCAAGGTAAACATTTCCAGTTTTAACAGTATACACCTGGATAGAACAACTGACCTCCAATAAACTAGATGGACAGATTCCTCATGATATATTAATCTAGTTTTGAGGGTTTAAAACTCACAGCAGTTTGGGGGCTAGTGATTACTAGCCAGACCATAACCACTGGACCATAGTGGCCCCAATAATCTTTCATTAAAATGTCTCATAAACAAAACAAACAAATTGAACTTAATATTTCTAAAAAATATCATCCCTTGATGTAACAGTACTATATAGCACTTATAATCACTTACTTTGTCTCGTAGATGTTGACATTGTTGTATTGCAACTGTAAACAGAACCACGGCTTCATTCAACCATTGTACAGTACATTCAACCTTAAATAAGCAAATATTCAAATAGAAGCTTATTGGTCTTTGAAATAACTCAACTAATTGTTTTTTATAATGCCTACAGTACAACTAGGATTTTATTTCATTTTTCCCTCACAAACTTGACATAGAAAACAAACAGCAGTGAACATGTCCAATCAATACAAAGGTGAACTTCAGGTGACCTTGACAATTGACCTACTGACTCGAAAATGAACAGGTCCTGTAGAAGTTGTCATAAGGAGTCAGTATAATGAAGTTTGATGATTTAGGTAGAAGCATTTTGATTTTATAGGCAAGGTTAAAGTTTGGTATAAACAAACAGACAGGTCAAAAACAATCTTTCGATTTGATGACAATTTTTTCTATTATATACCGCATCCAATTCGCCTAACAAGCATTCCAGGACAGTATTCTAACCAGTACTTACACTTCTACAAGCAAATGGCAGTTTCTCCACATGTGAAAGAAAATCAACATTGCTGTCAAATTTTTATCATGGGAGGGAATGACATGCTGCGAAAGGGTATTCAACAAATCTAGCACACTAACCACTTGACTATGGGATGTGGCCCCAACAGATACAGATCTTAATTAGTGTAAGAAATAAGAACCTATCAGATCTGAACATTTTGTGTAAGTACCCAGTAACAATGAAAGAAGAAAAGTAGCACCAGAAATGTCTAGTAAGGGCACTTACCTGATGACGACTCATTATTTCTATGTAATTAGCAGTGTGATGTAGATTATATATGGCAAGGATAAGTTTGGATGAATGAACATAGAAACTGACAGCTACATCACTTGGCACATGAGGCTGGAAGATTTGCTGTAACGAAAGATCATTAATTAACCAAAGAAATATACTTCTGTCAGATAAAAATGGTGTCAGACATCATAATATGTTACATACATAAGAACAAATCAAACCTTTGAACCACCAATGATTAGGAAATTCAGGAATCAGAACTACACATAAATATCAAAAAGGACATTATGTTTTACTACTTAGTATGTACAAGTATATGCTTCATTTATTGAAAAAAAGAAATTTACAAAAACTGAATTGATACAAAGTTTGTGAAAAACATGACTTACGTTTTTACCATGTATAAAAAGCAATAGAGTAGGGACATTATTTATATTGTAATTTAATCATTCAAATAATGTCAGAACTGTTTCCAGACAGCTAAGACCATGTTACACATGCTTTGACCATCATCATGTGTAACTTATCAATAACATTAACAACATGTAAAACGCTTCTTAAGTCCAAGCTTAGTAGTAAACAACATTAAAAGCAAGATAAGATTAACTGAATTACTAGTCAACAATATATGTAACATCCGAACATTAGCTTGGCTAACTTTTGAATTAATGTAGTGTTTCTGACTGGCCTTTTTAAAATTACAACATGCCATGCATCACAAACAGCTTGCTATGCTTCCCTTATTAATTGTATATTGCATCATGTGAACAGTACTCTGAAAGGGGCCCTGCAGAACACAAAACCCCTTGCCTCACTTTCATTCTACAGGAAACACAATGATGGATAATAGTTATTGTATAAGTTTTAAGATTATCTGACAGTGTCTGTCATCAAAATGATTACAAAAACATGTATTACCATAGATTTGTTGTTGATCAACTCCTCTATAGTTTTTCTCTTTGGGAAGGAAAGACACGTTCTACCGGAAGTGAGCAATTTCATAACTCTATCTAAAACCTGAAACAGTATGTATACATGCACTAAGGAAAAAGCAATAGAAAACATGAGATCTCTGAAACATTTCTTAAAATTGATATTGTGTAAGTTAAATCTTATACTATTTCCTGCAAAACAGTCTGAGATTAGAAATGAATGCCCCTGCTGAGCACTCAGTCAAAAAGGGCTGTAACTCTGTGAGACTGTTAGGATTTTAACAGATATTGAACTTGACCTGTATTTTAATCATTATACACCTTCATGTAAAATATGAAACCAATCCCTGACATACGTCTCGACTTATCGCTTGGAAACCAAAATTTGAACGTACAAACTGACAGAAGGACTTACGGACAGACAGTAACTCTGAATGCACTTCCACCATTTTCAATGGCGGGGAGCATAAAAATTTATGTTTAAAACTTAGAATTTTCACAGATGTGATCCAAATGTGGTGAAAAATGAAATTTATACCTTACCATCAAACCTATTAACCCTTTACTTCATAGCCCCCTAGTCAATGTACATACTGTATACTAATAGTGGATCAGATAAACTTGGTACACTGTCTTCATACAGGTTATTGGGAAATGCTACTGATTTGACACATGTCTACTTCATCACTGGTTAATTATACTAAATATTAATCCCATCAAATTATAGTAAATATAAAAGTTGTTCATAATTTAATAACCTTTTGTATGATGTAATTTTTGTAACTGTGGGATAAATATTAAAAGAAATAAAGGGGAACAAAAATTGCAAAAAAAAATCTGTAAGCATATTTTTGCCTTTTCTGATTTTTTTCTATTGACACCTGGTCATTTTATCACTTCATTGTAATGCTAACTAATGGTTTTATAATTTCTGAATTATACCAAATTGATGGTATTTAATTTATCTTACTTGCTATGCAAAAATATCTGATGTTAGGCAAATATTAAGGGCAATATAATGTGTACAAACTGACACAAGGTCCATGTTTTTTCCTTATCCTTTTTTTTAATTTGCCCTTTCTGTTTACTACAAGACATACAATAAAAAATCTTAATGCAAGAATTGTAAATGCAAACTCCACTAAATAATACTTTGGGTTGTAAAAATCAATACTTTACACTCAAGATTAAATAAATGTGCAAAGGTAAAACTTGGCTCAGTGCCAGTGATTGACGGTGCACGTGCAGGAATTCATGTCCAACAATCAAGGTCATCGTGACCAAGACAGAGTGTCTTATAAATGCGTCAAGTTCAAAGGATATTTTTTTAAACAATCAGAGGTTTTGAAAGTGTACCATAGTACAAAAAACTTTAACCTAGTTGATCATAATTTGGCATATCAATTAACACCGAATTTGTTATGTTTTTAATCGTATTTCACATGCATTCGCGGCGAGTCTTTGTGACTTGAATATTGTTTTACATCAAAGACGAGTGAAACAGTCGTATATGACTTTTACTGCATCAAATTTGTTTGATGATACGGAATAAAGGATAATATTTACGTATGTTTCAACAAATCTCCAAGCATATTAAATTCATGTCAAAAATAAACCATGTGCTTGCAGACTTCTGTGAGTGATCGGCACGCACCTAACTCGTTTTGTGTTTTTACAACTTTCACTGAATAATAGACGAAATATTTTTGTTGGTGATTTGTCTTCATGGAATATTAGAAATTATAGTTTTTGGAATAAAAAATCGGCGATATTTCGGAGGGAAAGGTATTTATTTAGGCTGAACAACAAATTGATTTGATTGGTAGAGTCATATTGTTCTGCAATAAATAAGCCCCGCCCATGAGAAGATTAAATCCCATATGGAAATTTGTCACACGTGTCAGCTGTAAAAACAATGCGGCACCATAAAACTCCGGGTGACATTAAAATTTGATGATATAATTAGGGACCCATACTGATAGCCAACTTAATCCCATTGATGACCGCATCAATTAGCACATGTTATTTGTTAATCTGAATTTGATTTTCACACGAGACATTGACACTGTATATTTCTTTTATTGCACCCGAGACACGGCGAACTACTGATTATTATCTTTATTATGTCATTTTTGTTTGAAAATATTTAGATATATAATTGTTCTACTGTTTTTTGGCTTTGACTTAAAATTCCACGGCAAAATTGTCATTAGAAATGAACCGGGCATCTGCAGACTGTATACTGTGTAATCTCAACACGATACGTCATCGTGTATGCGCGACCTGTCTTGTGTTTAAACGCAGTTAACCACATAATTTTATATACAAACAATATTTTTTTGTTAACGTTATGTCTTCATGAAATATTGAATTTTACAAGCGTTGTTTTAAAAAATCGCCAATATTTTGGGAAAAATGATTTATTGAACTTTAAAAATCAACCACGTACAATACCGGGATTATGAAGTAGATGCTCTACCCGCAAAATACCGGGATTATGAAGTAAGCGGTCTACACGTGAATATACGGCTACATGAAGTAAAGGGTTAATGTACACTCCCTGGTACAGTCTAATAGTAACTCAAGTAGCTTACATATGAACCACAAACAGGTAAATGGTAAAATACTGTTTTACAAGTTTTTGTAGCATACACACATATGGACACTTACCATGAGTACTTCTTTAGCACTTTTATATACATGATCACTACCTTGAGAAAAGAATATGGATAAAACTTGAGCTAGATGATCTGCAGCATCATGAACCTAGAAATAAACAAAGAATAATACTAGAGATACAGTTAATCGTCACTCAATTCTTTATTTAGTAATCCTCACTTAACTTCAAAGGTAATTTTGTATTGATGGAGTCTTTAATTTCAACCTAACATAAAGTGTGATTTAAAGAGTTCAATCTCCACAAAACATGGCTGGAACAATGGACATGCCGAGTAAAAAATGGAAGGTCCACCTTAGACACAGCAACTGTCCAACAGAACTGTCCAACAGGTAAAATATCTCATATGGTAGTATAAAATTACTTTGTCAATAACTTCTGGTGTTCCGTCTTTCCCTATTGCAAATATAGCCCTATAAATAACTTGCTCACAGTGAAATTTTCTTTGGTTCATCCTGTGTTACGATTTTTTCCTGACTTGCTGCATATGACAAAATCTTAATGTGCATAAAACTGATACCACACAATGTAACTTAGTTGCAAAGTTTGCAACATATGCAGATTTTTTAAAATGAAGAATTTAACTCATGACATGTAGGCTCAACAATAATAAATAATAATGACTAATACCTGGGTGACAAACTATACCTTGAATCAATTTCGAGGAATCCGAAGATTGGTGGGATGGAAGTCTACATGGAAAAGTAATAAAAGCATGCTATCCATATACCAGGATAAAGCACACTCGCTCAAGTCTCCTAACTATGTACATGTATACAGAAATACTATATCTAGCCACCATTAAAGGTTTAAAAAGAAATTACCTGTTGTAGAGTCCATTGTCCATCTTGACTAAATTTAGTTTTATATAAATGATTATCTTTCCCTGATTTATGACGGAAACTAACATCCTGCAAATGAAGCAAATCAATCAATCAATCAATCGAAGATAAACATACAGAATTGTATCGTCTTAAAACTGATCAAAGCATAGGCCATTAACAGCTAAACTGATTGCCTGACATTCCATGATGCATATTTTGTGTCAGATCTATAGAAGGAAAATTAGCCTCTAAATCAGATAGAAATATTAATCAAATTGGTGCCTCTGTGGTCCAATGGTCATAGTTTCAGACAAGTTAACACTAGCCCCTCACTGCAAGGAGTTCAAATCCCACCAGTGACAAGACAAATTTCACATGTAAGTATACTGTCAAGCTAGCTTATGGATGGTCAGTGTTTCTACCCAAGTGTACGCCAGGGGTCTTCCTCTACCATTAAAACAGGAAAAGTCACCAAATAAAAGACCCTCGCTGACAACGTTTAAACCCAGTAATAATAAAAAGAATTATCACATCAAGTATTTCAACAACCAGAAAACTTCTCCTATTCACTGATTTTCTCCCTATCAGAAAAGGTAGGTAAAAAGACATCATTTTCGCAAGAAAACATAACAGAATACTTACAGCATCACAGAGACTGTCTCCCAGTAAGGTCACTACACACTTAATTTGTCCAGTGTTACTGAAGAAGTAGAACTAGATACATTCACAGTATAATCAAGCCATGTAAATTTATACCAAACAATGAAAGATTGAGATATTTGGCTAAAGCAGAAATGTCAACTTTTTGCTCGGACATAATCATCTATGCATTATTTATAAAGTGATACTTGCAAGTCT
Source organism: Lutraria lutraria (assembly GCA_964023205.1). NCBI lineage: Eukaryota > Metazoa > Mollusca > Bivalvia > Venerida > Mactridae > Lutraria > Lutraria lutraria. The sequence goes on from OZ026837.1 coordinate 4,052,157, forward strand.
AAACTAAGTAATTAGCAACTTTTATACTGATTCTTCAACACAGAACCATGTTGTTATATTTGATACAAATATCAGTAATTTTCACTCTTTGTCTTACTTTGGATTCGACAGCAGATTTCTTTGAGGCTTCACAACAGTTCTATCATCTAAAATACATAAAAATATTTAACTATCAGTGATCAGTATGTAACTGATACCTTTTAAAAGGCTCTATGCATTGAGCAAATGATATACATGTACTACTATTTCATTTGGTTTTTAATTTTTTAAAAGTCTTAAACATTTATTACAACAAGAAATACTTGACAACACAAACTCACATCAGGGCAACTAAAATACAAGACAAATGAAGATTAGGTTGCCGTGTACACAAATTATCATCTTTGAAGTTAGGTAACAAAAAGCATTTTTTAGAATAGTGAAAGCTTAACCATTATCATTCAATAAACATAAAATGCGAACTTACCAAATCCCATTCTGTATGGAAACCTACGACTACATTCCTGAAACAACCAACACAATCATATATACATTAATACAACACATAGACCAAATGTGTAAAATAAGTTTTAATAGGGAATGAAGTGGGGTTCTTTATGTTTCGGGGATGTGCCATGTAGCCCTTTATATGGGAATGAAACAGCGGGTTGAAGCCTCATTTGAGGAATGAACTTTCAAGGAGTTAATTGGAAATTTCAGGATAATTGAAGGACTCCGAAGAAATTTTCAGCTCTTTACAGATTACAACTATATACTAAGAAAACCCCTGGAATGTGAACTTATTAGCATGAACAAGCTGTCCATCCAGCTCATTAGATAAAGCATCAGAATTAATGCCTCAATGTTTTGAATTCAAACCCTGGGCACATTACATGATCTCTGAGACAGTTTGGTTGAGGTATTATAATTATTTCTAAGGTCATTACCCTCCATTGGGGATAATTCTTACAGAGAAGCTGACAGACTTGCAGGTCAGTACTGTTACATTTTGTTACAAGGGATCAATATCAAATGAACAGCCAGGGACATTTACTGATTTAGTGACTTTTCCTGCTTTTATGCTGAAGGAAGAACCAAGGCTTACAATATGATAGAACTAATTTGAAGACTGAGATAACCCCATTAATAGTAAAATACTAAATGTTTTAAATTTTCAAACTTTACAGTTTATATCTGTTCATGATTGTTGAGAGAAGATATGAGTCAATGAACTATTGAACTATTCTTAAGTTTGTACATGTCATTGTTATTTGCAGAAGGATAGTCTATCAGTTCTACCAACACCTTACCAGCAATGTATGATGTATCTCAGTGAGATCTTTCTGAACTTGACAGTCTAACAACCATTGTAACTCTTTCTCCTGAAATACATAAAGAAAAGACAAATGGTAATAAAATGGTCAAAACCCAATCAAAATATATGACTAAGATATAAACACCAGCATTTCATCTTGCTTTACCATTTCAAACATATTTCACACTATCTTTCCCCTTTAATATATAGATAGATAAATTTATTCCACTATACAGTGTTAAGACAATATGGTGTATGATAAATTATATGTCACATTATTTCAAATAAATTGGACAACTGTAGTATACAGGTGGCACTGGATAACGGTGTAGCTATATTTTGAACGGAAATTAAACAAAGAAAAAAATCACTACCATGAATCAAATATTGTAATTTATATGTATATACACATCTCCTTTACAAATGCACCAGACAAAATGTTCAAAATCTGTATCAATCTAGTGCCCACAATCAATAAATACAATTTGGCCGCCATCTTTCTTTCCTTTGATCTAAATAACAGTGTACAAGTAGAAACCTCTCAAGGCCATATGATGACAGATGTCATAATATAGCAGTGATATTACTATCATTGTTTGACGGGTTTTCGATACCTTAAGCATTTCAAAACACCATATATGCAACAAATACAAATAAATGCGTAACTTGCTTTTATTTCTTAAAAATCAATTTATTGCTAGTAATTTCAATGCACCTATGGTCAATTTGTTCACAAAATAACAAATAACAGACCTATAAACAAACATTGTGATCAGTGACCGCCATTACTCAAAATTGACCCATTTTCGATACCTCCAAAATTGAAGAGCATTCAAGACAGAGACGGTCCAAAAGTACAAGGTATAAAGTGGAATTATGAGAAAACCTTGTTTTGGTGAATATAATCGTACCCACACTGCTTAATCCTATTACAAATAAATAATAGTTAATTTTGGTATGATCTCCGATGCAATGATAAATTAATATTACAGACATGTAGTACAACCCTTAGCTCACCTCATTTGATAAGTTATAAAGTCTTGCTCAACTTACATTTTGGGATTTTTATTATAATCAATTCTAAGCGAAAAATAAATAAGACATGAACACCCTGTAGTGGACAGGAAATACGATTGTTGCATGATGGTTGTGTGATCCAGATACCAGAAAAGCCAAATTTCCAGTCTAGGTCAAAATATTTTCTCTGTTTTTCTTATTTTCATTTTTAACAATATTGTTGTTAAAGTGATAAAATGGCATAGTATATTGAGCGGTTATTTGCTGTTTGTTTCAAATTTACTGTTTACATATTTGATAACAACATATTTTGGAATTATATTGTGCGGATCATAAAATATAAAGGTCGAGACATTGCGTAAACAAAAAGTGACGTCATTCTACTTCCTGTAAAAAAAAAACATGTACGTATCGAATACATGATAACCGACGATACTCTGTGTTAATAAACTCCAATTTCCAAATAATAATTTCAACACAGCTATTTTATCATGGAAGTGGCATAAAAAGTAGCACCTGCATTCAAAAATGCAGATGGCAGCAAGTGAGTTAATGCTTATGGTTGTTTAAAATATTGGTGCATGAATGATGAAGCCACTCTATTGTGAAATTAGAAGTAAACAGTGTCATAATTGTACAAGGATAATGATTGTATCATAGCAGGTTTCGTAAGTTGCCAGAGATGATTATACTAAACGATATAGAGTATTAATAAAATGTTGTTGAAATACTTCATTCAACACCGAAGTCCGAATAGATACATCGATGATCGAAACAATCACCGCAAATAAGTTTCCTAGCCTAGGTCGATTTTGTTCGAGGACGAATGTTACAACTAATCTAGTGAGTCAATTATTAATAATATGTGATAAATATTCGTAATATACTGTGCAACTAAATATTAAAATATTTTATTTTAAATCGTATGATTGTTTAAAGGCACACACTATACTAGTAAGTGAATTACCAAATTCCGAATTTCTTCGTCTGTTTCCATTTCTCCGGAAGTTGCATGATTTAATAAACGTCGTACGAATATATTTCTCGAATATAACGGCCATCTGAACGCAACTGGATACGAAACGCCCGCGTCTTCAGGAATGATTTCCTGGTGTTATACATTGTACATATATTTCAGACCATGCATATGGAAATTCAATTGCTTTACTCATTCCTATTTTTCTACAAATTTGGATATTATATAATATATCTGGAACCATTATTATCGGGACCATATATTATCCTTGATTTAACCAAATATATATGTACAGTAGAGCTCCATAGGTCTTTGATTTAATGGATTAGACCTATACACACTGTACATAATAACATTACAATCGTGGTGAGTATTGAATTAATTCTAAGAATATTCTATTGACATTTTATTCATATTGTAAAAAGTAAACTGACGATTCCGTAGTTTCAAACGGAATTAAATTCAGCGCAAAGCCCAAGAATTAATGGACTGGGATTTCAAGGAATTATATATAGCTTCTTCATTCAAAAGGTTTAAAGAACATGTCCAATTCATGTTTGGTGGGTCGTTAGACAAAAATAATTAATGAAGGAGGCGCAATTATTCCATCATGATATGGTTTGGAGAAAGTGGTAGAGAAATAATCTCAACTCCCCTATATAGGAAGCAATGTTAAATTGGGCACTTACTTTCATGAAATAGCTGTAAATCACAGATAGACCTCATCTTTAATCGTCATAGTGACAAGTGTTTTGAGCAGTTTGCCAGTGAACTGAAATTACTGCTCAAAGATTGCGATTGCATGCCGGAAATACGATAAATATATATATCCGGGACCACATTGTATTTGATACCCATATGATTCATGCCAGATACGAGAAAGGCCCAGGTCGTTGTTGACAAAATATGTGGACATCGTGAGGACACACGAACTCAGCCAACACCAACCTAAGGTCATGGTGGAACATGACAATCATTCGGTGATGGTAAATGCAAACGTTGTGGACGGACACATGAACATGGAGAGTGGCCAGCTAGTGGGAACAATAAAAACTATAACAAACGTTATAGGTATACGAAATACAAGAAGCATATTGATTTATGTTTTTTTGTATGAAGTTGCTTTTTTCATAAAGGATATTGAATGCTGCCATTACTGTGGTTTGCCTACTTCCCGCATTATGCCAGGAACCCAAATAGGCAGGGAACCAGACCACTTCGTTAATTTCTCCATCTGGTTGTGTCTTTAATATTCTATTTCTCAATTTTTATAAAGATATTTGTAACTTCCTCTGTCCTTGGAAATAGACCCCGATTAGGTTAGAAATATGAGGGTAATGCCAGCCCAACAAATGTTCTGGGCATGGTTATGTACTTGCAAAAGTTTGTCCCTAATTTATATGAAATTACAATTCCTTTGCGACAGTTTCTGTCAAAGGATAATGACTTAAATTTATTTGAGATTCAGCCCAAAGTAGAGCACTTGAGGAAGTGAAGAGCATCAAAACATAATGCCCTGCTGGCCTTGATGTTATAAAACTTGAGAACAGTCTCCGTGCTCAAATCTAAATTCCATTCTCAACTTGCAATGGATGAAAAGAAAAAAATCATGTTCAAATCAATTATGTTGTCAGACTAATGTATCAATGATATTATTATTGTCTGATTATAATCTGTTTAGAAACACTGAAATATAAGATACTAGTATGAGATTTGAGCTCGTAGACGGACACAAAATTATATAACCTCGGGATTTGCATGGTCAGGTATTGGCTTACTTCGATCTATTGAAAGAAGTAACTTCGCAACAAAATACGGCTTATGTGCAAGTCTAATGAAAAATGATAAGCCAATATCATTTGTGTCAAAAGCATTGACCAATACAGAAATTCATTATGGCCAAATTGGAAAAGAACTATTTGCAATATTTTTCAGCTGCAAACGCTTTCATCAATATGTGTACGGACGACGTATTAAGTATTTAAGGTAATAATATATATACAACCATACAATTTCAATTGTCATGACATGAATTTAATATCTGACCACAAGTTAAGCCAAAATGATCTTCTAGATCTCGTTCGCGTTTCATCAAGTGCATTAATTTCTCGATACTTAAATAAGTATCATAAATTTTCTCTTACCATAAGAGGTCTGATAGATTTTGGGATCAAAATGTTGGTATCTTTTTAAGATAATACTCTGTGGTTGCTTTGGACACTCTGTCCTCCGTCTGATATAACCTGCATAAGCAGTTTCAACAGTTGGTCTGGTTTTGCCTCGCGTCTAATGAAATTATTTTTCTGGTCACTAACAGATAAGCTAGACGTAAGTCATAAACACGATCGAGTGTTTAGACGGTCTAGTGCGTCTGTTATATCAGCAGGTAAGTAATTAAAGCATCTATTTACTAGCAATTTTAGTCAGCGTCGTAACGACGTTGAGGTACGCCGAGGCAGTTGTCACGGCTACAATTTGCAGGGCAATAAAAATAATTGTTCAATTAATTCCATCTTACAAACATTCATTCGTCGTGTTATAGTAAAAAGAACGTGTTAAAATGTACATGTACATGTATATATCCTTTGTTATATACACTGAGCATCAGGTTCCTCGATCCTATCGCTTGTTGTCGATTTCAGCAAAGAATGTTCATACATGTCACGGTATAAAATAACTTTACTGTAACAAATTTAAACTGCAATAATAATATAATTATAACGTTCATGATTCCGATCATTTGGATTAAAACATGGTTTATGTAGCACCAGCAAGGGACGTTTTAGGTAAAACTTTCCGGGGGAGCATGTCCCCAGACCCTCTCCCCCTAGAGTGACCCTGGACATCGCAAGAGTGTCGCGGCTCAAATTTGTTTGTGTTTGTTACGCCACTGTAAATCAATGTCATATTTCTGCAGTCATAGTAACATGCAATCTCTACCCAGAGTTGTCGTTCCCGCTACGCTCACACTAACAGGTATGTGTGGATTGGAAAGGAACGACAACTCTGGGTAGAGATTGAGTAACATGCAGTGTACACAGTCAAAGCGTGACGCGAGTGCTCTATTTATAGGTACATAAACAGGCAATGCAACATTTTATTGGTCTAGACTAAATGGTTTATTAATCATCGGGTTAGCCAGGATGCAATATGTAAATTGCGTCTACTGCACATAGTTTTAGGTATTGCATCGCCCCACACTCATTCTACAATAGTTTGAGCAATTCTTTTTTTAAGCTGTCCCCGATCAATTAAGGACAGACATGGCAGGAAATGTTTGTAAAATCGTTATCTTTTTGTTGACAATTATCATATTTATTAGAATAATGGTGTATACGGTCAAACATTATCATGGTTAAAATTTGTCGGATCTACAAAGCAGCATATTAGGCCTTATTTTGCCTGTCCCTGTACACAGTATATTAGTTTGCCACTCTATAGCTACTCTTATAAATGTTTCAGCGATAAAAGGTAGCGTTTTTACTTTATATTAGGTGGTAAACAATGTATTGTATGTATAATTGAAAATGGTACAGCTTGGTTTCTCGTGTTATACAAGTTGTCAGCCTGTCCCTGTTTTTGAAATAAGATACGTTACACGACATTAACTCAATTTTTTACTGTACAGATTTCCATTACTGTTATGCAAACAAATGTTTTCACTACCTACAATGATCACTTCTTTGAAAAATAAACACATTAATCCTTGGAACATGGTCAGATAAAAGATTTAAAACAGTTCTTAGCGCTAGCTGGAATTATTAAAATAATTTCGTCATATACGTTACATGATATTTCAACTATATAATCAACTGTTTACATTTGAATGTTAAAAGCTGACAAAATTACGACATCTTAAGGTGTAACATTGTTTAATAACACAAAGTTTATATTGAGCTAACCATAATTATTTTAAGGTAGCTGTTAATATACTCGGTACATAAGATACGTTGAAATAATATACGTTACATCAATTATACAAACAAGTCAACTAGCTTTTCAATCACGCACATATTGGTTATGAGCGGATGATCTTCAAATTTACTTCCACCAGAAACATGTAGCTGTTCGTTTTGCCTAAGTTTGAAAAGTTTGTATCGCAGGAATAGTTTTAAATAAAATATTCCAGGTGTGACTTCAGAAAAGAGGTTAGTAAAACTTTACTGGCCAGTTTGTTGAAGATTATTTGCTGCTGTTTCTTGACATTAATAATGGATGCAGTAATAGATATCAAATTATGAATACTACGATAAGTGACAAAGGTGACTTACACTCAAATAGTAGCGTAACGTATCTTATTGAATATAACGTACCTTATCAAGCTTATATATGTGATACAGACAAAACTAACATAATTTCGATACATTCATTGGTAAAGTATGTTTTAAACTGTTCATGTTATTAAAATAAAACTGTTGCTGGTCGTTTAAAATGCATAAAACTCATACTGTATACCAAAACGTGTCTTACTTTTACACAACGTATCTTAATTTTACATAACGTATTTTATTTTTACATAAACGTATCTTACCAATTTTAAATTCTTTGAATCATTTCGTGGAAATTCTAGTTTACGTCTAATTTGGAGCAAATACAGATACTTAATACCGTATTAGTGTCGTTATACTTTCAAAAAAATGACAAAATCTGCAGCCGAGAGGCAAAGAGAGAACAGAGAAATATAAAAAAATATCACAAAACAATAGGCGACCACAGACTGAAAAAGGATAGATCTATATTGATAGTAAGAAAATGAAGATCGTGAAGATTTAGATGTCCACAGATAAATACATAGATATAATTATGCAAGGACATTATGATCATTTCCTAAATTATGAGAGCTTGTGTGAAAGCCAAATACTCAGCTCTTTGAGAATTAAAAGCAATATACTTGACACACATTTAGCTAATCATTTTTAAAATTGGTAAACAAATACATTTCGCAGAAAATTTCAATAGTGGTGTAGTTTACGAGATTCAAAACGCATACATTTGTGTTTGTTTTACATAGTAAACTGTTTGTACAATCCATACAGTTTTAAAAGTAAAACTCTTACAGATACATCATTTTAAGTACATTGTGCATATTAACTTGTGTAAACATTTTATTACTTTAACTGAAAACAATGATTATTGATTCTAAAAAATATTTTTGATGTTGTTATGTGTTTATGATGTTGCACTAGTTTTTTTTCAATACTGTTTAAATTATGAAACTTATTTAGCTTCACATACAAATTTAATACCACGGTATAAGATACGTTACACGTTTTATATGCGCCTTTTTGTAACTGATAATTACTTGTATTAAGCCTGGTATTCAAACGTTATCACATACATGTAGCTGGAGTATTGACAGACATTTTATAACGTTTTGAGCTTCTATTTCGTAAATCACAACGTTTACAGGTAATGGAGTATCATGTAATTATACATATATTAAAAATCTTATGGCACGTTTATTTGTATCCGAAATCACAGTAAGATTTTCTTCATTTTTTACAAAATTGCAGTTTAGTAGACTTCAAAATGTCTTTCTCATACCATTTATAAAAGATACATTGTATTGTGTGTATCTGTAATCTCTATATATTGGCGATTACGCTCTGTAACGTATTTTATTATGTATATTACCATGATCGGTTTGAATTATTATAGCATTAAATCCAAGCTCTGTTTGGGGACACCAGACATGTTTTTAATATGGTCATACGTTGTTCTTTCTTATGAAAGTATTTAAGTTCTTTTCTGAAATAGTCAATATTTTGGTTTTACTTTTTTTTATTTGTACCTTTTCATGTAGAATGAGTGCCCAATTTAGTTATAAGCAAGGGAGACTTCATTTTGATCAAGTAATTTATGTTATTAGTTGCGGGCAAATCCACAGCAAAGATGAAGGGTTCGGTTTTCCAGTGTGCTTTAATTTATGGACTTCTTATCACAGTTGCGTTAGGAAAGGAAAGCGGTATGATTTTGCTTTTCATATACTGTATATACAATTTCGAAACTAAAGTATAACGAGGTGAATTCACCATGTTTACAAACATGAATGCATCCATTCATATGTACCACGATATGCGCATCAGTTTAAAAATAAATAATCTATTATGTTATATAATATTATTATGCGATGTGGTAATCAGTGAAATGATGGTCTTTTTCAGCAATCTTTTGAAAGCTCGAAATGTATTTGCATCATGAAATATTTTAGGTAAAGTATTCCACAATGTAGAGGCAGTTGCTGGCTGTTCCAGTGTGGTAACCCTGGCAACCTTCAGGGGTGCTGCGTTCTGTCCTCAATTTATGTTTGCTTGTAAACATTTGTTCAGTAGGATTTTTCGGGGAGGTGGGATTTTTCAGCGTAGCTGTCTGTTTCTTAGCACGAATATTGGTTGGAAATTTAGACCAGTACTAGTATTTTCCAGGTGACCTTAAACTAGTACTAGCACTTGGTGTTGGCTAATCTCAGTTTTGACCTAATTTCTTGTTCACGAAAGAAATACCTCATTCTATTGGATGATTCAGGGGCATCCTTCCATCCATTGGGTGAAATCTACTGGCGTAGAGAAATAAAGACCACGCCAACTTATAGCGATTCTGCAATTCTTTAATGTATTTGTAAAATTTGTAAAGCAGAAATGTACGAAAATGTATTCTTATGCTGTAGAAATAAAGTTATTTACCGTTCTAGACAAACCTTAAATTTTACGTTAGTGGAATTAATATGTACATGTATACAGTAAATATGACTAAATTCGTAATTGATTTAACTGACCAAAAATTATAGCATTTTAATGCGTGACCTAATTGGACTGCAAGCGCTTTGCATAATGGGATAAGTGGTGTCCGCAAATTACTACGAGTCTTTCTTTCGCACCTCATTTTCGATCCTGGTATTAACAATATATTCATGGATTGTTTGTCATGATGCCGTGAAATAGAATGGAAATCCCCATTTAAATAAATAGAACGTATTCGCAAACTTACAACGCAATTTACTACCGATAAATTTCATTTGAATTTAAATCATGAATCAGGATGGCTGATCTGGAACGAAAATTCGATGGTAATTGATAAACTTTTTTCGACTGTCTTTGGTCTATCGCCACTCTATCTATACTGCGCAACAAACAATTGCGTGTCCCTTCATTTCAACGTGTATGTCTATGACTATGTGTGTATAAAGACAAGCATTTATATATACACACATATATATGTATACATTATTCAGGGGAAAAAACGTAAGACAGATTGAGCATTTGCAAACAATTTGTTCACTATAAAGGCAATTTAGGAAATTCATTAATCAATCTTTTTGGTTTCAACAGTATGAATAAGATCTAAGAAACTTAACAACTTTTTGTAAGACATTTTTTTGTTCCACGTGCCTTCTTATCTAGCACGTCATTGAGTGTCAAAGAATACTAGCAGTTGATGTAAGATTTTATTTTTGAGCCATCTTTATGAAAAATAATTCATTATCATGATTGCAAACTAGTACTGTTATGAATTTAAAGCCAAGTAAAAACTCAGACTTGTAGAAATACACACAAGAGCGGAAACATTAAGAGCATACCAGCTACAAATATGGAACAGTGGGTCAGCAAAATTAATGTCCAATGTGTACTTATTCTGTTTGTAATATCTGTAAAGAAAAAATTGTAGTTATGATCATGTTCTTGACAAAAATTTAACATTCAGTGGAATTAATGACTTAGTATATTTCTACGCTTTTTTTAATGACATGTATTGCTTGTATGTGGTTTATTTTTCTATGATCCATATCCGAAAGGGAAACTGAACGTCATATACGTCGAAGGTCCTAACTACGCCAATGTCCTTATTACTGCGCCATCTTTCTTGCTTTATCGTAGTCCCGCGAGATATTACCCAACGCACAAGTGACCGTTAGAATTTTATTCTATGACGTAATTTAGATAAACGAGGGCGCATTTTTGCGTGAAAATACGATCCACACATAGAAATGATTCAAATTTTATCTCACTCATCTGTTTTTATGTCTTTTTTTTCTGAATGCAAAATGATTTCCACGAAGAATGTCCCTTTTATCTTAAAACTATTGAATACAAATGTCGGACGCACCGTCTGCAGTGTTTCCTGTTGCAACAATGAAAGTCACGTTACCATAATCGTATTTAAGGCTGTCCTTATTTTTAACCAGGTTTTCACAAAGTGAAACCTGGTTATAAGAATGCCAAAAATGGCGGGCGGGTGGGCGGACGGGCGTCAAACAGGCGGTGTCCGGTCAATAACTTAAGTTCTGATGGACCAATCTTAACCAAACTTGGTATGTATGATCCTTGAATGAAAACCTAGCCTGGGATTGTTTTTGGGGCCTGTGGGATCAAGGTCAAGGTCACTGTAACTAAAAATAGAAAATCAGTGTCCGGTCAATTTCTTAAGTTTGGAATGACTAATCTTGACTCAACTGGGTTTTTAACAACCTTGCATGAAAGCCTAGCTTAGAATTGTATTTGGGATCAGTTTGGTCATGCATGGTCACTGTTTCTAAAAATAGAAAATCAGTTTCTGCAGAATAACTTAATTAAGGATTTATAGACATTGCGATAAAATTTTGTGTGGAGGTAGCTTACATAGAAACCAAGCATGGGATTGCATTCTATGCCAGTAGGTTAAAGGTCTATGTTAACTTATTAGTAGCACTGGAAACTGAACCACTGATGAAGCCTTAGCGAAGTACTGTGGTATTAAAGCCTTGGAAAACCTGGTTTCGTGGCACTGCCGCGTTTCTTGTTATTATTACTTTTTGGTCCTTTGCATGTAGATGTTTAGCTTGGTAAGTGCTTTTAGTTTGAAACCTTATTTGTTTTCCTCTATCTCGTTTCTATTATATGTGTTGTATTATGTGGCATTTCACAGCTAAAGCTTAGATTGGCGCAGTTTGGGCACTCGAGGATACCAAATTATCAATAGTGTTTTCAACCATATATATATTCATGTATATTGTTTCATATGTTTGCATTTTAACACCGATTTTCACTGCCCGCCAGTCATGAATGTGTTTCGTTCAGATGGCAATCAGTAAAACCTCGATTATCCGAACACCGATTATCCGAATACCCGGTATTATCCGAATAAAATCTACGGTCCCGATTACGTCGCTATATATTTCAACTACTACGAACCCCGGTTATACGAATCGGATTTTACGAATACCTGGTGTAATCCGAATACATTATTTGGTCCCTACAGTTACGAATGCGCGTATTTTCACACCTATTATTCGAATTCGTCAATTGATAACAATGACCAATTGAGAATCAAATGTTGTGTGACAAACATTGTGTAACATCAATTCATACATGAAGCGTGTCAACAGTTTAATTATCGTTAAGTTGAACATATTGTTTGTTACGATTTTATACTAATCGCGACGAATATTTCACAATGATCTCGGGTATAATAAGTTAATTAATACGCATATGTACCTGGTGATCTGTATTCCAGCGTCATTCAAAATTTAAAAACTAATTCGAACACAATTAATACAAAACTAACTACAAAATGATGATTTAGTGAAAAAATGTTCCAAACAGAAAAACATTACGTCTTCGATATTAAAATGTGACGATAGCGATGCCTAGTCGATCGTTAGTAAATAAAGTGTGAATGACATAATTTTGGGTCGGATTGTGTTCTGCATAATCCATAAATACGCTGGTATTCATTTAACAAGTATATACATTCATAAAACAAAGATAAATAATTAGTGTTTGTAATATATTTGATTTTATTCTTATAACGTCGTGTTTGCATACGAGATTTAACTCCCTTGTAAAATACGGACAGTACGGAATTTATCGTTTCCAAACAGTACATCATACAGAAATGGATTATTCGAAACCATGGATTATCCGAATGATTTTTCATGGCCCAATGACATTCGAATAATCGAGGTTTTACTGTAATTGATTTAAGAGAAAAATTATTCCGCTTCAGTAACATGCACGTATTTTTTACAGACTGTGGCTTTATGTGTATTGGAGCTGGAGTTCTTGCTGCTGGAGGAGCAATTGTAGCAGCTCCTGTGGTTCTTTCAGTTGCAGGATTTACATCGGCTGGTGTTGCTGCCACATCCATGGCTGCAGCAATACAGGTAGGTCATAAACTACACCTTTGAAGTGTTATGACGTGTTTTCCAGCGTTTAAAAATAAGATATCCTAATAATCAGCAACCTCACATTAACATGACTTGAAGTCAGTAGACCGATTTCAGATGCAAGTAAGTCCAAAAACAGATTCATTTGATCCGATTATTGATTTTGCCCAGTGGCTTAGGGGAACTACTTAATTAGTACTTGTCCTAGATTCAAGACTTCATTCAATTTCATGTTGTTATTATTTCAGACATCAGTAACTGCATCTGGTAGTGTTTTTGCTTTAGCACAAAGTGCTGGAGCGGCTGGTTTGGGTCTAGGTACACAAGCAGCAATAGGAGGAGCAGCTGCATATGTTAGTTACAAAGCCTGCGAGACTCTCAATGACGACGAGGATGATTAGAAATGTCACTAATGATATAAACTCTTATTTTCCTATGTATATGATCATATCCTAACGAGTTCATTGAAACTAAAAAATAATTCACTTGATAGGTTGCAATTCAAACGCAATTTAAATGTTTTTTTCTTCTGAAGGAAGAAATCTCATGGGAATTTACTACCACTCTTCCTTTGCGCAAAAATGGGAGATGTTGTGTTATGGGAGACAACCCATATCGTATTCAACCTTTATATTATAGTAATGCATGAGTTATTGTTATTGATCTCTATATATACTGGAACTATTCTGTACTCACCACTCTCTGCAAGACACTTGCTTAATAAACATCTACATCTTACTACTTGCGTTCTTTAAATCCTTATAACAAAACATACAACGTTGGTACACCATGTACATGTACTTAGTACAAAGAAACATGTAAGTGGGTTGATAAACCAAGCAGGAATGACAAAACACTGGATCTTTTGAGAACAACAATTGTTTTATAATATTGAAACAATCCCTCCTGCTGGTGAAGCTGCTCGTGATGTCATTCTTTCTAAAATTAACACCTCACTTGTGTATCAATGCCTCGTAAAATCCTTAAATATTTTAAAGCCTACTGGGAGGGTATTAATGAAGACCTTTTTAATACTTATAATGAAATATTAAAGTACAGCTTTCCAAAAGTGTTTATTCTCTATGGAACATGCTTAAGGAAAATCTCCTTTCCTCCAATTTCAAAATGTCCCCTCAGAAATGAGCGAACATAATAAAATGCTGCCAAAGATAACTGATAATTTGAGAAAATGAACAAGTACAAGAGTAATTTAAGTAAAGGTAATAAAACTACTACTAAATCAGAGTATGTAAGAAAATTAAAGACGGTAGTTCAAAAAGAGCAACACCAAGCCTGGAATTATAATGAAAACTTGATCATTGATCTGCCAATTCCAGAGCAAAGTGACGTAAATACCAAAGGCAGACATGGTGTGTGCTTTGAAATCCGAAACTAGAGGTTTGAGACTTATTGCGTTGTAGGAACAGTTATTTGATGCAGAAACAGGGTAAATGAAAATACATGGTTGTGTGACGCTGACGGTCGGAACGTACTTTATCATATCTCGCATTCAGTTTCTTCCCCAATGTGTACACTACGGTAGCGCTATGCACTGACCTGTGTTATTCTGCTCGGGGCATTATGGGTATTTGTAGGAACTACTTACAAAATGGAAATTATAAACAATAACATAGCGTGACGTCACCGTATGGTACACGTTGGAGCCAAGCGTTCTTCAACATTGTGTTTCATTGAATAATTAGTGTTATTGACAAAAGCATAAGAATAGAAATGGTACTAAGTATTCATTTTACATAACTAAACAAATTTGTCAATAACATACAACCGATATGGTTGTTTTGACATTTTTAATCCTTCCGCGGAACTATACTTTTAGCGTATGTATAACTACACGTATCTAAATGTAGATAGTAATCAGTTTTATGTATAGAGGTTAGACTAACGTAGTGACGTCACGCTATGTATAGAACGGTTTCTTCCCTTTATGTCAAATTAGCATTTGCAAAACGTATTAAGTCAAGTAATATTCATTTATTAAGTCGAGTAAAATTACAACATGTGATAACACAATTTAAGCTCTGAAGAGCTTTTAAAGCGGACTAGCGTAAACGTTTTAAACTAATAAAACCCAAATGTGTACACTATGGTAGCGCTATGCACTGACCTGTGTTAGTCCGCTCGGGGCATTATGGGTATTTGCAGGAACTACTTACAAATTGGAAATTATAAACAATAACATAGCGTGACGTCACCGTATGGTACACATTGGAGCTAAGCGTACTTCAACATTGCGTTTCACTGAATAATGAGTGTTATTGACGAAAGCATAAGAATAGAAATGGTACTACGTATTCATTTTACATAACTAAACAAATTTTGTTAATAACATACAACCGATATGGTTGTTTTGACATTTTTAATCCTTCCGCGGAACTATACTTTTAGCGTATGTATAACTATCTAAATGTGGATAGTAATCAGTTCTATGTATAGAGGTTAGACAAACGTAGTGACCACACGCTATGTATAGAACGAATAAAACCTACAAAATAACAGTCATTGAACGCTTTAAATGTGCAAGGTAGGCGCTTGCATGCATTAATCGGAACTTCTCGGCGTTTGTCAAAAAAAGTGCCTCGGACATAATCAAAACTCCCCCGCAGCGGTTACTTCCCTTGATCAGTACATTGAGCGTGACGTAACCAGTGTGAGGAGTTCGGGACATAATAGGGAGGCAGACATTTTGTTTTCGTTGTTCGCATGCTATACTTTCCATTTTGGGAATCCCATGATGGAAACAACTTGTTTATCTTTTATTGGAACTTATGTCTATTAAATCAATTTAGCGAACGATAAACATGTTTGAAAGTCTGTAATTCTGGGAATAATTATTGAAAACGAGTACCTATAGTGTTTAGAAAGTGGTAACCGGAACCCCATAATTAATATTTGTATTACCATCATCATCTTTGATAATGGCAAACAGTCCATCCGGACTATAATGGCCATGCAAACTGGGTAGAGATTGGCACTTATGTACGAGGCGTATTTCTCAGGAACGGAAATGCCCGAGTATTTACGATTGTGCATATGTCATGGAGCAATACGGGGATTGGGGATAATTACCGAAAGGTATTAGCCAATGAAATCACTGCCATAGTCGCTGGTAAAATTTGTCAGTACCGTTTGTACACACGTGGAATCAACTTCTCCTAATCAAGCGACGGGGCTTTGTCCGAACTACGACAACAAAATATATCTACTCGGGTTCTCATAGAAAGCTTAGCTAGCGTAGGAGAATGGTAGATTAGTTAGTTCAGATACCGGATCGTCGCCCAAAGATTCAGCTGAGTTTGAACTTGTAGGTTTGTAGTAATACAAGTTGTAGAGTGAATTATTGTGCTCTGACTCATCTAGACTGAAGTTAATTGTCTACTTGATATAATAAACTTCTTTATTACATAGCCGTGCCGTTTTTGGCCGTGCCGTAAAAACGATATCTAATATGCATGTAATATGTAAATGAGCCGATTCACATTCATTTATTCCTACGCTGTTTGTCAACAAATTTTCAAACTTCACAGGAGTAATGAAGAATTGATTTTAACAAATTGAGTAAGCAAAGACACTGTTTATATCGTTAGATATGTTCACACATTTATTATTTATGATGTTTCATAATGGAACTATTTTTGTGCTACTGATTAAAAAGCCCTATTACGCATGATTGTGACACTCTTTTGTTATTAGTGTCAATGCCAAACAGGTATGTTGGTCTCCGCCGTATTTTCAGGGTATGTGATAAAAAGAATATTGAATTCGTGTAGATTCCGTCTTGAATTTATTGAACTCACAGGCTCGCTTCAAAATGTTTTATTCAACTCGTTCAGTAAAATTAATACGGAATCCACACTCAATTTTAATATCCTATCTAGTTATAGACTGGTATCCAGCAGTTCGTGTTGGATGGTATTAATTTTAAGTTTGGTCCCGTGTAAATACAATGTACATGTTGTTTAAGTTCTATCCAGTTGGTTGTAAATATTACGTTATTAATTATTAAGTCGAAAACTGTCCATTATGTAAAATATTGGGAGTGTCTGAGGCGCAATTGATCCTATGTTTCTTCATGTACTAGTATATTTTTGTAGTAATAAGAGGAAAATAATGCACCTGGTGCGGGGCTAGAACCCGCGACCTCCTGCTTGCATGTCAGATGTTCTGAGCTAATCGGTAGTAGTGTAAGGCGATACCCTGGTACCAATGCCTTCTGGTACCAATGCCTTCTGGTACCCATACCTCCTGGTACCATATAGAATATAGAGTAAATAGATTAAGGTCGGTACCAGAAGTTTTACAAAATTGTGACAAATGGGGACAAATTGTGACAAATGAGGACAAATTGTGACAAATTGGAAATCAAAAAATAATTTTAGGAATGTTCTGGGTACTGTGTGTGTTTTGTTATTTGTACTGTATAGACTTAGACAATGAGAGAATTTTCTTTCGAAAAGACATGGTGGCCCTGAAAAGGGCCGTTGGTGGTCCTGAAAAGGACCGTTGGTCGTTGTCTATGCTGACTGATCTGGTTGGGTACATAGTTCGCATTGGCAGTCTGGTGGGGGATAGCAGAGCCTGCATGTTGGATCCCCACAGGACCATTCCTGTTCTGGTGGTTGTTCCGTGTACTCAACTTGAGCGGTAGAGCGCCAATGCTCTTCTTCTTGTTGTTGTTCCCGTTGTCTATTCGCCGTTCGTTCCCGAGCATCTCGCTGCCTTTCTCTGACTTGATCTCGAAATTGAGATAATTCTTCTCTATGATGAAATCGATTGGTTTCAATGGTATTCAAAGTCTCACCAATGAATTGAAGATCACGTTCCCTTTTTCTAACAATGCTAGCCGCTAAGCGACTGATTGAACGCCATACCCTGCTCTGTTTTTCAGTCAGTTGTTTTGCTGTTTTGAGTTCATTGAATAAAGCCTCCATCTTGAGTGTTTGAGTTCTCAGAATGAAATGAGGCATTGTAAGTATTGTATGGCCCACTCTCGTGGTTGGATGACGTCATATTGCTTGGATGACGTCACCCTAGGGTTGGATGGCGTCACGCGCCGATGCATGTGCGGAGCTTGATTTTTATGAACTTAGAAAAAAGACAACAGACACCTAGTTCTCTAAACTTTTATTTTTGTAACAAGTAACAAGAAACTACATGAAACATTTTATGAAACAGTAACATTGTTTAATGATCACCATAAAGAGTTGTATTTCTATGTATGATACTATGATACAAACGTCTGTGACCTTCTGGTCTAGAGTTACGTTGAGCACAACACTTTTGTCCACATTTATTCACATATTGAGCATGCATGTAATAAGTACCATAATATTGTTGAAACCAATGCGTTACATAAGTGTCATTTTTTCCATACATGTCCGGTTTGAATCGGGTTAACAGTATCTGGTTCAAGTCACATTCACGTGAGATAAAATCCAAAGCGAATAGACAATACACACCACACACCGGTAACATATCGCCTTGTATTCTCATGGCATTCCACAGATAAGTTTTGTTGGCATGTTTTTTCACAAAGGTTAGAATCTCTTCGAAAGGAGGTAATCCGTAGGAATCAAAATACACTGCTTTATTGTCTTTTAAATAAAGAGCCACCCAGTGTTCTCCAGGTTGATTCCCGTTATGGGTATTCACAATATAGGCTTTCACGTCATGCGGTTTCTCTGAAGGTAATTGATCTTTAGCACAAACACGTGCACGTAGTGGTTTTAATAACGGTGAATGATCTAATAGGTATTGTAGTTCATTCGTCTCCATAATGCCAATTTCTGTTGACACGTTCAGCCCAAACACTGATCCACTGATCAATGAACTGATTCTGAGTGAGTTCTTCTTTAAACTGAATCCATAATCGACACGCGTCTCCTTTTTCACTATCGGTCAAGGTCACTAATTCAGGATACCACTTTTCCATGACCTTGAACACGTCCAAACGTTGAATCGCTTTTTGAATGTAAAGTTCTGTCCACTCTTCCGTATTCGTGTATAAGCAGAGTACATGTTGTACTTGACTAGGATGATTCACTCGACAACCATAACAGTCTATATGCACTTGATTATAAATTAAAGATTGGAGTGCTTCTGTGACGTGATGATTCAAGCACTCTTGTAAAAAGTCCGTCTTTGAACTTGTACAACAAGGATACGCCAATAACTTCATTTCGTAATCTTGTCCTTTTTCCAGGTGTTCAATATCCATGTCTTCCATCTTAATAATCTAATAATCTAGAAGCACTTCTCTGAATTGATTGATTTCAATTTGATTGTCGTATTCCGCAAATACAATCACGTTGATGGCTTGTGCAAGTGCTGTTCCAAAGTGAAATTCCAATCTCAGATTGCCCGTTTTTATAGGATGGAGTTGACCTTCCTCGCAACCTTGATCTGCTGTCAAGTCCAACCCCCAGAGTGTGTATCCGTTCCGATAATCATTCATGCTCAATCCAAATGAACGATTGAGACCAAGAGCTCCTGTCGCTTGATAGAGTGACATGTAGGATCTTAGAACTTCTCCCGTTTCAAAATTGGGTTGAAACGCTTTGTTATGAATACTTTTTCCGTCAATGCTGACTTCTAGATGATTCAGTGTAAAATGACGGAACTCAAAGGGGTTGGTAGCCATGTCTCCATTCATGTCTCCATTTCTTACCATACCGATGATAAGACGTTTTGGCAATTGACCTTGAAATAAATGATCTTCAATCTTGGATCGTTGACCGTTAGGAATCGTAAATGTTTTTACTTCAGTTCGTCGGATGGGGATTTTCATGTTATGTTGAGCAATCTGTTGATTGAGTTGATTGGCTACCACTGGCAGTAAATCTACTGTTCTTACATTAAATCCTGCTTCTAGAAACTTGATTTTAGCCGGTGAAGTACTCATGAGACAGAATTGAGGTGACGCTTTGTTTAGTCTTAAGCGTATTTCCATACCATTGGGTAAATATTTATCTTGCATCATCAGATCCAAATGAAGCCGTCCACATAGTTCCACCACACAACTTTGATGGACACGAGCACGTCTCTTACCATAGCCCTTGTTATTCCCGTCATGTACTTTTTCGAGCATATGACCAGCGGTGTCTTCAGCCCATAACTCTAGCGCCTGAAGCTGAGTGTCTTTACAGCTTGAGGTGAAGGAGAGTAAATTTTCTATGTATGCCCGATAGCCATACGTGTCCGCATTGCTGGTGATCAGTTTATTATTCAGATACACATCAATGCTTGAGAACATGCTGTGAAAGAAATTGTTGACGGTAGCAATTTCACTGTCGGCCGCTAGGTCTGTACCATCTGACTGTATAATTTTGAGTTTTAGGTACAGGTAAGATTGATTCAGATCTGTCCATTTTTCTGTCTGTGCAGGAATCACAAATTCAATCGGAGCATTATTGTCCAGGGCAGAAATGGGATAATGCTCAGTCCATTGACCTTCTTGCATGGCTGTCATGGTAGGTGGCACAACAGACACATCCAACTCTGTCTTACTACATTCACAGGAACCGTGTTGCATCATGATTAATCGAAAATATCAAGAGGTCTGGCCTGCTTAACTCGGCGATGATGAAGTTTCGAATGAGGTCTTTTCTTGACTGGTTTGCTCTTTATACGTCTTTTAGGGCTGGCCACGGCACGTAGTAAGGATTCACCCACATCTTTTAATACAGAGGCTCCACGTTTTCGTATTACTTGTTTAACGTTTGATCCTGTCAAGATATCTTTCATAGCGGCTTTTCCTTGCTGGAGTCCTTCTTTTTTCAAGGTGTGAACTCCAGATTTCACAAATGGATTCAGTAAAGGCATGATTCTTTTCATGGCTTTCTTAAACATGGATCCAAGTCCGTGTCCATATTGTCGAGGTTGACCTTGGTAAGTAGGTATCATTGTCTTTGACGTAGGTGTAGTTTCACCATAGACTTCCCATGAATAAACTGAATAGACTGGCCAGTGTCACCCCTTATATGGATAGTGATGGTGTCAAAGTCGGCTTTAGCCAGTGGTACATAGTGTAAATTCAAGAACTCGAAATGAATATGAGGGTTAGTTCCTGCTTTCGTTCTCGGATCAAATGGAGCTACACGTAAGATGGGGGCTTCTATGTTTCCCAAATAGGTATAAGACGCAAGGTCGGAATAAACAAACAAATGATTATGACCCATGTTAATATCTACGCCATGAGGAAACGGTTCCGGAATGTCTTTAAAAAAGATGGTCGAAGAACTATCAGGGGCTCCACCCAGTTTAATAAACATGTGAGGATGAAACTGAATGCCTAGTTGATCCGAACTGTCCAGTTTTGCGCGTTTACTTTGTCCTGAAAAACCCATGGTAAATCGAAGGCCTTTCTGTCTAAATATTTTACCTAATTGATCTTTCACGGTAAAGTCAATCGTCTCGATCAAATGTTGGGGTGTGACATAAGTTCCTATAGGAATACAAAGTCGTACACCTTTTTCTTCTTTATTGGGGAGAGTACAATAGGTCTCAAAGTTTTCTAAGGCCTTACCCAGGACAGGATCATGTGTGACAATGTAGAAATGTCGCTCTTCTTCAGTGACATTAATGACCTGACTAGGAACAATCATTTCCACTAAGGCAATTTCCCAATCTTGTTTATTGAGATGGATGGGTTTTGCCAGTTTGGTACGAAAACAACATTGCGTATTGTCTTGGAATAAATCCATAGAGCTATCACTCATGAGTGTTATGTAAAACGAACTCATGTTGATTTAGGTTTATTGAATTTCAAGGAGGGATTCGGTAGAATATAACCTAGAGAACTACTTAAAAGCAGAAGCCACAATTCCCGATCGGGTCGTTGAAAACACAAATTAAATAGCGATACGGTAATAATAATAAATACCACTACAATTTGTGACAAAAAAGTGACCTTATTTTTGGGTTCACACAATTTGGTTTGCTCTGAGGCAGTCACTACCACACTGGCCGTATCGGTTTGAGACATGATGTATTTATTAACAAACTTCAAACGAGATGGGATTCGGGAATCCAACTGTCAAATTTCGAAGGATAACCTTTCCAATGTACTTTAATTTCTCGTCTTCCGTCTACCTTACTCTGGCGATGTGCGAGCACTGATTCAATTTCATAGATAGCATCATCTTTTATAACCTGTACTTCAGAGAAATAAAACGAACCCAAAATGGGTTCTCCGTCTAAATCAGTCAATTTCACAGTAGCAGGAGAGGTCTTTTTGACTTGGATCACTTTAAACAGTTCAGTGGTCCAGTTGGGTAGATAACCTTTATCAAATGTACGTTTTGTTTTATTGATACGAACAATATCTCCCACATGAAGGGTCGTCGACGCTTTTTTTCTTGATTTTCCATACAAGGTCAAGGCCACTTGAGATTCGTTATTCTCATTTACGGATACGGGTGCCATTTGTATACTACGATGAACACGATGATTATAGGCATGCACGAGATCAGACAATACCTGAATATACCTTCGTGTTTTATGATGCGTAAAGTATTTCCACATGCGTGATTTTAAGGTCCGTTGAAAACGTTCCACTATACTAGCCTTAGTTTCTGGGTTTTCAGTCGTAAAATAATGAATCCCTACTTTGTCTAAAAACTGTTGAAACCTTTGATTCTTGAATTCTGTTCCTTTATCGGTTTGCAACGCTTTAGGTTGTCTCGTTTTAAGAATAGAGCGAAACGCTTCCACCAATGTGAGCCCCGTTTTATCCTTGAGGGGAACGACCCAAGCATATTTTGAAAACACGTCAATGACACACAACAAATATCGATAAGGGGTGTTGTACTGAGCCAAGGATTGCATGTCTGCCAAATCAGCTTGCCATTGATGATCAATACCACCCACAATTGTTTTCCGTCTCGAGAATGCCCTACGGATAGGTTTGTGCAGGGTATAGGTCTTTTGTCCCTTCAACCAGGATCGCACTTGACTTGGCGTGATGGATTTCAGTTGAGTTCGAGCTGCTGTAGTAAGACGTTCTACCCCACCAAAACCAGCCGGATGATGGGGATCATAATAAATCTGATGTAACAGACTGTCTACCTTTTTGTTCATGTTGTCTAGTAGGCTTCCCACTTAGGTTCTGCTTTCATCTGTTTGACAGGTTTACTTATAGGTTCTGCTTTCATCCGTTTAGGTGAACGAGACTCAACAAAACTATCAAATTCATCATCTTCCTCCGAATCGTCTGCTTTTTGCATCCATGACCATCTCCGTTTATTTCCTATCACTTCTTGTGGTACATTGACATCTCTTAGTCCACTAGAAAACTGTTCCCATCCTCTAGGCTCCGACCCTTTTCTATGACGTATGACATCATTGACCAAATCAATAATGTTGGATCCTTGTATTGGTTTTCCATGATATTCCAACATCCCATGATCATTCCATGACATGTGGGGATGATTTTGTAGAAAGTGTAATAAAAGCTGAGTTTTTCGACGCATGGTAGTAGGAACACTTTCAAGAATCCGATCCGTCAATGTAGCAGGAGCCGCTTGTGCCTCTTGTGCACCTTGAGCAGCTGGAACAACCGGTGCAGCCGGTGCAACTGGTGCAGCCAGAGTAGCCGGTTCACGTGCTTTTTGATGAGACAGTTGAAACTTTTGCAAGACTTGCCCATAGTGTTGTGCTTTTTCTGATTCAGACAACGATTCATTTTGTAATACGTCTCCCATTTGTTTCTGTAAATCGGATGTTTGACTGACTTGCGGGGGAGGAGGTAAACGTGGTCGTTGTTCTGTTTTCCATCGATTCATCTCTTCTAGCATTTTGAATGGGACGATAGCCATTTTCTTCATAGCTTTTTCACCAGTGTGGCAACACCTCCACTGAGTGCTCCTGCAGCAACAGCTTTAGCAATGATTGGAGCAAGAGCTAGTAATGGAAATAATCCTCCTTTTTGATTCAACACACGTTTCTTTTTTTGAATGGATACTCTTTTATCTGCTAAAGTGCGGAGATGTTGACGCTTGGACTTCAACCTTTGCTTTTGAGAGGGGGATAAGGCAACATTGCCTTTTAAAACATTCTGACAGCATTCTGCCACACATTGAATCATTTCTTTAGATGCTCCATGTATCATCTTTCTTCTTAACCCATCTGGGGCTTGAGTTAAACCCAAAACCAGATGTCCGTATTTATGCAGGAGTGGTCGCTTTGGTGCCATTATGTCAAATAATACCTGTTTTTACTTCTTCACAGCTTTTATACTAAAGCATCAAAGGCTTGTCTTGAAGCTTGATTCATAGGGCCCTGTCTCATCAGGTGAATACGATGTCTCAAAAGGGGTTTCAAGACAGCCTGTCTTGATAAGGTAGACAAGGATAGGGGTGAAAAACGGCACAATGGAGTGTCTGGTGAACTTCTTGAACTGGGAGATGATCTCAAACTTCTAGAACTGTGAGATGATCTACTGGATGAACTCCTAGATGAATTTCTTGAAGAACTCAAACTACTTGGCCCACTGCTTGAAGAACTACTTGGTGAACTTCTAGAATAACTTAAACTGCTTGGCCCACTGCTTGAATAACTCAAACTGCTTGGCGAACTTCTAGATAAACTGCTTGGCCCACTGCTTGAATAACTTCTTGAAGAACTCAAACTGCTTGGTTCACTTCTAGATGAACTTCTTGAACTTCTAGATGAACTGCTTGGTCCACTTCTAGATAAACTTCTAGATGAACTTTTAGATGAACTGTTTGATCCACTTCTAGAAGAATTTCTTAAGCTTTTAGATGAATTTAGACTAAAGTTCAAACTACTCACAGGACTGATAGGAGACCATTGTAACTTACTGATTGGAGTTACAGCCATAGAGGGTGTTGAAGTGGTTTGCTTTCGACGACGGAGAGTAATAAAACGTTCATTGATCTTGGCAGGCGATTTTCTAGCTTTTTTAGCTGGAGCTTTTCTAGGTTTTCTAGCAGGCGATTTTCTTTTAGCTGGAGCTTTTCTAGGTTTTCTAGCAGGCGCTTTTCTTTTAGCTGGAGATTTTACAAATTTACGAATCGTCTTTTGACCATTCCATCGGAGTAAACTTCGTATCATGACTCCACCAAGAAATCCACCTCCTCCTGGTTTCAATATGAGTTGACGTTTAGTATCCATGTCCACTTGATCATCTCCCAGCTGCTCTAATTCATGCTGATGTTTTTGCATAAAGTTTTGTGTTTGTTTAGGTAGCACAATTTTCTTTTTTAAAATCACCTTTGCTGCTAAGGTGAACCACTTGAGCATTTCTTTTAATCCAGACCTTAGCATTTGCTCCCGTACAGTAGGGTCTCGTTCCTGACCCAAATGTTCTAACGATTGAGCTATGGCTGTGGCTGACATGATGACTGAATGATCTTATATGAGTAAACGATGTTTATATATACACAACTGGCCCACGTTTTTCTCCAGTGATCCAGTGATGAAAAATATCAGTTCTTAACCGATAACTGTCTGGTGTTTGAGGGTGAAAGTCAATCACTAAATACCCATGAGGTGTAGAGATAGCATCTTGATAAGCGGGTAACAAGTGTGGCAATTGAATTTGATTCGCCAACACTTTGATTTGTCCTTTATCTCTTGTGTTTTGAAATAAGATCATGTAATGTGCATTTAAACTCAGGGTACGACTGGCTTTCGATTGTTGAAACATGTTTTGTGTAATGTAGATCACACTAGCATTACGATGGTGACCTTTTCGTGTAAACCATAATTTGATTTTCTCTTCATCTTTATCACCAAGCATGTCATCAAATATAATTAAATGAGGAATGGATGTATCCTCTACTATCTCTTCATCCTCGTCAGGTATCCCCTGTATGAACCGAATACTAGGTTCTTGTTCTTGTAATTGTGCATAGGCTACTTGCCATTCTTTGTAACACCATACAATACGCTCTGGTACTACTTGAAACAAATCTGATTTGTATTCCAACACCTTTTTTACGAATTGTGTTTTACCAGAGCCACTAGGGCCTGCGATAAACATATTGCAAGGATGCTTAAAAAGTAAACTGGACTCCATGACGTGAAAATCACAACTAACACTATTGGAAGAAAAACATTTTATTTATTTGTGTAACAAGTTTATGTATGAGTACAAGAATAATCACAACAAGAACAACACATGTCATGTAAGGGTAACAACAGTTTGTCAGAAAATTCAAACACACATTCTGAATGTCCAAATTGACTCAGAAATGTTAACACAGAGTCATTGTTCACCACCTGTTTGAACCAATCCGTTTCACTCAAGTCCATGGGTACTGATTGGTACGAATTCATCACATGAAGTCCATGTTTCATTTCTTCAAACATGTCTGGTGTACTCAACTGTTGTCGAATCCATTCCAGAGAATGATGACCTTCAGGTATCTTCATACGATAAGCAAATACCAATGCTTTTCTCAACAGGGTATGGTTCATAATATCAAACTGTTCCATTCTTGAATCGTGTGAATCACTCTATCGTTACATACATAAGTATTCCAATCGTCTCGATGGATAGCTTTCAAGTCTAAGTGTGCACTGATCATAGCATCACGAATCATCTGTCTAAATAGTTCAAACGTGTGAGGATTCAGAATCCACGCGCGAATGTCCTTGACCTTGACAAGGTCATCTTGTACAATACTGTATAACGTATCCGTATACAGCTCAAAATCCAAAATGTAATATAAACTTACAAATCGTCTAGATGGTTTAACCATAATTGAATATTTCCTGAACAAATCACTATTCTAGGTCGATTCGCATGAACGGCTTCAATCTCGTCTTTGACTTCTCTTAAGCGATGCCTTAATTTATAGAACACGGCACGATACTGTAGAATATGAATAACATGAGTGAACGGTACCTGTCTCTTAAATACCATGATACCACGTATTTTAAACTGTGAATACGGACGCCATCCGGGGTGAGATCTCCCATTGTCCTCTTCAGCCATACTGAACCATATCACATTGGGGGTAGAACGAAAATTGTTAGCTAAGGCAGATACGTCGCTCAAATTAGCATCGTGGATTAAAAAATCCCATGTCGTAGATAACATACGATCTAAGCTTTGTTGTACCACATTCAGTTTTCGTAGAATCGGTAATTTTTGGTTGAATGACAAGTCCTGGCGATCACCTACATCCTTCAACAGTCTCTCTATCCGTCGATGATTTGTATGTTGTAAGCTATGTATAGCATTATGAGTAGCCCATGTGTGCACTAACTCCATCTTCCATGTTTTAGCGTTAGCCCATATGACATAACGATAAATTTTAAGTCTCAGCTCTATCGGTAGTAAGGGTATCCAATCCATGTCTTTATGAATAATGAATTTTAGATGACTTGTTCTAGGCCTCTAGCTCAAAGGTCAAGGTCAGTCATGTAGATAACCATAAGGCACAGTCATATGCTTCTCGACCACAATACGTTTGGTATATACCGAACGAAATGTTTTGACTTGTTTCTCACTGGTCACGGTTCTGTCCTTATGACGTTTAATCCGAGAAGCATATTCAACTACGGTCGAATAATGATGTCTGTCTTTCACACAATCCACCATCGTATTGAAATTCACTTGTTGAGTGGCATTGTAGTCTAACGTAATGCCTTTCACTTTGCATTTTTGATGGAGTTCACCGTTTTCAATGTATTCATAGCCATAGTTCTTTGGACCTAAAGCGACATATCTCACAATACGACCCTTTGGTACCTCATCTGTCCATTTTCCCAATCGACTGGAGATAATAGGAACATTATAGCCATCAGGGTCGTGAATGTACATACAACTGTCTGTGTCAAAATACAATACTCTCTTTCCTAGAGGTTCAAGCACTTTGTACAGTTCTAATCGAGCATAAGCCGTCACAAATGAAGCCACCACAGGATTGGCTGATGAATGAGGGTCTGCTTTGTCCGATTCATCAGTATAATTCATTAACATGAATTCATCATGATCAAAACACTCTACATATTTCACAGACTTTTTAGGATCGTTCAGTATTCCGTAGAACTGGTCCAATCGATGAACATACTCTGTTTTAGGCAAGAGGTTGGTTTGAGCATTTTTACCCCAGAGACAATTCAGCATGGTTTTGGCAAAAGCTCGTTTTCCTGGATTTTTCTCCACCTGTTGCAAACGAATTCCTTCTGCTTCAAAATAATCCTGTTTAAATTTATCTTGAGCCTCTTCCGTATCCACCCCTGGAGGATATCCACTAGCCTCTTGTTTCATTTTCAAGTATTTGTCAATGTATTGCCGATAGACGTCCGTACTCCATTCATCCCAGTGCCATACATGATACACTTTTGATACTTGATAGCCTAAAGCAATAGCTTTAGCCAATTCAACATGAGTCCATGTGCCATACAAGAATCGTTCATACGATGAATGTGTACAATAATCCATCTCCTTCTCAGCACAGGTACGGCATAGCGTAAACACCATTTTACTATTACAGTGTATGGGTAAGACAGGCATCCATAAATCTTGCGGGGGTAGAACACGGCATTTAATCAGTCCTTTGTATTTCTCAATATGCTGTTGATCAATTTGTTCTTGACTCATGATCACTGGATGGCCTATCGGATAAGCCCTGTACTTGTTCACATACGGATAGAGAGAACAAATATCCACATATTTGATTTCTTGGTCGTTGTCTACTTCATGATACAGTCGAACGGCATTCGTACGACCTCCAAACAAAGCTTCCCTGGGTTGAATCGGGCCTTGACCATGATAGAATCGTTCCACTCTTGTCTTATAGGCAGTATTCTTTTGACAACGCTGATCAAATTCACATTCCCACATGACCACAACAGGATACCCCTGTTCTTTCAAAGACTCCAGTCGCTTATACGTATCGTGATAGGCCTGTTGCATGGTTCTCAAAGTATACGGATTGATGGTACTTCGGTTAGGAAAACAGGTGGGGCATCCATGGTACCAACATCCCATGAATTCATACACGGTGTTGGTCTCTTGACAATAGCCATCCACGTAATAAGGTCCAATTTTGACTTCGCCTTTGTTATTCAAGGCATGCCGAATATGTATCTCTTCGGTGACAGCCATCATTTGTAGCCAACGTATGCCTTTCATGGAATACCGGGTTTTATTGGGATACCCGGCATCCGAAATCACGGCTAAACTATGAGGTGGCATGGAATTTTTGCGCCAGGCTTTGTTACACACTTGAGCTAACGTTGTAGCTTCAGTAAATGGATCTATTTGATCACTGTCCAATAATTGTTGACGAAATTCTCCACACCCGCGTCTTAAAATGTCCACATCCGATTGACAGTATTTCTCCATTTCCTTTTGAAAATCAAATACGTCACCTTTTCTTTCATTGTACCAGGTTAAAAACTCTTCACGTCGCTCTGGTTTCATACTATCCGGTTTGTAAAAGTGTAGCGGCAAATAAGGTCCCACATAATCTTGATACGCCAAGGTGTTTGCATAGAATGGAAACCATCCTTTGGCTAACTCGGTCAGTCCAAATGTATTGGGAAAATAGGAGAGAGGCATACTCAGGAAACTGAGGGAGTCAATCATGCGTATTCCATGCACTCTCAATTGAATGATTTTACTACCATTCATAATCAACTGGGGTTTCGCCGTCCCCTGAGTGACCACATATCTAAGAATAAACTGAGCGTCATAGCCTTGAGCATTGTGGGCTATCACTGTCGATCCTCGATGGGTAGGGAGGAATAGCCAAGTACAGAATTGTTGTAACGTATTTTCACCACGGAATGTCATTTGTCTGGCTTCATTCACCTCTTCACAATACTCACATGGAGCTTTCACTGACTTACACATACAGTCACCACAAGCACGTTGAGCCACACAAAAATTAGGGATATGTTCTCCAGAATCAAAACGACATTCAAAATCAAAAAGGATGAATGGTACTTCTGGTTGTTTTCTATTGGGTGGTTCATACGTTGGAATGTAACAGTCATGATCTGGTCCTACTATGGCTTTACAACACCTACATTTCTTTGTCCCTGGGCAAACGTGATTCCGTTTCGTTTCAATCACCTTTTGTCCACATTTCTTACAATTCCATACGGATTCACAAATGGTTTTACGTTGTTTTCCCGTTTTTGTTTTATGATTGTCAAAACATGCCTGACTCTGGAATAGGCGACGACAATCCGGACATCTTATAGATTGTCCTGCTGGGCACAGGGTGTGAGCATAACACTGACAAATATGGCTACACTGGTGTCCTTCACGGTGATCATAACCGACATCACACCATTCACAATAATAACCCCGTCCGAGAAATCCGGTAATGGATACGATACAGTCATAATGATTATCATGGTGAAAGATATGAATCACACGACTTTTTTCAGTCAGAGCAGGTGGTTTGAATAACAATTCACTTCCATAATGTTGTGGATGAATTTTAATCACATAGCTGGGATAGAGATAGTCCTGTAGTTTTTGGTATTCTTCTATACCACACGACTGATCCGATGAAATACCCACTTGCTTTAATAATGCTTCAGCTTCGTATTTTTGAAGCTTTTTCTTAGACTGGCGTATAAGATTCCATCGTTTTTTCCATTGCGGGGTTTGATTTTCATCCACTTTGCACTGTCCCACTACAATCGATCTAGCTAAACACATAGAGTCCTTACTATTGTCAATACACACAACACTTGTCTTTGACTTTCGCATACTGAATAAGTTTGGTGCTTTAAACGTTTTCTTTCCGGATCCCTGTGGCATAGCAATATGCGTAATTTCCATCTGTGCCGCCCCATCATGAATTTTAAATTGACGGTTACTTTGTGCCACACGTTCAATTTCATCCAACACCGTATCTCCACTAATAAGAGATGCCCTATTAAACGGAACATGTATTCCAAAGTCCAAATCAGGATGTAAAATAGATACTCGAACTCGATCATTCGATCTCACTTCACATCTCTTGTAGAGCTGATCCATCATATCATTAAACAACCTGTTTGTAAATTCAAACGATTGATTATACGGCTGAAATGTCACATCATATACTTTGGATTGAGTCTTAAATTTCCTTGACTTTCTTTCCATGCGTGACTGTATGTCATAATAGTCGCGCACAGGCTCAACCTTACTTCGTTTAGTTGGAGGTTCATCCTCACCACTAGTACTGTCGGTATCTGACATAATTATGATCTTAGAACTTCTCCGCCGTTTTTTATAGTTCGGGTTCAAGGTCATAACGCGTGACACTCTATAAAAGACGTACGCTCCGTCCGTTTTTTATCATTTCAACATGAGCGATCCTAAAATGAACCAAGTTGAAGAGAACCGAGATCAAACTTTGATGTATTCATTAAAGAAGAAAATTAAAGAGCTTAACAACTTAGCGGATCAGCTCTGTGGACAGAAAAATGTAACATGGGATCATATCAAGTGTTATCGTTGTGGAAAGAAAGGACATTATTCTACAAGCTGTACGGAACCCTTCAACAATGAATGCTTTTATTGTCATGAACAAGGACATTTCATCGCAGACTGTCCTAAGAAACAAGGTGAACAGGTCGATCTACAGGACGCAGAACAGAGTAAGAAAAAACGTAAATACAAAAAGAATCCAACAAAAACTGTGAGTGACTTTGTGTAATCCAGACAATGTGTTGGACAATGTGTTGGACAATGTGTTGGACAATTGTGTATAGACTTAAATTGGAGACTAAGTGAGTTGTATTGTGTTGTACTTTGTTGTACTTTATAAATGTTTTCAAAAATAAAATGATAGACAATGTAATATGCTTTTGTCTTTGCTTGAGAAACAAAACGAATCTAACACATATGGTGGCCCTAATAAGGGCCGTTGGGTAATTCATTGCATTTCTGCAAGAAATAGGTATCGCCAATAGTTGGCTCTCAAATCCTCATCATAAAAGATGGCAAGGTCAGGGTATAAATTACCCATCTTGATATCCATCTTGACAACACAAGTATCTTGGAATTCAGACAAGTCTGGGTACAAATTACCCATCTTGACCACCCAAACATCTTCTTGTAACTCATCAGGTTCATCAGAAGAACTTTTCAAGCAGTTGCCCATGTTGAATCATGAAACATAAATGAGCTATGGAACATGAGAAAACACTGACCTAGAACAGACCAATGAAATGCCAGTAAAATAGACCAATGAAATACCGTTAAAATGGACCAATCAGAGTCCTTGTATCATAGTCAGTGAGTGACCTTACCTTGATCTAATTTCATTCTGTATCAAGATGTCACAGCGTACAGTCAATATTATCAAAAGAAAATATGCTGCCTTAGGGCGGTATATTGAACAACTAGAAATGCAGTTAGAAGAGCTGCGGTTGGAGGTCAAGACCCTGAGAGAGGGAAAGCAGTTTGCAGAGGAGGTGGAGGTCTGCTCTGGGGAAGAGGACTGGGGGGATACCCCTCAAGAATCAACCCCAGAGAACTGGGAAGATGAACTGGTAGAGGTTCCGTCGAACCTCTACCAACCCACACCGGACCCCAAGGATGTCCAGAAATGGGACAAGTGGTGTCCCGCTTGTATGGGGAGATGCGGTCAACGCCATTAATCCCCATACAAGCACCAACGGTCCTTTTCAGGACCACCAACGGCCCTTTTCAGGGCCCCCCATACAATTCAGAAAGAATCATTCTCATATTGTCAATATTTACAGTCCTATCTGATAACACCAAATACAAATATACGGTGTGAGGTAAGTTTTCTATAAACATTTCCTACAAATATAAGTGATAGTATGATGTGTACAATCATTTTCAACAAATGTATGCAAAGTGCTGTGATTGTATGATGTATTTTCTACAAAGTGCTGTGATAGTATATATTAAGTGTACAGTGTTCAAATTGCTGTGATAGTATGATGTACAGTGTTCAAATTGCTGTGATAGTATGATGTACAGTCTGCAAAGTGCTGTGATAGTATTAAGTGTACAGTCTGCAAAGTGCTGTGATAGTATAATGTGTACAGTATTCAAATTGCTGTGATAGTATAATGTGTACAGTATTCAAATTGCTGTGATAGTATAATGTATTTTTCTGCAAATTGCTGTGATAGTATTAAGTGTACAGTGTTCAAATTGCTGTGATAGTATATATTAAGTGTACAGTGTTCAAATTGCTGTGATAGTATGATGTACAGTCTGCAAATTGCTGTGATAGTATAATGTGTACAGTATTCAAATTGCTGTGATAGTATGATGTGTACAAAGTATTCCCACAAATATAAGTGCTGTGATTGTATGATGTGTACAATATAACCTTGACGTGTCGACCTTGACGTATCAAACACTGCTACAAAAAAAAACTTGAAGTGTCACACTTGTTCAAAAAAAAACTTGAAGTGTCACACGTATTCAAAAAAAACTTCTCACAATTGACCTTGACCTAATAGAACACTGGCGCGTGCAGGCAAAAAGTATAAATACCCCCGGCGCAGACACTATTTTTTCATTATCTAGCATGGATTCCTTCAACATGCCATACGATATATTGAGAGAAGCACTAGAATCATCTGAGTTGATAGACCCGAATGCGGGTATGCATTACAACCAGCCGAAGTACAACCAGCCAAAGTACGGTCAACTACAGTATAGGCAGCCACAGTACAGCCAATACAGTCAACCACTGTACAGCCAATACAGTCAACAGTCCATGGTAGATGTACAACCCCCCATGGTAGATGTACAGCCGATACAACCCATGGTAGATGTACAACCCACTATGACGAATACACAGCCTATGGTAGATGTACAACCCACTATGACGAATACACAGCCTATGGTAGATGTACAACCCACTATGACGAATACACAGCTTATGGCGAAAACACAGTCTAATACAATTACAAAGCCTACAGCGGGATTGTCTGTTCTACAAGGTATCAGGGAAGAAATGGTACAGATGAATCAAGTGATGCAAGAGATGGTCAGACTCATGAAAAATCAAGAAGTACGGTTTAAGCCACAAGAAATGATTGTACCTGTACAGTTTATGTATGATTCAAAGAAACGAAAACATGAGCATGAGAAAAAGAAACCGGAGCATGACAAAAAGAAACCGGAGATGACAGAAACGAAGAAACGAAAACATGATCTTGAGAAACAACCTCGGGGGAAGTATGGTAAAGAAATAAAGAAATGAAGATCCGACTAACAGCTACCAACCAACGGCCCTTTTCAGGGCCACCAACGGCCCTTTTCAGGGCCACCATGTCTTTTCGAAAGAAAATTCTCTCATTGTCTAAGTCTATTACACACACACACACACACACACACACAGAACATTCCTAAAATTATTTTTTGATTTCCAATTTGTCACAATTTGTCCTCATTTGTCACAATTTTGTAAAACTTCTGGTACCGACCTTAATCTATTTACTCTATATTCTATATGGTACCAGGAGGTATGGGTACCAGAAGGCATTGGTACCAGAAGGCATTGGTACCAGGGTATCGCCTTACACTACTATCGGTCTATTAATATTACAGCCAATTCATAAATGCAAGTATGATATACTGTACTGTTACATTCTTCCTAGCTTTATATTCAAATTAATTTATATCACGACCTCCACAGACTCTTGACTTATACAGCCTTTGCTTCTTCACTCTTACAGTCTGATTCTAAGGCTATTCGTACATTAATGGCACCAATGAAATAGGAGGAAGAAATTAATGTACCTGATGCGGGGCTCGAACCCGCAACCTCCTTGCAAGATAATCGGGCTGTTAATAGTACAGCCATTTCATTTATATGTGTACTATATACAGTACTTCAACATTTGCATTAAAATCTTCAACAAGATCAAGGACTTGTGTACATATATAAGTCCTTGACAAGACTCATTAGCTGTATCTATTTTCAAGCACGCGTCGACTACACTCAAATATTAAAAAAAGACAGCTGTCCATTGAGAGCTATCCATTTGTAAAATTATTGGACAGTGAGAACAAAAGGATGACGCCACAGAAATGATTTAACTTATGTTACCAATAAATTAGCCAAGGTAGGCCTAAGGAGAATGTTTATATCTATAGTCGATTTAAAGTTAAATGAGAACCGTTGTAAACATTTACATTTTTCCGAGGTAGATCAGGTTATTTACCGGTTGAAATGACTTTATATTGTAATTATTATACATAAACAGAGCACTATCGTAACGCTCGTGGCTTAGAGATAAAGGCTATGGTTTCTTTTATTAGTAGTGGTCACATGTTCAAAACTGCCAAAATGCTTCTTTTTTTTTTGATAAACATATATCGTATTCGAAACTGCAATTTCTTTCCGACTTTCAAAAATTACCCTTCACATTGTGAAAATCAAAATTAATATCTTGTTTTATATAATGTGTACTATAACATATACACGCAGTATGCAGTAGAGAAGGAGATGGACTGTTTACTGATATTATTCACTTAAAATTATAGCGACGAGGAGACAGACACGGCGAGTGAATGCGATGATGCATGTTGAATTTACATGTTTGAATTGTTTTGAAATGATATGTAATAAAATAATGAAAAAATAATGAAAAACAAACTAATACAAAATAAAAGGATTTAAAATAATCAAAAGAAAAAACATACAAAATATAGCTATAAAAGACATTAACTTAGGTTCGAACCAATGGTTAGAATGATGTATTATGCTATTGAGGCATTTGTATTTATGTTTTCTCTATCTTATCTATAACGGTTACCGGGTTAACCTTTTACACCTAAATATGGAAATGAGACTAATCCCTCTTTAGTAGGCAACTTTAAATCGACTTTAACTGTATATATAAAGTTACAGCCCGGTTATAGGGTTGGTACGTGTTTATTCAGTTTGATAGTGTATTACTACGCTCGGCACACGTTACAGTTGGTGCTGACATGGAGAAAGCTTATCCGGTTCGGCACGAAAGCTAAAATGGAATCCCCTATTTCAGCTTTATATACCTCACTGGATAAACCCACAGTCACTTGTGTAGAAAAAATTCAACCCCACCTCAACCACGTTCGCTCTTACCACTATCGGTGTACGTGGAAGATAATAGAACATGTTTTCATATCAAGCGAGTTTTCTATTTATAGGACAGATACATTTTCGGAAAATACAACTTTATGGTTTAGTTTTGTTTGGGTAAGCCAAGATGACTTTAATTATCATAAGTATTTGTAACGGATTTCAAGGAAACATTATACCATTAAATAGACATTTACATGTAACCAATAATATTTTATAGGACATATATTGTGTCAACTGCACAAGGAATACAATCATTATGCTATTGTAAACAAACAAAAAACAACAACAAGAAGACAACATCCCTGGTCACGGATGAGATAGCAACGACCCAATTTGGCCACGTAGCACTTATCAATAGTCTGCAGGTATTTGAGAGAAGCGTCACATACCAACTGAATCAAGCAAAGAGACAACATTGTGATCAAGCGATTTATGTTACAATTTTCGGGCAAATCTACAACAACGATGAAGGGTTCTTTCCAGTGTGTTATAATTTATGGACTTCTTATCACAGCTGCGTTAGGAGCAGAAAGCGGTATGGTTTTGCTTTTGATACTAAGTATTATATTTCGAAACTTAGCTCAGTTTTATTTTTGAAATCAGTTATTTATTTACGTCAACCTGAAGACTGATAAACGCAGAATACGTACAGGTTGATTGAAAGCGATATTCGGTGTTATCGTTCTATACATAGCGTGACGTCACTACGTTTGTCTAACCTCTATACATAGAACTGATTACTATCTACATTTAGATAGTTATACATACGCTAAAGTATAGTTCCGCGGAAAGATTTTACATGTCAAAACAACCATATCGTTGGTATGTTATTAACAAAATGTGTTTAGTTATGTAAAATAAATACTTTATACCATTTCTATTCTTGTGCTTTTGTCAGTAACACTAATTATTCAATGAAACGCAATGTTGAAGAACGCTTGGCTCCAATGTGTACCATACGATGACGTCACACTATGTTATTGTTTATAACTTCCATTTTGTATGTAG
Source organism: Lutraria lutraria (assembly GCA_964023205.1). Lineage (NCBI taxonomy): Eukaryota > Metazoa > Mollusca > Bivalvia > Venerida > Mactridae > Lutraria > Lutraria lutraria. Next base: position 4,089,650 of record OZ026837.1, read on the forward strand.
TTCCTGGCAAATACCCATAATGCCCCGAGCAGATGAACACAGGTCAGTGCATAGCGCTGCCGTAGTGTACACATTGCGGTGTTATTTCAATTCATGTTTAAGCTTTGAAGACTAGCAACGTACGTTACTCATGTGCATCAATCGTTAAGTCCCATTAGCTTTTTGCTATAAAAATATATGCAAAAACATACAATTGCTGATATTATCCCAAGATAATAATTACCGACGAAACAAGCCATTTTTCTTCTAAAAACACTAATTTCGCTGTAATTTTGCTTTTGTAAACTTGAAATATATAGTGCGCGTGACGTCACTTAATGCCGTGTGCTTAATATGACTGCGGGGGAAACACAGCTGTTCTATAAATAGTATTTTTTTCAATGATATTGAAACAAGAACAACTATAACAAAACGTTATACTTAGACGAATTACAAGAAGCATTGGTTTAAGTTTTTTGTATGATGTTGCTTTTATTCATTCCTCCATTATGGAGAGTATAACATATTTACAAACAAATTCATGAAGCTTCTTGAACTATTCATGAACATATTAAGTTCATGAAATATTATTGAACAATTAATAGAATTTCATGAATTTTTCGTTAGGGCTCATCAAAAAAATTCATCCATAGTTGATGAACCTAAGTTTTATGATGTTAATCAACTGGAGTTCATGAAGCTGTTAATGAACATCATCCGTTCATGAAATTTCACAAATTATTTGTCAATGTTCATGAAAACAATTCATCACTAATTCATGAACCTAGGTTCTTCAACTAAAATCTGTAAACAATTCATGAAGCTTCATGGACTTCATCAGGCAAAGTTCATGAACCAATTGTCCAATCTGATGTCATGAATAAATTTATGAAATATTCATGAATAAGCTCATGAACATTTCGTGAACTGTTCGTCAAATTCTTGACAGAGACAGTCTTTTGATTTTTTATGGTTGGTTTTATATCTAACACATTTAAACTTCGTTCCTGACAGTATTCTCAGTGTTTTGATTTAATAACAGTTCTTGCTTGTATGCGATTAATTTTCTATGATCAATTCTCTTCTGTATAATCGTATTTACTTCAATAACTTGCTTAAAGTATGTCCAGGCATAAAATTTGTAAATAAAATAGAGATAACCTACTTAGGACTTCAGCATGCTATTACATACATGTATTTATATTTACAGATAGCTGTGGCTGGATGGCTATTGGAGCTGGAGTTCTTTCTGCTGGAGGAGTAATTATAGGAGCACCTTTGGTTCTTACAGCAGCAGGATTTACCTCGGCTGGTGTTGCTGCCGCATCCATGGCTGCAGCAATACAGGTAGGTCATAAACTACACCTTTGAAGTGTAATGATGATTTTCAAGTGTTTAAAAATGAAATATCCTAATAATCAGCAACCTCACATTATTTGAAGTCAGTAAACCGATTTCAGTTGCAAATAAGTCCAAAAAAACCAGATTCATATGGTATACATTTGTGGCTTGGGAGAACTTCTTAATTAGTACCTGTCTTAGATTTAAGGCTTCATTCAATTTCATGGTATCTGATTACTGATTTTACCATGTGGCTGAGGAGAACGAATTTTTACATTCAAGACTGTTATATACATTTATATAATTGTAAACAGGTGCAACATTTATATATATATATCAACGTTTGGACTAGACAACTTTTTAAAAAAAATTATAATCAAAGAGTAAAATAAAAAATTGTATCATTGGAAGGTTTATGAAGCTGAATTCTGGAAATTGCTACATGAACAAAATTCTAATGCATGTAATAAAAACTGGATTTAAAACAAACTTCATTTTGTTGTTATTTCAGACACCAGTAACCCTATCTGGAAGTGCTTTCGCTTTAGCACAAAGTGCTGGAGCGGCTGGTTTGGCCCTAGGTACAAAAGTAGCTTTAGGGGGATCAGCTGGATATGCTGGTTACAAAGGCTACAAGAAATTTAGTGGATGCGAGGAACCAAAATGTGGCTAATGATATAAAATGATATGAGTTATTTGTGTGTCTGCTGTGTCGACTTTATGAAAACACTTAAACGCAACATAGATGTTTTTATCGTAAATCTTTCGCCAGATCGCCATTGAGAAATTCAGATTGGACAATCACGGTCTCCTTTTGAATATCTTCACATTCATTACTGTCAAATGTAGACATTTTGGTACAAACTCGTTATAGTTTGTTTCTTTTTGAGATAGAGAATAAAAAAGGTCACCTTGAAATGTCCTTTGTATAATTCACTTATAAAATATTCTATAGTACTCGCTTCGAACAAGTTAAATGTACTGGTATTATATAACATGTAATTTGCTCTTGGGATAACTTTTTCTTGTAAAAGGCCACATTGTTGATTACTAATGTAGAATACTTATATGGTCAAATTGATAATAGCATGTAGTATAAAAAAATATACATGGATCGTTTCGAACATTTCTTACATATTTTGTTACATAAATTTTTTCATTTCTTAATGAAGTAATCTTGATCCTAAAAAGGTTTTGTTACGACAATAATTAGGAGTTAATTTGTGTATCTATTAAAGACAAACAGCTTCTGGAGCCATCAATATTCGAGATAAGTTAACTTAGTGAAAATTTTAAAAAAAATACATTTTGTTATTTGTACTGTACCGGTTTTACAAATTAATTTGATAAAACAGCATTTACAGAATACAATATTTACATGATCGGTTTTATTCATTTTGCATGAGAAGAAATAAGGAAAATAGCCAACTGAATAATTCTGTGTATAAACACTTCCCTTGATTTTACTGTTTGTTCGAACACAAGGTGTGTATGGATTGGAGAGGAACGACAATCCTGAATAGAGATTGGCTGAAAAGTTTCGGTATCATCGGGAACTTTATGAATAATGATACCCGACTTTCCTTAATCAATTGAACTTATGTGTTTAAATTCAAGGAAACCATTAGTTTCAAACAAAATTCCAGAAAGGCCATGCCAAATATGCGCTACTGGATTGATTTAAAGGTTATTAGAGCAGACATGGAAACGGTATATAGTGATAATTGGTCCTCAATATAACTCTGAAGAATTTAAATCATTCTCAAAGCAGTATGATTTTAATCATCCCCTGGACATGCCTCAGTTAACCGTCTTGCAAAAATCACTGTGTATAAACAATTAAGGCCATATCCACTATTTCAAAGCAAGCAGGAAATGGTCCCTACTTAGTACTAATTGGGTATCGTAATGCACCGTAATCTTTTGGTAAATCTCCATCCCAACTATTAATGAGCAGGTATAGTTACGGTCTACATTACCTCTAATCTTAAGTCAACTTATTCAAAAAGTACAGAATAAGAAAATTATTCATGATAAGATTTAACTACAAAACTAAAATCTAAACTTAACTTTGATCAATCAGCAAAGCCTTTAAAACTCTTGAATAAAGGAGAAGGATTGAGAATTAGGAAAAAAAAGTTTGGAAACCAGCTGCAGTTACTAAAATCATAAATGATAGGTCATATATTGTAAGTACAGAAAATGGTGCGTCTTACAGGCGAACTAGAAGACACCTATTGAAATCTTATGAACAGACGTTTCCTCAATCAGCACTCCTACAGGTGTCAAGTCTTGAAAATAAATTGTCAATTAATCATGACAGTCAAATAAACTAATATCCGATCTGAACAAAGATTGAAGGTTTCATCACAGACATCTAAGTCCTGCAGCATCTCCAAGTAATGTTCACTTCCAGACCCATAGTTCAGAAACACCTGTCCCTTATAAAACAAGATCAGGTCGTAGTGTTAAAATTCCTCAGAAACTCTCACTTTAAATAATGTTATCTTTAAATGATCATTATCTACTCGGATGTTATTTTGATTGCTAGTATTCTTGTTTTCAGAGACATATCTTAAATATATTTGGTAAATTGTTTATATTGAGAATACTTGATTGTATCTATGTTCATGATAATCGATTCAACATGTTTAAACCAAAGTGCCAATGTAATAACATATGTGTGAAACATTCATAATAACTTGGATACATCAATATAAAACTGACCAACATAAAGGACTGACAGGAGTTTGTGAAATAAGGAATCTCATTTGAATTTATTACTATCTCTCAGACATTGTGTTTGTCTTGAATCTTTCTTTGCATAAAAAGGGAAATGTTGTATTATGGGAGACAACCCATATTGTATTCAACCTTTATATCATAGTTATGCATGAGTTGTTGTTATTAATCTCTTATATACTTTAACTATTCTGTACTCATCACTCTCTGCTAGACACTTGCTTAATAAACTTCTACATCTTACTACTTGCGTTCTTGCAATCCTTATAACAAAACATACAACTTTGGTACACCATGTACATGTACTTAGTACAAAGAAACATGTAAGTGGGTTGATAAACCAAGCAGGAATGACAAAACACTGGATCTTTTGAGAACAACAATTGTTTTATAATATTGAAACAATCCCTCCTATTGGTGAAGCTGCTCGTGATGTCATTCTTTCTAGAATTAACACCTCACTTAGTAGTTGTAAACCAACGTCTCGTAAAATCCTTAAATATTTTAAAGCCTACTGGGAAGGTATTAATGAAGACCTTTACAATACTTATAATGCAATATTAAAATAGTGCTGATGATCTATGACATATGTTTAAGAATCTCCTCGGTTCCATTGATTAAAAGATATTAAAAAGCTGTCGTGGATACATGTACGTACTAGTTAAGAAAGACAATGAGCAAGTACACGAATATGCTTAGTAAACGTAGTAAAACCACTACTTAATCAGACTCTAAGAAAATTAAAGGCAGAAATTCAAAAGGAGCAACGCCATGCCTACTGCAGTTTTATTGAGAACTTGATCTTTGATATGCCAATTCCAGAGCTAGGTGAAGTTAAAAACAAAAATGTTCCTAAAAATCTGTTTTCTTACATAAAACCCCAAAAAGATGAAAGTTCCTCTATACCATCCTATGAATGGCGGCATATTAAAATCTGCTGCTGTGACAAAAGCAAATTCATTTATATTATTAAATGAACAATTTCAAAAGGCGTTCACTCCAATATCGTCAAATGAAATTCAAGGCAAAGTCCAAATCCATATATACACATTTCAGACATCCAAGTCAATAAATCAGTGATCCACAAGTTGTTGTCAAGCCTCTGGAGTGGATGAAATTAATCCCATAGTACGAACAGTCATGTCAAGCCCTGCTGCTGTTTAATGCATTTTTTAATGCATGTAATGTCTAATGAGTTTTTTTCCAAAAGGACTGAAATATAACTTTCACTTATGTTATCATGTATATTTTGAATTTCTTATGAGTCTGGATCCTTATCACAGTTGAAGATAGATGAACATTCAACAACAAATTTTGCGCCTGTGTCTTCAAACAATTGTCTTCAAAAGTTTTGGTGGACGCGGTCGATTACTTGGTGTTCGCTTGCTAAGTGTATACCGACTAGGAATTGTTAAGTTGACAAAGAGTGAATAAGATCCCTTTTGATGTTCGGTTAATCTTCTTCCGCCGACGGCTAGTTGCATAAAGTGAGAGGTTCGAAGCCAGGGCTATTTCCGTAAGTGAGAAATACGCTTCGTACATAAGTGTAGGGTTACAGACTTTGGTTATTTGATATCCGGTTACCGGTTTTTTCAATACTAGGTACTCGTTTTCGTAGAATTTTAGACTTTCAAACGTGTTTATCGTTTGCGATTGATAAAATGGATATCATAATAATTATGAAACACGTTGTTTCCATCGTTGGACTCCCAGGGAAAGTACTCCGTGAAGTACTACAACAAAATGGCGGCCTGCCTATTATGTCAGAGGCACTTTCGTTAGACAAACGCCGAGTAGTTCCAATTGGTTCGAAGCCCGTTTACGCTTCATGTCAAGTACTATAAATTCAAATACATGTCACGTATACTCAAACCAACTTTTAAACCAGCTGTTCGTAAGCTGAAATTTCTCAAAAAGTATGAGGCAGAAATTAATGAAATTTTGCATACAATAATTTCATTCAATTACCCGTAAGTTGACACTACTAAATTGCATATTTTACTGCAAATTTACACATGCGAAATGAGTACTTCACTATCGATGATATTGTTCGTGAAACCCGTTCATTTTGTTACAATCAATTTATATCCAGAAATACCAGATGGCGGTTTATAAGTTGGTTTGAGTGTATATTGTTACGAAACAGACAAGACATTAGTTTTTTTTCAATTCAAAATGCTTATTATATAAGATAGTTAAGTACGTGTACATAAAGAATCCATACTTATCATACAAAATAAGCGATCCACGCATATCATGTTTTTGATTATATGTTTTTCTTCAACTTTGCTGTTATTAAAATTAGAAGCATGAAGTTATACATGTAGTTAATACCACAAACGAATTGATCCGTCAGTTCAATGTTTTCCTTAAATATATCCAGAAATGCCCTTTAAATGTCAAAATTATAAGAGGTGACCACGCACATCATGGCAATTTCAGATCAATAAAATACGCGTTCGTCATAATCTTAAAAATACCGATTTATTTCCAAAACAAATAATATGTATGAGTGAGTTGCTTAAATGAGACGACTCCCCACTTTATCCCATAGTGTCATGTCACATATTTAAAAATAACATAAACCAAAAAAAAAAAATTCATATTCATAGATGTCTATGAATATGAAGTATATATATTTTTGGTTTATGTTATTTTTTATGTAACATGGTCCTATGCTTTATCCGATGAAAATTTATGAAATATTAGAGAAGCTATAAAAAATGTTACTTGAATCGACCATTTGTTTACCTTTTTGGATCCATACGTATCATGAAAAGTCACGTGGTATATGCAACCGTGAATACTTCAGTATTGCAATGTAGCGTCGTACGCTTCAGGCGTATCGTGGCACCCCTACGAATTATAATACCCGGCTTACGTTAATATGACTGTATTGCGTAATACAAGCATTCTATTCATAGGTACATTTTCGGAGGTTTGAGGATATGATTTTAATCAGATTGTACAATTTCAAAACTTAACTTTTGAATATCCATGTTTACAAACGTGTATGCATCCATTCATATAGACCGCAGCCGTGGTCCAGTGGTTAGTGCGCTGGATTTATAATCCGGCGGTCTGGGTTCGATTCCCGGTCCCGGCAGGTCATACCCTTCCATGAAAATCTGACAACAATGTCAATCTTCCTCCACATGTGAAAAAGTTGTCACAGCAGGTCATACCCTTCTGAGAAGATATGGCGAAAATGTCGACTTTTCTCCATATGAAAAGTTGCCGACTCCTTATTGAAGGGTAAGTTAGTGTATAAGTATCACATTTCTGAGAGGGCGTTATTAAAAATTGTCAGCGCGAGAAAAATAATGTTGACCGAGACAACGCCGATGTATAATAACACATAGTCCATGAAGATTGGTTAAGTTAAACGCCCGCCGTATATAACTGAAAAAATATTGAAAAAATGGCGTTTGACCCAAAATAAACCAAGACATTTATATAGAAATTACTTAATACACGAATATTGGTCTAAAATCCACGGAATGATGACCACGCACTTGTGTAAGATGCCGTATGTATAAATCGACCCAAACTGTGGTAGTACTCGAAAATATAATCTTAATACAATATTATTTCAGATTGTCTAGAGTCGCACAGTAAATGGTATTAATTGAATTGGTAGAATTAACAAAAATCTGCATAAATGATGTGTTTTCTCACTTTTGTTGCAGATATTGTAGTTATTGTGACCAACAGGGTTTTATTGGGGATTTTCCGCTCTCTGCTCACAAATATGCAGTTCTTTGTTAAACTGTGCGGGACGCGGCCAATTCGAAAGTGTTTCGCCATCACAAACAGTCTAAGTAGTTGGACTACTGTTAGCAGTATTATTTGTATGACTACAAGATGGTAAATTAGTAGTCTATTTCAGTAAACAATGAAGTACCAGAGCATCCAGTGTTGAGTCCAAAATCTGGACATGTATTTGAGAGAAGGTTGATTGAAAAATATGTTAAAGAAAATGGAAAAGATCCCATAACAGGAGATAAACCAATCAGTTTTCAGTGATGGTGAATTTTTATCGTTGAGCATGATGAAGTTTAGAAATCATTATATATGCAGTTTTCTCTTAGATATTTTTGTTAGCGTGTTTTGTATAGTATTTTCTATAATATAATATAAAGAGCAAATTACTTGTTACATAGTAATGTGTACACTTTCATTTCATCTGTACCCAAATGAAATGCAACTTAATTTGAGTTATGTTTTCTTTTTTACCATTATATAGTATTTTCTCCAATATGTGTTAATATTATTCTTTATACAAGATTTATGCATTTTAGTAATATTTACCAATAAGGTACATTCATGTAATGAGTTAAATTTCTTGTGTTAAAAATTCAAACAAGCAATGAAAATATGCCAGAAAAAGAACGAGACCTAAAGAAGCTTAATGATTCACCGAGCATTAAAATGTGAAGTGCTATAATATTAAATACAATGTTTCACATTTTTGAAAGCTATATAACCCACAAGATGTTGTTGAAAAAGTATTCTACATGCTTAATGTATATCCAGCAGAACATGTAGGTGAAAATTATTGGCCTGTTTCAGTATTTGATAGTTGTTCGTATATTTTACAGACATAACATTCTGAGAAAAAATAAAGATAATCTACTTAATTATATACACGTAGACTAAGTTATAAAACATGTATATCTATTTACAGACTGTTGTGGCTGGATGGCTATTGGAGCTGGAGTTCTTGTTGCTGCGGGAGGAGCAATTGTAGCAGCTCCTGTGGTTTTTCCAGTTAGTTTGGGTTTAGGTGCAAAGACAGTATTTGCGGGATTAGCGGGAAAAATTGGTTACGAAGGCTACAAAACATTATGTGGCTGCGAGGAACCAAAATGGGACAAACGGTACAAACTCTGCATTATTTGTGCATCTGTTATAATTTCCTAACGAGTTTATTAAAACCGTCAAACGCAATATATAGATGTTTTTATCGTAAATTATCACGTTATATTCGTCATTGAGAAATTAAGATGTTGCATTGCCTCCTCTTGATTATATTCACATTCATTAATGACAAATGTGGACATTTGGGTACAGATAAAACATCCTCAGTTTTTTTTCTATTTGAGGTACAGGAAATGAAAGTGACATCATGAAATGTCCGATGTACAATTCGCCTAGAGAGAAAATAAACCCAAGAAAATATCATACAATGCTCGATTCGAACAACTTTAATAATGTATCATTATTATGTAACATGCAATTTTCCTCTTGATATTGTAAATATTTTCTGAGAAAGGTCACACTAATAATTAGTATTCTTATATGGTCAAATTGACAATGGACTGTTATATACGAAACAATGTTATACAAGGTTCGTTTCGAACATTTCTTATGTATTATGTTACATTTACTCGTAAATGCTTTTATTATTTTAAAGTAACCATTGATAACTACTCATGTATTTGCGTTGTTAATAACATGTTTCAAATTAAACCAATATAAGCATACGTTTTGAAATATTGTTTACTAAGTTGTATATCTATTTAAGGTTTTCGAAGTCTAATACGAAGTGTTAAGGATCGTATTTTAGATATTGTCATTCTTTTGTATATCCATTAAGACATTTACTGGAGAATTTTTAAAAACTTTTACCGTCAGTTAAGAGGGTTATAACCATTTTTGTACCTCTACCCCTAACATAGAATAGTACCTCAAAATCAAATGAAGTCACCTTTATGAAAATTGGCCTATCTCTCTAACAGATGATACAATAAATGCAAGAATGTGTATAAGTCTACGGGTAACCAATGTTTAGGAAATTCAGATTGTTTATACAATGTTTGGAATAACTATGTTGCAGAAAAAAGTGAAAAATGTAACCCAGCCCCTTTAAGATTGAGTCAAGATTTAGCCTTTTACCAAAAAGTAACAAATTAATAAATATCATTAAAATAAAAACCATAGGAGGGCAACTGCTGAAATTTTCTCAAAATTAACTGCTATGTGTGTATGATGTATACACAAAATTTTAAAAAGTTTCACTGTCCAGTTTTGAAAAAAATTGTGTCAGAAATCCATAGTTACTTGATTTTCGTTAATTAACCATGTATAAATTCCAATAAACTAGACTTAATAAATTGGAATAAATATTTTCTTCCATATTACTGTATAAATATGAAACATTACATAAAAACTAAAAAAAAAGAGAAAAAAGTATGGCCCCAGTTGGGTTTGAACCCATAACCCTCAGGAATATGTCAATATGTAAGTAAAATTCATGAAATTGAGTACTCTTCAAAATGGAGGTTTTGAATTAGAGATTGAAATCCTTAACTAACGTTGACATATTTAAGCCATGTATTACACATACTTGCACTAGAAGAGTGACATAGATATCATAATACTTCCACTTGTGTTTTAAAATATTGTCCAGTTTCTGTTATCTTAATGAAATAATCTTGATCCAGAAAGTATTTTAGTTTTGACAATAATTATCTATTAATGGAACCATGCACATTTATATTCAAGACAAGTTATATTGTGAAACAATTTTTAAAATTACACTTGCTATTTGTACTGTTCTTGTGTTACAAACTGAATGACTGAAGCAGTATTTATTGAAAAAATAATATTGCGTGATTGGTTTTATTCATTTGGAATGAGAAGAAATAATGAAAAACTTGAATAATTTTGTGTATAAACATTTTTCATGTTTTTACTTTATACTCACAAGGGCAAAATAAAGGTTAATGATAATTTTATTTTTTTAAATTTGAAGTTATGCCAATTGCACACTTATTACATGTCATTTTACAATGTATGGATTTTAACACCAGAAATCCAATTATATTTAATAGGTCAATGTAAAATATCAAACAGTGATTTTGAAATGTCATATTAATATTTTATGTATGATCAACGTTTTGTATGGTCTATACAATATTGAATTGATCGTACAGGTTTCAAAACTTATGATTTTATGATAATCTATATTTGTTCAATTCATATAAAACTGTCTTGTGAAGGATTCCACTGTTATCGAATATGATTAGCTGTTAAATATTCTATGCAATCAATTATGCAATCTTGTCAAATGTATATGGTTATTATATAGTTTTTGAAAGAAACATACTTGCTGGAAGTTTTTACAAACCCTACAATTTGATACACAGATAATTCTATTTTTGTAGGTACATTGTAGTATAATAGTAATATTTTTAATTATACTTGATAAAACTTTACATTAATACTATACCATGTATTTTGTATGAAAAAAGAATGTTATATAGACATTTATCACTTACCTGTGGTGATTTGGCCGTGCCGTAAAAACGATAAGGCACGGCCATGCATATAATACGTAAATTGCGTCACGAAGTAACGTCATGAACTTGATTAAGCAAAGATATTGATTGACACATGTTTTTTTTTCAAAATTATAACTTCACATGAGTAATGTTATTCAAATTGATGTTAACAACTTGAGTAAGCAAGACACTGTTTATATGGTTAGATATATTCACACATGTATTATTTATGATGTTTCATAATGGAACTATTTTTGTGCTCCTGATTAAAAAGTCTTAAATTACGCATGTGTCACTCTTTTGTAGTTAGTAGCAATGTCAAACAAGAATGTTGGTTTTCGCCGTATTTTCAGGGTATGTGATAAGAAGAATATTAAATTCGTGTAGATTCCTTCTTGAATTCGTTGAACTCGTTGAATAAAACTGTATGAAGCTCGCCTAAGACTGGCTTCTTACCGTTTTATACAACTCGTTCAATAAAACCAATACGGAATACACACTCATTTAATATCCTCTATCTATTCCATGTTTGTCAGAGTTTGTCGTGGTCTGAATAATTGAACCGTCAGCTGCCTCTAAAAATGTCAGACGCATACTCACTATTGTCCAACTTTTCGTAAGTATCGTAAGTTTTGGATTGGTCATAGTAAGTCGGAAATGTTGATGGGATAAAGATTGGTAAATATCCCTTTTGCATCACGGGATTTTTCAGGACTTTTACTAGTTATTGTTCACCACAAACAGAACCAGTTTACCAAGAATGCACTAATTTACCCCCCCCCCCCTCTCAAAGATATTATGACTAGGCTACTAGATTAACAGTTTGTCCTAATTTTGTCCTACGAAATATCAAGCTGCTCCAGAGTGACCAAGTGACGTCACAATGTTATCGTAACAAGCACGATTTCTGTCATTTGAACTAGGAAACATCACGTAAGTGTATTATTTATCGTTTTCTTATAAAACCACATAACTGTTGCAAGTCCTTGCATTAAGGACTACCTCCGGTTCAGATTTTTGTCTCTGTAGGCCCTCATTTTTTTACTTTTCTCGTCCAAATTATTTGACAAGGTTGTGAAAATGAGCGTTATTTTTACAAGAAAATTTAAGAAATTGACTTAACTACTGTACATATTTTACCCACTCAAACCACGCATAAAAGCAATTTGGCACACCATTCGATTGTCCGCATGTTTTCACACGTGCAAATATGCTTATTGTTTGAGTTTGCACCAATTAGAATGATTCTAAAAAAATGTTATTGCTACAAGCAGAGTTAGATAACGTTATGGTTACAAAACGATTTAGAAACGTTATATTGTCAATATATCAAGTACAAACATTTCAGATTTGACAATACACAAGTAATAGACGAAGAAATATACCAGTCCTGCTATATAGCAATGATACAAATTGTGATGTACTGCGTACTTGAAGGTACATCTGTAGTTGCTTTAAGTCCGGACAGGAATGCTGTCAAGAAAAGTGCACTTGGAGTTGGACGGTGGGGCTAGATGGATCGAGAGCAAGATGCTACCCACGTTGAAGATGGGACTTATAATGTAGATTAATATCACTACCAAATGACGATGGTACTATCATGGTAGTACAGTATTTTACTGATAATATTTTTTGTATTATGTGGCAGTTTCTAGTATTAATTTGATAGATCTACGATGCTTTGACATGAATTGTGATTTTGTTAGTACAAACATTATACACATCAAATGTCGCTGTTGTGTAATGTAATACTGGATACTTAAACACTTCTAGTCTTATTATTTATATTCCAATTTGACATTTTTTACTTTATACAGTCAAATCAATTTCATTATATTATTATATATCTATTATAATAAAGCATTGTCTGATAGCATCCTTCTTTGTTACGATTGTCGATATAAACATTATTTCTGCATTTCATTCCTTCTTTTTGAAAAAAAGATTTGCTTTGTGGCGTCAAATAATTTGTCGTTAACAGTGCCATTGGTAATCCACCGTAATATATCTGAGAACAAGAAATGTGTATGAAACACGGATGCCTCATATTAAAGGCCATCTGGATAGTACTGACCTTGAAATCAATAAGGGACATTAACAGGTCATGACTAATCTCCCAACCAAGTATGATTGTCTATGACCAATCGTTCTTTAGTTATTGGTCGGACAGGGTTTTTATGCTGAAGGTCACAGTGACCTCAAAATCAACAGGAGTCATCAACATTGTGATGACCAACCTTCCAACTAAATCGGAGGTGGTCAGACATTGTTTGGTAACGGACGGACCGACTAACATGTTCAAAGCATACCCCATTTTCTTCGAAAGTAGGTACATGTATACAGTATGCAACGTTATTTTTAATATGTAACATATTCATACCTAATTTCAAGACATGCAATTCAAGACAAGAAACTTTAAATCTCTTTTATTGATAACATGTTCTAACATGTATAAATCACACAACACATGATTGAACGTTAATTGTTATATAATTCAGTATGACTTGCTAGTGCATTTTTGATAACTGAGTGGTGCATGACATACATCACACAAGTGCCTCCTTCTCTCAAGTGATCGCAAGTCTGTTGGGCTCGAGAAATCTGTCCCAAAATGTCCACAAACATGTTTTTTGGTCCCCTCATGATGTCTGCACCTACAATTTGAAGCAATATAAAAATGAAACTATGGAAGAGTAAAGATAACTAGCTCGAAAACGAAAATAGAACATACATGTATATTTATATCACGCGAATTTTCTATTTATAGGACTGGTACATTTTCGGAAAATACAACTTTCTATTGATATACTAAAATGGTTTATTTTTAATCGGGTAAGCCAAGATGACTTTTAATTATCATAAGTATTTGAAAATGATTTTAAGGAAACATTATACCATAAAATAGACATTTACATGTAACCAATAATATTTTAAAGGACATATATTGTGTCAGCTGCACAAGGAATACAATCATTATGTTATTGCAAGCACTAGACAACAAGATAACATCCCTGGTCAAGGATGAGATAGCAACGACCCAATTTGGCCACGTAGCACTTATCAATAGTCTGCAGGTACTTGACAGTGGCATAACATACCAACTGATGTAAGCAAAGGGCTTCATTGTTATCAAGCGATAATTATATGTTATAATTTTTGGGCAAATCTATAGCAATGATGAAGGGTTCTTTCCAGTGTATTATTATTTATGGACTTCTTATCACGGCTGTGTTAGGAAAGAAAAGCGGTATGTATGTTTTGCTTTTGATATTGAGTATTAAATTTCGAGTTTTATTTTTGAAATCAGTTATTTAGTTACGTCCAAAAAATATATATGACTTCGTCAACCTGAAGTCTGATAAAACAATTTTTCCTCGCAGAGTTAGTATAGGTTGATTGAAAGCGATATTCGGTGTTATTTCAATTCATGTTCAAGCTTTGAATACTAGTACTAATATGTACCAATTTCATAGATGTGTGGCCGTGGTCTAGAGGGTTTATAACCCGCACTATCAAACTTATTTGCTCCTGACTTTATGAATAGATTATGCAAATGAAGCCGCCATCTTAAATATTTGATAATCATGTGTGCCTGACCAGTACGTACTACGAAAACGATACTAGCATGTACATAATTATGTTTTGTATTATGTTTTAAGATGAACCAATATGATTTTATAAATCCAAACACGCAGCAGAATAGTCCAACTAATTAAACTGTTTGTGACGACGAGATATTTTTTCGACTTGGCCCCGTCCCGTACACACTGTATTCGTTCACGAAAATCGGCCAACCGAAACGCCGAATTAGTAGGGCTAGCTGCAGAACTGCTTCAGTTCTGTCACTGTGTGGTTGCAGAAAACACCTTTTTATCAAATTTAGAAATTTATTTTAACATGCAGACTTAACGCATGCGCATCAAGGTTTAATACAGATGGAGTAAGATCCGACTGTCTAACCAGTTATTCGATAAACCATATGGTTAAATAACTTTTAGCGGCGGACAAATTTGAAAAATACTGCGATGCCATTGGTCAAAATATAAATCCGAACATTAAAAGATATTGAATGTATTAAGCTCAAAATATAAGCCTCTTTTGTCGTTTGTACATATCCCGGGCCGTGACCTATATTAACACGTATATTCCTCTACAATAAATCCAACAACTCGTGTAAGATACCCTATGTATAAATCGACATAAACTGGTATTACTCGAAAATATAAAAGCCCTGATCTATCGAGTCGCGAATTCAGACTAGCCAATTAAGATATAAAAATAAAGACGTATTGTATACAGAACATTATATGAAGCTATGCTATTAAATACAATTCTCCACAATCTTGCAAACTAATTCCAACAAGATGGTTTTTGGTAACAAATCGGAATATTACCTAGACAAGTTTATTTGTTTTCTGACATAACGTAATAAAACATTGATTAAATGTATCGACTCGTTTAGCTATTAGGTTACATTAGTCGTTTAATGTTCTGATTAGAGTTCTTACATGGTGCAGGAACACTGTGGAAATGTAATATAGAGTCCATGCATGGTGAAACCTAGGGCTGTTCCGATATGGCAGCGTACCGGTACGTACCTGTACAGTGCTGGACGATATGCGTATCGTATCGGGAGGTCTCGTATCGGCCGTATCGCGTTTTTTTTTATTTTATATTAAAAAACTCTCAGAATGTTGAACAACTGAACATCCACAATGCTTACGCAACTAATATCCGGGATTCCATACTCCATTTACAGACATTAGCAGCGTCAGTTAATGCTAGACAACGAATTCGATTCGAATATTCAGATTTCGTCAAGAAGATTATTGTTGACTTATAAATTGTATTATGCCACCATTTAATTTTACATACAATACGGCAGCATTTTGGTTTGCTGGTTAATGAAACAAAGAAGCACGTATATAGTTGTCTGTAAGAAGTGTCAACGCGATGTCAAGTATAGTGGTGGGACTAGCAACCTTAGAACACGTATATCTCGTCATCATAACATCCAAGCTGAAGATTATTACTAGTATTTTGGTATTGTTAATCAATTTGACAATCATAACCCTGATTCTTTAAACACTTGTGTATGGCTTAAAAGTACTATTCTTGATATAAGGCAATTTATGGGACAGGGATAAAAACTAACTAATATTTCTCATAATTATTTAATTTCCGCAATATCAACAAACATATATGTGAATCAAATTGATGACTTTAAGTACAAGACGAATTAGTTTTACACCTTTTTAACAGTTAATTAGGACTTTCTAGCACCAAACAAATGTGCAGAGTTCCCCAAAACACTAATATTTTAACGTTTTTCATTACTTTGAAATATTGTAATATTGTATCGTTGATATCGCATATCGCTAGTACCGTATCGCAATACGTATCGTATCGGTTGAGATCTGTATCGGGACAGCCCTTGTGAAACTACATATTATATAATAGTGTGAGTCCGTCAGTAAAAATAAGTCCACTGGAGGTAAATTTGTCATTTTATATTTTCCAGAAGATATCACGAAAATTTCAGCTCTCCATAGGCGTTCTTTACATATTTAGAGCCGTTTCTATGTAAACACTGTAAATGAAAAAAATGGTAAAAATGATTTATCATATACATTAAATGAAGATCAGTTTTAAAAGGTGTTGTATTTATACTTAGTATTAGGTGTGAATAGGCGAAAGTAATAAAATTGCAATTAGTTATTTACTGGTATTTATGTATTTTCAATACATCCATAATGAAAATCATCATTATTAGTATTCTCTATCTGAAGATAATTTCCTCGTTAGATTTGTAGGTATATTGTGCCAACCAGATAACAATTCTGGAAACAAGTATTGTTTACTACCATTTAAGGTATCTGGCATGGATGTCAAGTTAAATCAAGTTTCACCAATTTATAGATTTAAAACTAAACCATAATTATATACTAAAATAAACCCACCGTATAAAGTGCATTGCAAGTAATGTGAAACGAATATTAAATTTGATTGGTCTTCTATAAACCAATATCGCGCGTAATTTACAAATTATTTTAACAACGATAACTACTCTGTATATAGGAATACATTACAACAAGTAGCCTTAAAATGTCTATAAATGTATAAAGCAGAGAACTGTGCTTCAGTTTTTTTGATAAAATCCCCCGTTCGTTAGATACTTGACTTTAAATAAATTCCGTACCCAGAACCCCGCTGTTTATTACGTAATACTCCATTGATAAAAAATGAAAACAAGTATCAAAGTTCTCTAAGTTAACATTTAACATGATTACTGTGAAAGCGTTCATTGTTCGCTTATCAGCTCAAACTTTGAGATAAACAACTCAAACTGCGCGCTATTTAGAGGCACAAGGACACATATATAATTTGCACTAAAGGAAATTTGAAGATTAGTTAACTGGAGATAAGTGCAACAGTTTCATAATTATAGAGATTGTCAAGAACAAAAAACTTGGACCACAGTAAACAGGTTGACATAATGGTTTATGTAGTACAAGGTTCCCACTGTCATGCGATCAGGTACGAACTCCGCGATTTTATCGTAGAATGATTTTGAAATTATAGGTTTGGATACGAGTTAACGCGAGCTGATACACTCAGATGCGATTTGTTGCGTTATGATGCAATCCGGTCACGATTTGACAATTTTTGACAACTTTATGTGTCACGATCTGTTACAGTTTGGTTACCCGTTCAGCATTGTCTTGATGGAGTCGACGATTTGGTCTCGATCTGACACGATCATCACGACCGAGTTTCCCGAATTTGGACGATCTAGTACGTGTAGATACGTTCCAATACGTTCATCACGAATTTTGTTTGCCTTTGTAACATGCCAGATACAAGAACAACGTACGTACTGTGTGACAATTGCAACGACGAGTATCATCCTGAATGCATGGATATTTACAATTCAATTCATCAATCTACAGAATACTTATGCCCCAAATGTAATGACAAGTTTTGATTTTAACTAATAAAAAGAGTGTTCCGTTATTTTGTTGTTCCATGTTTTAGTATATTTGTAGATATTGCATGTTCCGTAGTCTTCCGTACTTCAGCATTTTTCGTATATGTACTTATCACATTTCAGTGTTCCGTTCCATTCCGTCTTTTAGTAGCGACCCTCTGTAATGGTATGATACTATTGACTATCACGATCAGAATCGATGATGATCACGTTTAAGATACAACTGGACCCAGACGGATATTTATACATCCAAACTGAGCATGTATGCCTACTGGGTATGGACATCACCGATCCTTCAATTTTTACAGGCTTCACTACAACCCTCCTTCTTACTCTTTTATAATGACAGATACTGTCCAAGATCGGTCCCGATCACCACGATATGGAAACCCGATAGAATACGATCTGTCACGTTATGATCCAATACGATCAGATGCGATGATCAAGAATGACAATTGATCGTGTTAATCGTAGACATTTTTTGAACCGTTAAAATAAATTCTACGATTAACATGATTGTCACGATTGGCCTCAATATCTGATAAGCTCTGATAGGACCAACAGGATTGGTCCACGACTAAGACCTCGATTTCAATCGTGATGCGAATCGTGATAGTGGGAACATAGCATAAGCTAGTTTGAGATAACGAGGTCCAAGTGTATTTTCAATACATGTATCATGAACATCAACATGC
Organism: Lutraria lutraria; assembly: GCA_964023205.1. Lineage (NCBI taxonomy): Eukaryota > Metazoa > Mollusca > Bivalvia > Venerida > Mactridae > Lutraria > Lutraria lutraria. The sequence goes on from OZ026837.1 coordinate 4,108,681, forward strand.
AGATAACGTTGAATTATTATTCTAAATCTAAAACTTAATAATTTTCCCATTAAATTTTTAGTAACATAATATTACACCAACAAGATACTGAGTTAACTTAAAAAGATTTGTTTTACTTCTGTTACTTGAAACGAATATAGTTTTTATACAATTTATACAATTATTGGTGAAACCCGAATAGAACGCATGCTAACATATACTTGTGACCATCAAATGCTTGATCTGCATGAAGAAGTATTCTACTTGCTTAAGCTAAGTCAAGCAGAACATGTAAGTGAATGACGCTTGACCTGTTTTAGTATTTAATCGTTGTTTGCTTTGTTTACAGACATAACATTCTGATAAATAAAACAGAGATAACCTACTTACTGAATATGTAGACTGAGTTATAGCATGTATGTGTATTGACAGACTGTGGCCTTTTTTGTATTGGAGCTGGACTTCTTGCTGCTGGAGGAGCAATAATGGCAGCACCTGTGGTTCTTACAGGAGTAGGATTTACTTCGGCTGGTGTTGCTGCCGGATCATTGGCTGCATCAATTCAGGTGGTACACTACATCTTTGAAGCGAAACGATGATTTCTCCAGCGTTTAAAAATAAAATATCCTAATAATCAGTAACTTAAGCTTTAACATGATTTGAAATCAGCAGACCGATCAAAAACACACTCATATGTTTTCTGTTTACTGATTTTCTCCATTGGTTAAGGTGAACTGATTAGTACCTACCTTAACCAATCTTATATTCAAGACGTTCAATATTTTAAGTGTAAGACACATATTGTTATAACCAAAGTGTAAAATAAAAAGTTGCATCATTGGAAGGTTGATGGCGCTAAATTCTGGCAATTGCTTCATGAACAAATTTCTCATGCATGTGACAAAAACTGGATTTAAAACAAACCTTTATTTTGGTGTCTTATTTCAGACATCAGCAATTGCATCTGGTAGTGCTTTTGCTATAGCACAAAGTGCTGGAGCGGCTGGTGTTGGTCTGGGTGCACAAGCAGCAATTGGAGGAGCTGCTGGATATGCTGGTTACAAAGGTGCCGAGGCATTCAATGACTGCGAGGATTCGGAATGTCGCTAATGATATAAACTCTGATTGTTTTATGTGTCTGATCATAAACAAGTTGATTAAAACTAAAGAAATTTACTTGATTAAATAGAAATTACTTGTGTGTACCTATTCATTGATATATGTGTTTATATCTATATACATTTTGTATGCACATGTGTATATGTGTACCCATGCATGTTCATATGTGTACTTTAAGATGAATTATGTGTACCTTTGAATGTGTATATATGTACCCGTACATTTATTTATATATTGTATACATGTACATGGATATTTGTTTGTGTATATCTAATACATTCATACATAAACGTATGTATACCGCCTCCTTTCGTTAGCTTTGCGTAATATCACGTCGGTCGGTCAGTCCGTCCGCCCGTAACCAAACCTTGTTCGACCAATAACTAGAGAATGATTTTGCCTTAGCGCTTCAGATTTGGTTGGGAGGTTGGTAATCACATGTAGATGACCACTATTGAGTTTGAGGTCAGTACGTCAAAGGTCAAGGTCGCAGGGGGCATCCGTTTTCATAAACACTTCTTGTTGGTCATTGTTACGTATGACAATACGAGCATATATGTTAGTATTTTTACATGTTTATACGTGTGTACTTAAACATGTATGTGTTTATGTTATTTTTTTTATTGTTCACATGTTGTATACTTTCCTTTGTGTAACATTAGGATTATAATACTAAATATTTGAAAAGAAATACAACTTACAATCTGAAAAACATATTAATGAAAGGAGTATTTCTGTCAAAGTAGTAGTATTTACACTGTTGCTAAAGGGAATCGTTTTATATAGACAAAGCAATGAACAATACTTTTTAAAAGTCCTTTAAACTTTATTGGAATTCACAGGTAGTGTCTTATACGAACATGATCTTGTTTTTATAAACGTCTATTATATAAAGCTAGGTTGACGATTTATTATGTGACACGTGTGGTGTTCACATTGCCTTGTTTCAGTAATGGTTTAATGCTAACTGTATCATTCATCAGTCTGTTTCTGTATGATACAGTTTTCAGTATGTTTGTGTTCTCTTGAAAAACTTCCTCATCTGCCCAAGGTGCGCGATCACTGCTGGAAAATACACCAAACACAACCACAGCAAATATAGCCACACCAGCCGCAATATAAAATACCATCCGCCATTCTTTGCTCGTTTGCTAAAACAGATACAAAGTGCATACAAATAAATATGGACTGGTATGAAATGTTTCTGTTTCTACACAACGTATTCATGTACTCGTACATGAACAAGGGTCTGGTACTTTGAAGGGATGATGTACGTCTTAATCAACGCACAGACTACCTGCCTATAAAGGCTCCCACAGACCCTCTACTACCCAGGAGGGGGACCTTCATACGCCGGTAGCCCGTGAATAAACGCACGGACCAAAAACAAATTTAGCATAAAATATATACAGTCAAACCTGTGAACAATGGTCAACCTTATAAAAGACATACCGCGGCTTTTATTGACAGTTGACCTTTATTCTGGTGTGGATTTGTTCTAAATAATCAATGATGGTTTTAAAAGAACGACCTTTATTCACAGAGCGGCCTTTATTCGGATGCGGAGTTATCCGCTCACACATGTTTGACTGTACATGTATACAATTATACGAGGGTTAGGACATCCCAAATTAGAATGTCTGCACAAACTTTAACCCTACATTTTTGTATAAGAAATCACCCTAACCACTAATAAATAGTGTCTTGAGACGGATAGTAAAACCAGGCTTCAAATATCAAGGAATCACGTTTAGGTTAATGTCGTCTTGATTTTATCTTTTACTATGGATTGATTCTATGAAGCACACAGACATCGATGGGCCATAAATGGATAGAAGAGATGTATAAATAACAGATATTGCAACAACTGTGTACAACTTACATTTTGTGTTAACTCAGCCACTGCTAGTGGAGCAAGTATCCCGGGTAATGATGCTATCGAGTTTGATATAGCGAATATGATTGAAGCAAATCTGTAAGAAAACAATATTGAATATCACTAGAAAACACTGGAATAACCTAAAATCACTGTCATGATTTTGTTTTTATTTGTTTATATCGACCTTTACGCCCATTTTCAAGAATCATAGTTATATGAGGCGAACAGGGTACCTATTTAACTAAGCATCGTTCCTGGGAAGAACCAGTGCTAGACTCCCATTCTCCGTAAGCAACTGTCTTCTTTCTCATATAAAGGGACATGGTCGGTAGCAGGGCTCGAACCCACGACCCTCTATCAGTGAGAGGAACCCACGACCCTCTATCAGTGAGAGGTTACAGTGATTTGAAGTCAGCGACCTTAACCACTCGACCACGGAGGCAGGTCCGCTATAATGAAGTAGACACATTCAGACAATACCGGGGAACCAACATCGTTTAATTCCCAACATCCAAATGTTGCCATTTTTCTGACGCGAAAAAACGATCATCGCTCATACAGACTAAATTAATTTTGAACACTGCACTAAACAGTACATTCCATGAGGATTATATTTCTGATGACAAAGCGACTATTGTTTTTACTTAAAACAACAATTCTTGTAATAGCTAAGTACGCGTACCTCGGTGCCATGTCGACGGAGACACTGGTATAACCACCCACATTGCCAATGGATTCGAAGAACGCACATAAGCACAGGCATACAATGACAACAGCACGCATATTACACGTGAGATATCCCGGGATAATTATGAATGTAGCTACGCCTAGTAAACCTACAATAAAATTGAAAAAGTCATACATAATTATACACACGGTCGTTGAAAACTGAGTATGTTGATATTTGCCATAAAATCGATCGAGTTCATTAATTAAGTTGCAACATTTCATTAGCAGGGTTAACTAGTTGCTCTTTTTGATACTGGTCAGGTTGGTTGAGCACATACTAGTTAAACTTTGCGCAACAAAAAATCGTTTCAAAAATGAATATCAATTGGTATGTCGAATTGTTGTGAAGTAAAACATGATATTTTCACCATTTACGGTGTTAAATCTTTATTGTAGCCATAAAAACCAAATTAATCTTTATTCTAATAAAGGTATGATTCTTTAATTTTATATTTTTTCATTCCCCCGGAAAAAACAACTTACCCTTGAGTCACGTTTTCGACGTTCGTTATTTTTATAAGTAACGTTCGTTCAGAACAGATACTGATACAAGCATTACTTTGTTACATTAAATGGACTTAATTAAAATCACCTCCGGCCCAACCATATGAGGGATTCAAATGTCACTATATGGTATATATGCTGCATATTAAACACTGCATGCGTATTGTTCACTGCTCAACTATACGGATACCATACGAGTAGCAAACGTATATAAGTGCCAATAAAAGAAAAGTCTTTGGGTGACAACTTTTAAATTTTGCTATAACCTGTCCAAGGACTTATATACATACATGTATGTATATAAGTCCTTGACCTATCCAACCCATATTCTGAAGTATAATGTATTAGTTCAGGGAAGGTACCTGCAAACGAGGCATTCCTTTCTGAACTAACATGACGGCATAGACTCTTCTTCAAGAAACATTCGTACAATTGAATGCTGCTTTTTTAACATGTAATCAAGTACATTTATAATTAAAACTTTCATAGAGCCCGTGCATCATGTGCTTAATATTTGTGACGGGAACCATCGATGCGTAGTAAGCCAGTTGGGCAGCAAAACACAAATTTCTCAGTTTTTTAATTATTTTAAAAATGATAAATGTTTATAATTATAAACATTATTGATCGATGAGTGATCGTATGACAATCTTTTCTATGAACTAATCATACATAATAGGAATTAAGCAAGGCACACACGAACGTGATTGTAAAGCATGTCCAATATAAATATAACACAAACATTTTTTTTACCTACGGTTTGGAACAGTTTTCTTATATTTGTTATTTGCAACCATTCTTTCGATCTTATATAATCAGCCATAAGTCCGGCAGGTATGGTTCCCGACATCATTACAAGAAAAGGTAGGGATGAAAAGAAACCATTCTAAAATGAAGATATGACATGTTTACGTACACAAATAAGCAAAACAAATTACTGAAAGGGACTACGGAAGTCCACAGAGGGCAGCGTTAGGCCGCGTTTCCGGTAACTCGACCGAGCTATTTTTCTGGTGCCGAACCTAAAATTTCTAAAAACAATATGCAACAAATCATAGTACATTATTGTATTACGAAAATATTTGTGAACGAATCGCTCCTCGAAAGAATGCAATATATGCTTAGAAGTTAGAAGTAAATACAAATGTAGCAAAGTTTCATTTGGGGAGAGGGTATGTAGCCGGAAAGACGAATATCTTCATTTGTTCTCAGCTTTTTTACGCTCTCGTATCGACATATCTGTTTGTTTGTCTGTCGGTCCGTTTACACCAAACTGTAATATTGCCGATAAAGTCAAAACATTTGCACCTTCAATCATCAAACTTCATATGTTGGTTCCTCATGACAATCACTACAGGACCTGTGCATTTTTGAGTCAGTGGATCAAAGGTCAAGGTTTGAGGGTGCATTGTGTTTTAAAACCAAATCTCTTTTCGATTTGATTTCTGATGGCTCTCAAGTCAACCGACGATTTCACGAGAGCATGTTATTTAGAATATATTCCTGTTCCATGGCACTCCGGATTGAATTACACTAAATGTGCATGCATTTTATGAAGAACAAGTCTCTATTAGACTATTAGATCCTTTCCATCACGGATATCTTTGTATCACTCTTGATCTAAATTGCATGTGCATCATTTACTTCCTCTTTTAAGATGTACCTATCTATTCTAAGTATGTTCACGCCACTGTGAAACCAATTCACTTTATAACATTTGCATTAAATTCACCATCGAAATCTGACAATTACGTTTTAAGATTTCATATAATTAATTGCATACTTGTACCGTTGTAAGCATTTTACTCGAAGCAAAATGACGTCCCATCAAAAACAGCATACAGTACAACCTCCGCAGAGCTGCCCTCTCTTGAGCAACAACTTCCCTATAAAAACAGCATGTTTTTCCACTGCACAATTTAACTATAAATTCAGCAACAACCTCTCAACAACAACATAATTTTGCTACTCCAATACGGTGTTGCTTTAAAGAGGTTGTAATGTATATGCATTATAGAATTATAAATGATAACAATCAACAGTATCGGATAAAACTAGATGTTATACTTACTGCGTGCAAACTGGTAACTTACACTTTGAATGTCAAATTTAAGAATTTCCTTCATATACAATGGTAGACACGTTATACAGAGATAGTAAATAAAGTTATCACAAAAATGGGTAATGAACAAAGCCCAACATGGGACATAACACATCATTTTACACCAGGGCACCCTAACTTGAGCCTGAAAGAGACAAAACTATTCTTAACGACGTGACATTAAAAAAATAAAAGAACTGATGAAATCAATAAGTTGTCCTGCTCTTCTATTTGCTTTTCCTACACTTAATTTCACGAGTAAATAATTTCAAAGACAATATGAGTCTACCTCGCATACAAAAAAACAACACTCTGTTATAGTCAAATCACATGAAAGTAATATACCTTTTCATCCATACTTATTTGTTTATTTGCTGTTATCACATAACCATTTTCCAGCGATTTATTTCCAGCGCCGACTCTATTGACTTTCCTTCCGCCCAACACAAAACAAGGGAGGTTATTCCTTTACACGTCATACGCTACATGTATTAGTTACCTCCCTTCCATAAAAAGTAGTACTGGCGTACGTTCGAAAATGCAAACCTGTACGTACATACCTTTGCTTGTAGTTATATGTACATGTATATCAGTAGGTCGTTGCTACACTTACCGTGCGTTTTACATGCTGCTCAATGAGGTTAACTTCTTTAGTCGATATCCTCGGATGTTGTCGAGGAGAATTGTATACCAGTAACCACCAACTTAAAGCAAACATTATACCAACAATGCCTAAAAATACAAGAACACCATAAATCAAATGTATTTGTATCCAGGGACACCATGTAATATAGTGTCCATGTTGTGTCTTATAAAAGATAAAACATACACAACAGAATGACCAATGGTTATATTTTAAGACATGAAACTATATGTAATGGTATTGTCATTATATTTCCGATATAATATAGATGTGGAGTTACATGTCATTTAGCACTTTAAATTGAAAGACAGTATTCTCAACGTATATTAGTTAAAAACGAAGTTTTAGTTACACAGATTATTATTGGTCGGATGTTAAGAGTTCTTTAATATCGTACTGATATATGTATTCTTGTTCCTTATAAAGGTAGACCGGGCCGTTGCTTAATAGTTTAAGTTGATGTAGGACTTCTCAAACAACGTTAGGCTTCACCTACCTTGTACGTAAAATATAGATGCCCATTTGTTTCCAAAGCCATGAACACATAGTAATCCAGATGTTGTGTACCCCAATATAATACCAAGAGTTTGTCCTGTTCAAATACACAACTTTCCAAAATATTTCTAACCATAATACAATTATCATTTTATTTATACTGGAGTTAACAGCATAATAACACTCAGTTTTGTCGACGTTGTTCTTGTTAAACAATAATTTTTCACATTTCTATAGACGGAGATAAAACTATAAATGGTTGTACGTAATATATTAAATTAATCATACGCTTATTAAAATAAAAATACGCTTATAACACATTTAAACTTTATGTACGGTTTGTCTTATATTTAAAAGCGCCAAAACTTGTGCCGCACCAATAACTTACCGAACCAATAAGCAGCTGAAAATCGACTTCGTTCGTTTGGTAACGCCCACACACCCATAAGCATGTACCATCCTGGTGAAAACACCCCCTTAACAAGAAGCAATATACAGTTATACATGTAGTTCGTGTACTGACAAGTCCTCAGTCATATTAATTGTTCTGCTACATGAAACATTCAATCGTAACTACCCGGACATTTCCGTAAATGAGAATTACGCCTCGTACATGAGTAAAGGGTTATAAATTTTGTGACGCAGTTTCTGTTAACTACTTTTTTCAATGCTAGGTAATCGTTTTCAAGAACCATTCTCAAAATTACAGACTTTCAAACGTGTTTATCGCTCGCTATTTATGAAATTGGCATCAAGTTCCCATTGAAAGAAAAACAGATTGTTTCCATCGTTGGATTCTCAGGGTCAGTCATGATGGAATGCAGCCAGTGAACAACAACAACAAATTGACGACCTACCTATCATGTCCGAGGCATTTTTATTTAGACATGCTGCAAGGAGTTCCAATTGCAAAACATTAATAAAGGAACACACATTTAACATCCTACAAACGAAAGTAACAAACGAATCTGCAATTTTAACTCTATATAAAAATACGTAAAAATTTAGTTAAGCAGTACGTCTATAGTACGTAGATAGATGTCTAAAACTGGACAATACCAAGTCATGGTGACCAGATGGAATATCAGCTGTAAGTGGACAGTGAAATGATTAAAAATGGGTTTTGGATATGGAGCAAATCATTATAGACAGACGTTTTTATAGTACCTCTGGTGCTATATTTCACAAAAAAATGTAACTAATTACAAATCTGAATCATTAAACATCAACAAGTGAACCTACTCACTGATATCAATCCAAACAACACCCGAGCAACAACAACAAGAAAAACATTAGTTTTCGCGAGTGTTGGTGTCATCAATGTTATTATTGAAACGATGGTTATGCACGTGCCCACCACATGTCTGCTGCCATAACGACCAGCTAACCAACCAAATGGTATTTGTCCGATTGCATAGCCGTAGTAGAAACCGGACAGAACATATGATTGAGTTACCTTGTCCCAAGTGAATTCAGCTTTCTGGAATAATAAATTTAAAACTCATCCATGCCAAAAGATAAAGCCTCTGACAATCAAAAAGTATATTTACAATTAGTACCATGATGTCATGATTTTTTATATTACTGGCTGCTTATAATACAATATTTCTTCTGTCACAGTATTGTTAGATTATAAAATATTATATGATTATCTTTAAAGTGTATGAATCCACACTACATTTTCATTTTTTTTAAGAAATACTATAAACAATGCCTATACTAGCCTCCTGATATGAAAAGTCATTTTTTGTTGTGGCTTCACATTCTCGTGTTGTTCCTACAAAATTCAAATTCGTGTCCTCCACATCAGATTTGTAGATAGTTCTGTTGTTTTGATTATGAAAAGAAATACTATCATTTCTGTCACTGTCAGTATTAGCAATAAAATAGTCACTTGATAAATTTGTACTCTTCCATAGATTTATAAACGTATCTCCAGTACTGTCATTTCTGATCATCCTACGCGTGTCTGTTGTGCTATTAGCCATTCTGTCATCTGTACGATACATCGAGCCATTTATCCAGGTAGATGCAGGAGATGGTAATTTAGCCATACATACAATGGCAACACTCATGTTTGAACTTAACATGTAAGACATAACAGCCATCCAGACACCCATGCAAGCTGTGACCCACCTGTACTGACAACATACTGGGGTCATGGTAACGTCTGAAATAAATAAAATCCTGAGATAACTTACAGTACATAGTTCCCACATCTACAGTATTTACCTCCCTTGGTGGCCATTGATAGAAGATATCTATACTTTTGTGACATATGTGACAACGACATTTATTTAACCCTGGTGTGCTTATGGCATTAATAACTTCATGATAAAGTTAACTTTTATAAAATGAGTTGTTTAATAACCAATTTTCAGAATTTTTTCTATTAAGCGCATAAGAAATTTGCCTAGCAAGATGGACGCCAAGGGAGGTAAATAATGTAGATGTGGTAACTATGTATAATTGTAAACATGTGAAACTTTACCAAATAAAAAGGTGGTCAGTGTTATTTTAGTTCAATTTATTTATAAACTACGTGATGAAAGTGATACTTAGATAACAAAATGTTTATGTGTAGGTTGATAGAAAGACTTACTGCAACGGATTCATATATCATTATGCAAGCGTAAATTAAAGGATAAGTTCACAATATAGTTTGTCTTTTACAGACCACAATTAATACAATGACTTATCTTTTCACTATATAAAAAAAATACATGGTTATTAACAATAATAAAACAATACAATCATATATATATGCATGTATACAATCATAATTTCAAGCAGGTGCAAACTTTTAGATTTTGCAGAGCAGTGGTCAGTTTTGAGATCCTAAAGGTATTAGCAGGTTTGCATGTTTTACATAGAAATGCACAGAATATGGCTTTTTCATAACTTGACGGAGCCGTCTGGACATCAGAATACCTACTTTCAGGCTTGATGAAACATGTACTGAGTTTTCATTGAGTTTATTTTGTACTACAAACTTATCCCATGTAAATGTTACTATTGGTGCCCATAAACCCTGTACCTGTATACAATGAATAGTCTGAGGCACTGTAATTTTCCAGTAGTTTGGACACAGAGACAGGCTAGTCAGAGGCAAAAGAACACATGAATCACCATTTGTGATTTCAACAATAAGCTGAGTATTTCGTCTGAATGTCAAGTTCCTAACTAACAATACTGTAACAAAAATCATAGTTATTACTCCAAAAGCTAGTACATGTATATAATGGTCTAAAGTGATGTCCAAGTTTTCCCAAAAGATATTTGAAGGTTTTGTGGTTGTTTCATCTTTCTTATACACAAAAGATGGCAATGTAGCAGCTTTAACTTGCTTAACACTTGTGTTTTGCAAAACAGAAACTATTATTAACAATTTTCTAAGCTTCAATCCCATAAGAATTATGGTAATCAAACAAAAAGCTGCCACAGCAGTGGTACAATATAAAAGTATATCATCAGTAGAAGGCCAGTTATCCTGAAGGGTGATATCCCCTGATAATAATGGATCAGTTAGTGTTTGAAAGACCATGGCATCAGTTTTAGCTGACTGTGCCATCTTTTCAAGACTTAAATGTGCCTTCCTGTCATCTGCAACAATTCACACTTAAATCTCAGTCAAACACAATTTGAAACGCCTGTTACAATTGACATATGGCTAATGCGACCATCAATTAAAAGCTAATTCATCAAATGAAAACGTGAAATTCACAGGTCGAAAAAAGTACAACTAGAAGCAGTGGAGTTTTTATCATTAAAACATAACCATACACAAAATAAACATATTGGAAGATTACTTTCCTTGTTTGCTTATTAGTTTCGATGCGATATATCATGTTTACTGAAAGAACAATTTATCTCCTTATTCTTTTTTGTTGAATCACATAATGACAAAAATCTCAGTACTACAAAGTTAGAAGTGAAGTTCGAAATGCTCTATTGCATCTATACACACATAAAATAAGATATCTTGAAAAGAAATATAATAAATGACTCGCGATAACACGGTTACTTGCCATAAAGTGGCTCCTTTGGAATGCGGCATACGATAAGACGGTGTCCAATTCAACTTAAACAGCGCTCGCTTAAGCATGGCAAATGCGTTTGAAGAACGATGTTCTTATTTTTTTCAAAATAAGTCAAATACTGTGGAATCATTGATGTTCGTTTGGGATTTAGTTTCGTGGATTTCATTGGTCGGCTCATCCATGAAATCAAATCCCCACGAATTTAAATACAGAGATTAGGCATTTCTTTTCAAAAATCAAAATCCACGAATGTATGTACCCACGAAATAGCCATTTTAGTAAAAAAACACGAAAATTGAGTTCAACGAAAATAAATGAAAATACAGTATTATTGTGAAGACATCGCATACAGATATGGATAAGGAAAGGATTCGAAGAAGAAGAAACACATACAAAAAATTCCACCTTCTATAAATTGCTACTTTTCCTCAAATCCCTCAGAAAAACAACAACACATAGAACCATACAAAAATTGGAAGACTGGACACAGGGTACCGCCTTTGAACGGTCTGAAACAAAGCTAAAGGTAGATTAACCTAGTTTTGAAGTCCCAATCTCACACACATTTTTAAATAAATGCGTTGTATAGTGTCCATTAAATTTTGTTAAATTAACACGCTTCGAGCTCCTTGCTCACCAAAACGCATCCTGGCAGATCAACATTTGATTGACTTCGGCTGTCCAGCTATTTGAGTGGTTGATCAAATGGGCATTATTGACCCTAACCACCGTAAACAACACAAGGTGTTCATTATTTGCCATTCGAGAACTGATTTCTATCCCTCAACTGCTGGCTTCAGATTAGATTTCTTCATGGAGAAATGGAGACTCTCCTCCAGAATGCAAACTGGGCATATTCAGAAATATCCATGGAACAAAAGCCCTGTCACGTAATCATTGCGCGTTCAATGCATACCGTAATTTGTTAATTGGTTTGTGTTAGTGACACCAAGGCAATGTAATCACGCATAGTCTAATACAGGGATAGAGCTTTACCAAGGGTGCGTTTTCAGCAACTTGGAGAAAAATAATTGATTACAAGGCTGTCTACGAAGTTTATAAAAAATTCAGTTACTGGTAATGTATCTGAGCAATACTCGGATGATGTTCAGTGAAGCGATAGGACATTCAAGTTGAAATGATAAGTTCTTCTTTCAAATTTACGCAGTAGATCAATAACATTAAATTATTCATTGAATTAGTTACAACACACCGTGTTTATTAAGTTGTATTCAGAATTCAAATAAATGTTAAATAAATACGTCAGAGAATCACTTTTTTCCAACAAATATAAATGTAAGAAAGGCATTTTAGTTTTGTACAATGCGTACTTCTATCTGATTCGAATCATTCACATCTACAAACTGTTTAAAGAAATATTTTGAGTATACATTTTATTTTTATACCCTAGTACCAGACAGTGTTTTGAGCAGGAAATTATACATTCTGTCTCACTTAACCATTGTTCTGGTAAATCCAATTTCAATTTAATACTAATTAACGTTTTGCAAATGATACTGGTTAGTATTGTATGGTGTCCTTATCATCTAATATTCCACTTTGACTATAAAAAATGCAAGACATGTTTGTGTATGCAGTAACCATTAGCACTAATAAGAACACACAACGTAAAACTGAACAAGTCTTGGTTATTAGGTACCTTGCATAGGCTCCTCTTGTCTATTCATAATCCTGTCTCCTCCACTCTAATTCATTGACATCTAATCACAAACACGCGTCCGCATTACTCTGACAAAGTGCGACGACCACTTTATCTAATGGCTGTATGGGCATGTCATGATAACGTACCTTAAGGTCACTGTTTTACGGGTTATATTCAATTAATATTCATATATTCATCTTACATATAGTACAAGGTCTATCATAAAAAACACATTTTTTTATTATTGAGTAAGAGTTGAATTCAATAAAAAGTCAAATATCTATGAGTTGAATATTCGAATTCGTGTTATTGCGTACAAATATAATGGGTATTTGAATTACTTCTCTATGGCTTAAATACACATTATTATACTGAAATCATTTCTATATGCATAGTAAGTTTGGATTATTTGCTAATGACATTTTTCAATGAAAAGAATATATTTTTCATTCAGTTGTTAATAATTCTTCTTCAGTTGAATAGTTTCAACATTCGCATAACTTTCACATGAAAAGTAACTTTTTTATCACCGTCGTAATATTTTGATCAATTCATACAATCTAAATGGAATTACGAATGCATTACATTTATCATCGACAAAACAGCAATTGTTTATACAAGTATTTATAATCCTTATACATAACGCACAAGACCGAATCTTCAACCACTAGAAAAACAACAGTTGTTGCATACAACAAATATACTCCAGATATACAAAAACTTAATTTGAAAATTGTTGTCAATCGCAATCCAATTCACAACTTCAAATGAAGCACGCAAATGGAAAACCAAACTAAAAATCGAAATTACTATAGCGTACGAAATTAATGGTCACATTCGAGCGCATTTATACACGTGAAAGCAATTTCTGTAGTTTAGTTGTAAATTTGGTATACTCAATGTATAGGACCATGTAATTTTATTAGATTGAACTACCTGATAAGGCACTTTTATTTAAAAAGTTGCTGTAGTTTTATTTAGATATATAAGTTGCTAGACCTACAGTATATACTTTTTTGTAATACGATGACTGGCTGACTGTGACACACGGGAATTGATTCGATGTTTTTATGCTCCTTTAAACTCCTTTTTAATGATTACGGCTATAGCATGGGTGGTAGAGCACTGAAAAGAGACAATAATTGCATTTGTTAAAAACATTTGCTACAATTTCCATTTTTTGTCGTATACGCATATAGAAAAAAAGAAATGATTTTTTAAACTTTGCATGACTATTGAGTTGTCTGCCCTTGAATTTGAATTTTTGACTGATTTTAGGCCAATTCAATGACAGATAATTCACAGTGAAGATAAGCAAGGCCTTATTTATTTCCCCCTTTTATGTAGCCTTCATTGTCATTTTCATCGTGACAGTGTCCTTCTACTCTTCCGTTTCTGCTTTACATATCTCAAGTGCATGTAACTTAAGGGTGGTCACTCATGTATATTGTCATTTAGTTTTACAATATATTGTCTGCATAGAAAGCGTTTTACTAGTAATTAAGCTAAGCCCTTTGAAAAAAATTCCAACCAATCCTGAGATAATATATAGATACTTTTCTGCCGAAACTTCTCTCTTACGGACTCCCTTCCGAGATCTATAAAAATCAAGAAGTATGTGTCCTTTCCTCGTATTTTATTTTATAAATGTATATTCACATGTAAAGTCAGCATAAGAGTGCTACTTGTACACATAATTTATCATGCAACTGCCATGGTAACTGCCTGATAACACATGACCTGAGAACATTATGTGTTCTCAGGTCAATAGGATGCTATAGTAGCATGAGAACACTTTTTGGCTCCGCCCACTCGACTATTTAAATTAATGCGCATATGTTTTTGTGTATTCAATTGTTGTTTTGAATATTTTTCATCAAATTTGTAATTGTTAACAAATGATTTCTTTAATGTGAAATTAAATTTTGTGATCCATGGGAGGTTTTTTTTATTATTTCGCCAATTGCAGTGAACTATTTATCTGCGGATGTTGACTGTTTATAGTGTGATTTGCTGGGTGACCGTTATCATCACACTAGCGAATTAAACGCTAAATTTTAGGTGAAATGACACTAAATTATGCTCCGAAAACTGAGTTACATGATAAATAGAAACTCGGGTCACTGTCCGGTGAGAACAATGTTATCAGACTCGGCGATATCGTCCAGGGTGACTCGCTAAAGCTCGCCATCCTGGACGATATCACCTCGCCTGATAACATTGTTCTCACCGGACAGTGACCCGAGTTTCTCTATATACATGAATAGTTTATGGAAAACATTAAATTACAATGCTTTCAAATCATACTTAAAATGTAAATCATTTTTGGATTTGCATAAACAATGAGTAAATAACCCCAAACTAATTGACTATAATAAATTATAACTGTTTAATGATTTCCGGGTTCTGTTTATTTGCTTTTAACCCAGTTGTAAAAATCAACCCAATGGCTTTAATTTAACAAAAGGAAAAACGACCGAAAAGGGTTCTGCGCTCAGCGATTCAAGTGCGGAATACTGATACCAAAAAAGCAGTTTCATCAAATTTGACATATTACATAAAAATCCATTAGAAAAAGGTGATGTAATGTTTACAAGAATATATATATAAGAATTGTTTACATCTGTAAACAAATATTCTTACTAATTTACCACAGTAGAAATATAAAATTATCTTACAATATGTACAAGTATATTTATTTTAATTCAGTCCAACATTCATTTGTACTATTCTGCACCTGTATCTTCAAAAACTACTTACTAACTAAGAAAAGTCTATCGGTAATAATAAAACTTTAGTGTAAAAACATAAGTCCATTTTATAAACGTCTAGGACAAAAATAATCATAAATTATTACCTATACAAAATCAAGAAGTATGTGTACTTTTCTCGTATTTATTTTATAAAGGTATATTCACATGTAAAGTCAGCATAAGCGTGAAGTGACTTTACCGAGGAAAGACACATTTTTTAACAAACGACCAAAGACGGATCCTGACCAATGGACATCGACGTTACAAAATTTTAACGGAAGGCGCAGCCAATGGAATTTGAGCAACTTCTGTCCGAGTATGAGACGCTGGAAGCCTGGACCGAAAAAAAAGTGCTAAAAGGGCTTTTTTCGAAACCATCAAAATATGTCTTAAGCCAGTATGTTTGTGTACACTACAATCAACAGGAATTAACAGTTTTATCTAAATACTGATTTGTTATCAAAAACACTATTTATTTAACTAAATCTGGAATGCATTCTTTTGTCTGTGAAAAGGTTGCATTTGTCTGTCATTTTGGTATAAACATTGTAGTAAATGGTACTTTATTACTACCACCAGGTTACTATATCCAGTGATAGAGTGTCAGACCCAGTGAAAGAAGTGGTACCACTGCCTGCGTGTACTCCACATACACCTATCCACAGATAGTTGAATCACACAAGTAACTTATTGTTTGTGCCGTTTATTATAATAACAGTTGAATGCTTGAACATTTATACACAATTATGTGCATTTTTCTTATAAATGGGTATCAAAATCAAGTCTTTTGTAATCGGTGAGCAAACTTTTGTCGCTGGACTCCATAACAGCTTGGTTAAAAGAATGCCACATAAAGGAAATAGTACGCAACTAAATGGTGTGATTGTATAGAAGTATCTGGATTCTTTCCTCAATTAAGTGTGTCGGATATCAATATATTTCAAATAATAATAAAAAAAAATTATTGATCAGTTTTAATTTTTCCTATAAGTCTAGCGAACTACCGAAAACGTCTTTAATAGACAAATTATATATTTGATTTGTGTGTTTCAGTCTGAAGACTCCCACTTATAAGCCTGGGCTTGTTTGCTTTGTCAACAAGACCCCTGGTGCAACATGCACTGTAATTAGAAAGTCAACACAGCATCCATTAAAACTAGTAAAACTTGTTTTTATTTCCTTGTAAGACCAGAACACGGATGTCATGTGCTGTAAATACTGCATGGTACAAACATGGATTAAACAGTATGACATTAACATGAATGTAAGTCTATTTGTCAAATTATGTAAATTGAGACTATTTTACACATTGTTAACTTCGTTTGCATTTTATATCTGCAAGACGATCTACATTAAGTGACTATGGAACTTTTCTGATAAAAAAGATATGGATAAGTTGAACATTTTTACATGCATTGAAAAATACACTCAGCTGATTGCCTTGTCAAATGCAAAAAGCTCTCAAAAGATTATGAACTAGCAAATGCTGGATAGCCTGACAGGTGTGCACAAAATTATTGTTCTCAATTGTATACATTTCTGTAATTTCTGTATTGTGCTCATTCAAATGTGAAGATAAACTTAATTGCAATGATTAAAGAATGTATGTAAAGGCACGTTTTTTGAATGATTTACTGATGATATTGCATATTTGAAATATTGATTATTTCTGTATTCTTTTTCAGTACACATTCTTTATGACCATGGAAAAGTATGAGAAGAAAATTGTTAAAACTATTGCGTCCCATCACACATGTGGAATCTGTTAGTGGTGGTGTAAGAACTGTCTGTTTGAAAATGAGGACTCTTTGGTGTTTCTTTACCCATGCAGGAAGCGTGAGATGAATGGAAGTGAAGGTGCGAGTGAAGTGTGTAAATGAAATGAAAGAGGATGGCTTCACTATTGAGTTCTGGTTCTTGCTGTAACATCCTTTCTTATCAAAGCTATAATCGACTTTGCACATAATTCGGTTGATCACGTCTCTAATGTAAACATTATGAGTGTATTTGTTTTGCAATCGCTAATGTAGAGTTTAGGCATCAACGTGACATTCTTCGCATCCGTAGTAACGACACACTAGTTAGTCTAAAGTAACAGCTAGAACAACGTTCTTAGACGTACTCGTTGTATTTTTGCAGAAAAATTATCAAATGACATCGATTTTGAAGATGTTCCAGTAATAATATAGTGGCAGACTTGAGCAAAAGAAATTTTGCCAAACCTAATTATAATTAGCGATTTTGCTGAACATAATTAGAATCTATATAAATCTGTTTATATGCTCATTCAAATACAAACCAACACAACTATACGTGCCATAATATTTTTTTATTTGGATAACAATATAATGGAATAAAGAAAACACTAAAGAAACATTAAATATAAGTTCATTGATGAGTTACATCAAACCCCCATTTACTATGTTCGTCATCGCTTTCACTTTCATTTGCTGCCGCCATCTTGTTCTCGCTCACTCCCCATAAAATGGATAGTAGACTCTCGAACAGTTCGCCACACTCGTATTACGTTCTCGGTGTTAGTTTTGCTCTAGTGTTACGACTCGACACTCGAGTCTGCAAAACAAATACGTTTATATGTCTTGTCATTTACCCCAAGTCTGTCTTAATCACCCAAATATAACATAGCGAATTCAAGTACAATCGTTCGCAAAATAATTTGAATTGTTTCGTGTTGATTTGAAAGAAAAATATATATAAATGTATCTGCGGTTCATGACCCGGTAATTTATCAAACAGAAGCACATTCAAAAACTCGAAATATATGTAGCTACCTACTGACCTTGCTAGGGGTAATATTGTACATTTTTTTATTTCAAAGAAATGCTGAGCTGAGCCTTGTCACATCCTGCATGGATCCTTTCGAATATAGCTCCTCGGGGTTGATCTATTCGGTGAATGGTGTACTGTAAATTGGAGAACTGTATACGGAAAAGCACATGCAACGTCTTATATTTTATAAGAAGTTATTAATTAATGTAATTGAAGAGACACGATACTGCATGAATGTCAATTTAAATATGTTTAATCAATCTGTGTTTTCATGCAGGTACGATTCAGAATTTACATGAACAAGAGTCATAACTGAGCGGACATTTGGTATACTGAAAGAAGGTTCCCCTTTTCATCTTATGGTTTAAGGATGAAAACAGCCAACATACCAAATGTCATTGTGTTAGTGTCTTGTGATGTTTTGCATAATTTCCGAATGGACAGATGTGGCACTTACGAAATGACTGTAAATACAGCGTTTGATCAACCAAATGTTAATGTTGTAAATGATCTAGGTGGTACTTGCTGTAGAGAGAGAGATGTTTTGCAGTCATTTATTTTGCATGATTGTTTACAGTTTTAATTTATTTCATACTATATGTCATGTCAGAATTTTAATCATGCAAAAATACTGGCTAAGAGTATCAGTTTCGTTTGTGAAATAGGGACTTTCTTCTTTGAATGGTAACAGACAGCGTTTATCCATATTAAACAATCAACAATGAGAGTTTCAGGACGGATTGTAATGTTTTTTGACCTCATTTCTGTTGCACGTCAATGTATCGATCTTGCGCGTGAATGAAATCCGAAATTATATGTGTTTTATGGACTGTCGTAAAGCATTTGATGCTCTATGGCACCGTGATTAATTGTACAAACTCTTTACTGAAACTGACATTGATTCAACCGCATTTTAGGCCTTCCAGTCGTTATACAGAAACATGATTAAACATTAATGGTTTATTTAACGAGTTGAACCAGTCTGGTTTTGGAAATGATTTTTATGACACCAGAATTAATTCACCGACTGTAGCTGACGACATGGTTTTGATTTCATACTCTGCCAATGGAATTAATCGTATGCTTAATATTTGTGATATGTAATCAAGAAAATTGCGATTTCTAAACAATGCTAATAAATTAGCTATGTTAGTCTTTGAAAACAGAACATAAATCCTGAAAGAAATACAATATACGTATAATTACATTAACGAATCATCTAGTTATCTACATTTTGTAGTTAGATGAGACCAATTCTTGACCTGACACCAATCGGTGACAGCCGCTTGTAACAAATTGAGAGGTCGTGTTGTAACAATTTACAACCGAATTTTAAAAGTCTGGTCTTTGACGCAGAAATAATTTGTCTTTAACCACCATCTCATTTTACATCCATATAATTTTATTATTCTGAACTGGAGAAACAAGCCCTTCAACTAACAAATAGTGCGTCTCGACATCACTATAACAGCAGTTTGTTTTCGTTAGCTACAGAAAAAAATCTTTATTTCTTAGTGATTTTATACCTACTCCGGCGTTTATCGTTTCCTTCAATTCAAGATTTGACGATTCAGTTTCTAAGCGTCCATGGTTAAACAGCTGTCGTCCAATGTGAGAGATTCTGGTTTGGCAATGTCCATAGATGAGAGGGCTGGTCAAAACACCAGCTACAGTATTAGCAAAACTGGTAAATATCTGATGTGACAGTACTTACACCAAAAACAAACGAAACAACGACATTTTTTTGTTTATTGAATATACAACTTCTAATGTTTTCCATGAGCACTAGCAATAAATGGCACTAAATCTTATCTCACCACTATACGAGTGACTTCCCAAATTCTAATAAGGTGTTTAAGTGCAAACATCATCAATATCACACAGGTGTAGTCTGTAGTAACAATATTCTATTTCAGCAAGTTTTCAAGTAATTCATCATTCAAAAATAACTGATAAGTATTTTGTATCAATTTCTTTCATGTTATTGTTACATGCACATAAAGGGGCAACAAAACGTTTTTCAACAACAATATATATATACACAGAAATTTCTTAATGGAAAAGAAGGCTGTTATCAAATGGAATACATAACAAGAGGGCCATGATGGTCCTATATCGCTCACCAGAAAAAAAGACTCTGAGAGAAAAACATTATGAGCTTATGTAAAATCAAGTGACCCGGGGACAGGGCCAATTTTTACCCCAGGGCCAAAATATCTAAGCCTTGGGCCTTGCGGTTTATGACAAAACGTGTTTTTGTATGTTTTCTATGTAAGCATATATAGAGTAGAGCAAAGCCCCGGCAGCTAGACAATGCTACCTACCAAATATCTTAGCTCTAAGTCTTGTGGTTTCGAAAAAGAAGATTTTTAAAATGTTCCTTTATAAATTAGACCTCGGGGCGGGGCCAATTTTGACCATAGGGACTTAATTTTAAACAACCATGGGAGAGGTCCACTAGACGATGCTATATACCAAATATCTAAGCTCTATGCCTTGTGGTTTCTAACATGAAGATTATTTAAGTTTTCCTATATAAGTCTTTGTAAAATCAAGTTACGCCCGGGGCGGAGCCAATTTTGACCCCATGGCCAAAATTTGAACAAACTTGGTAGAGGTCCACTAGATAATGCTACATACCAAATATCTTTGTTCAAGGCCCGGTGGTTTCGGACAAGAATATTTTTATAAGATTTTCCTATTGGTTGCCATCGAGACCTGAGTTTTTAATGAAATTTAATTTTTGAACAACTTTAAAAGGGGACAACCAAAGGATTATTCCAATAAAGTTTGGTCACAATCGGCACAGTGATGTAGGGGGAGGTGTTGTTTAAAGTAAAAACGGACGCCACTTCACGACACACGACGGACGCAAGGCGATCACAAAAGCTCACCATGAGCAGATTGTGCTCTGATGAGCAAAAAACAGATGAAAATATACAGTGCAACCTCTCCAGAGTAACACCCTTCATGGGACAATGTGTTTGTTGTTTCTAGAGAGATTGAATTAGGGTATGCTTGAGGTTTTGAATAATTTAGTTGTCATTAAAAAGATTTTTGCTCCAGAGAGGATGTACTGTATCATATAGTACAAAAAAATTATCATATAGTTCTGCTCAGTTAGGATAATTGTATAGTGACGCTGTGGTCGAGTCTATTTTTACGGTTGTCAAATTATCATTGGACATATAGGCTGACTACATGATTTACAAATTTCAATAAAATAATGTCGGCGTAGCGCAGTTGGTAACGATGGTGTCTGACGATAATCTATTGATGTGAAAAGAACTGTGTGAGACCGCGACATGGTACTTTTTCGCAAATTATTTTCTATTGCTATATATC
This sequence comes from Lutraria lutraria, assembly GCA_964023205.1. Classification (NCBI taxonomy): domain Eukaryota; kingdom Metazoa; phylum Mollusca; class Bivalvia; order Venerida; family Mactridae; genus Lutraria; species Lutraria lutraria. Next base: position 4,130,721 of record OZ026837.1, read on the forward strand.
TTTTTTTAAAAATCGTCATTTTTTTGTCGTTTTTTTTTTGTTTTTTTTTTGTAAGGAATATACTAGATCTAGTGTTTATATTATTATCATCATTTTTATCGTTTGGCATATCTTTTTTGAATATCTTTTTACATGTAATAAACATGATGAAAAATAGTCTTAGACATTTCGTTGTAATTCTGGTAATTACGATTGGTTCGCCATTAAAAGTCCACATATTTTCAGTCATATTTAGCTAGTTGGCATTCAGATAAGTTTGCACGAAATACCTGTGCGCGGTACTAATACTTCATGTACTTCTGCACTACACACTTTGCGTTACACAGGTCAATTATATATTATGCATTCTTTTTCTTTACAATTTACTACTAAATATTATAACGAAACTACAATTCATTTGCAAAAAGATTAAAAAGGAAACGAAAAAAGAGACAACCGGTGAGGTTTGAACTCGCGATAAAATTTTAGCCCCTGATCAATTCTAAAGGCTTTACCAACTGCGCCAACCAGACATCTACAATATCATTGCTAAACTATAATACTATATTTGTTTCTTATAAACCCATTTTACCTGTTCAGACAATGGATGTAAACTTTTGTGTACACATAAAATGAAACGTCACTATCACATTATCCTAACTGGACAGTACAAGCATACAACTTACAACAAAATGTAGCTCATTTACCAGGTATTTGATATTTTCTTGCCAAACACAAATATCTGGTATTTAACAAGATACTACAACGTTTTTGAATTACCCAACCGACACATAAATGGGACTGATACTGATTTTGAGGCAGGTTGCCGCCAACAAGACCGCAACATAAGCACTTAAACGACAATTTCAAAACTAGTAGTAAATACAATTTACTGTAATATTCTGCATATATGTTATAAAAATGAATAAATGGATTACCGTTAGGTAATTAAAAAAAAAAAAAATGCAATTGAAGAACAGTTTTTATGAATTAACAAAATTAACTAGAGCCTTGACACAGTAGTGACGAATATCCCAAAAGGTCGCATTTGACACAGAATATTTAAAATCTGAGGTTATTGGCTATTATTTAAAGATGCGAACTTGATTTCTTTTGAGAGGCAATTTTACCCTGGGTCTTAAGCATAACACACCAACACGTCTTCTGCCAAGTATTTCTGAAATCCATCCGTATATGAAAAATTTAATAAGCGGACACGAAAAGAGACCCATTTTCCCTTTAATTGTAACACAAAATAAAATACCGATTTTTGACCTTTAACCTCTAAGTGTGACCTTGACCTTGATCTTGATGCTACAGCCATGGGAGTTGCGCGCGACACATTGTCTAATGATGATTAACATTTGTGGTAGGTTATTTCAAAATCCTCCGATGAAGGACAAAGTTACAGAGCGGACACAGCAAAAATACCAAAATTATGAACTTTGAACTCTTAAGTGTGACCTTGACATTGGAGATACAGCCATGGGAGTTGCGCGCGACACATCGTCAAATGATAAAATTTGAGAAGTTATTTCAAAATCCTCCAGTGAATGACTAAGTTATAACCCGGACAATTTTCAGGACAGACAAACAGGCAAACCGTCAGACAGACAAAGTGACTCCTGTATAGCCAGCACTTTTTTTCGCGGGAGTGTAAAAAATACAATAAATCACATTATTATATACTTTGTGAGGTCTGTACGCGCTGTTTCAAGGTCACGTGATGTATATATAACTTTGATATCAAAACGATAGGAAACATATATTTCAATTTTGATTAAAATAAAAGTAGGTCTTATTTTACCTAGAGAGATGTCTTATCAGTGAAACTAACTGTTACTTGCAATAAAAACATTCCGAAATTTTCACGAAGTACAAATAGAAATGTAGTACAGTATTTCTTCAATGAAATTGCACAAAAGTAAGAAAAAAGCAACTGGCAACATTTTTACGAGAAGTGGTTAAGAAAGGCATTATGTAAATATTGTTTAAGAGCAAATGAATGTATACATTGTGTATTTCTAATATTATACTATCGTTTATCTATTTTCTATCTTACTAAATTCAAAAAGCAAATGGGACTTTAAAGTATTAATTTTTATTCGAAGATTGAACGTTAAATACATTATATACATGCAGTTGGTAATGGTTGAATACAGTTATAAAGTTATCTGATATCTTTCGTTTTTTTGACACTATTTAGATAGAAAAAGGCCTGCTGTACTTAGACATAAATGTGCTGTTAATATTACGTTGCTTTATCCAGTTTTCTCTTTCAAAATATGTTTTACCAATACAGGAACCGGCAAGTGATAGAATTATGCTTACGAAGAGATATTTGTGACTATGTATTTTATAACCAACGACATCGAATTTTTTGCGAGGTATGTGTTAAAGATATTTTGTAACAGAAGTCATAATCTATCTGCAGCTCTACAGTCAATAAGCAGATGATGATATGTTTCGATTAATAATTTTTTTTTGAAAATTTATTTTGCTATTGTCACATGCCGGTAGCCTGTGATGTTGACCATAGAACAGACGACAACAAAACAAGTCACGTGCTCAAATATAAAGAACAAAACATCAATTAAAACCCTTGCCAAAAGACGGCATTGATATTCCGCCGCATGATATAAAAATTCCATTGCTTACTTACATTACACGGACATTTAGCATTAGTGTTGAAATGGGAAAACAACAGTCACTTTTGAAATTTGTGTTAGTCCATTGACTACTAATGACAATAGTGTTAGCAAGAGAACAAGGCAGCAGTTAGTATTTACACATGCATATTTTCAATATTAATTTTACTACAGAACCTCGTAAGCTAAATCATCACTAGCAGCAATATATAAAAACATTTATCATGAATTCATTTCATATTTTAAGCTCTTTATATAATGAGAAATGGAATTCTGATGCGTATTTAGCAGTACACATTTATTTTCGTTGACATGAGTCGTATACAGATCGAGCTGTCCATCAATTGCACACATAACTGAACATTTGATTCACCATTCCTTCAACAACAAAGTTTGTTGGGTGTAAATTAGCAGAATTTATTGCCAGTGTTGCGTCCCTGTTATCCAAGTATATGATATTTCCATACAACCCTTTAAATACAGTTCTAATGACGTCTGTAAATACATAACTACTAATATCGCTTTTTCCTCCATTAGAACGTGTATCAGTAAATGTGTGGGGAATCTTAAGTAGGACTTTTGCTGTTGGGTTTCGTTTTAGAAGATGTTCCACTCCTTCCCGAAGTTTAACCATTTTTTCAACGAAATAGCGATGGTGATATCCCCACAAATGAGCAAAGATATGAATTAATATTATGGAATTTTGATTAGATGGTATAATTTCCATCTTTCTTGATACTGATGACAATACTTGTGGCATCCAGTTTTCGGATATGTTAGCATTAAACGGAAAATTATGAGACGCAAATATTGTAGTGAAGTTATATTTATCATTTTTACATGCTGATTTCTTTGACCATTTTGTAGTTGTCCATTTCTCGGTGTATTGAACGCAATCAAGTCGATTCATGATATTACTATACCATTGACGGACTGTTGAATCGCCGAATAAATAGACAGTCTTGTTCTTCAAGCATTGTGCAATGTCTGCGTCGTTTACCCCTGTAAATATAAAGTCATCGTCATAAAATCTGCTTGTTTGTCGTTTTCTGATGCCATTTTCAAAATTGTTTCCTAACTGATTTAATGGAATTAGTTATTGTAATAGAGAGGTTTGAATTAATATATGGATGTAGGTCTTTGTGGTTTTAGCCGCAGCATCACAATAAATATTATCGACCTTTTTTCGTTGTGTTTAGTAAAGCAAAACGGATCACAGAACATAAAGACCTCTAAGTCTTTTTTATATAATATTCGGTTTAGCAGTTTCAACAAAGGCATAAAAGTGAGATGTTGCATGTAGTCACTGTGTCCAACAAGTCTACATTTAGTTATTTTTCTTACTATCTCTAAACATCCAATTTAATACAAATATACCTTATTACATTTTGATTCGATACGGTCAAACAGTTTGGCGCATAGGGAAACATCTACCAATCAATAAAATATCAATTGTTCATACCTCGACAATTGCGAATGTACCATTTATGCTTGTAGAAGAATCCTGTCACCCCAGTACTATTCCAAAGTTTAACTTTGTTGTATCTTACACATTGATCTTTTGGTAACGACATTATTTCTTTTGACAGCGACTCATTTTCTTTTGTAACATGTACATCGATGCTGTTCTTAATTCTCTCATGAACTCTGTAAAATCAAACAGGTAGGTACATGTAAGTAGTAATGGGCGGTACCCTGGCACCATTTGCACCCATTTTGGTGCCAGAAGTAAACAAAATTGTGACAAATTAGGACAAATTGGAAATCCATATTTGGTGCTCAAAATAGTATGAATTGAATTTTAGGAAACTTCTGGCACTGTGTGTGTGTGTGTGTAATAGACTTAGACAATGAGAGAATTTTCTTTCGAAAAGACATGGTGGCCCTGAAAAGGGCCGTTGGTGGTCCTGAAAAGGACCGTTGGTCGTGGCTGTTAGTCGGATCTTCATTTCTTTATTTCTTTACCATACTTGCCCCGAGGTTGTTTCTCAAGATCATGTTTTCGTTTCTTCGTTTCTGTCATCTCCGGTTTCTTTTTGTCATGCTCCGGTTTCTTTTTCTCATGCTCATGTTTTCGTTTCTTTGAATCATACATAAACTGTACAGGTACAATCATTTCTTGTGGCTTAAACCGTACTTCTTGATTCTTCATGAGTCTGACCATCTCTTGCATGACTTGATTCATCTGTACCATTTCTTCCTTGATACCTTGTAGAACAGACAATCCCGTTGTAGGCTTTGTAATTGTATTAGACTGTGTTTTCGCCATAGGGGGCTGTGTATTCGTCATAGTGGGTTGTACATCTACCATAGGCTGTGTATTCGTCATAGTGGGTTGTACATCTACCATAGGCTGTGTATTCGTCATAGTGGGTTGTACATCTACCATGGGTTGTATCGGCTGTACATCTACCATGGGGGGTTGTACATCTACCATGGACTGTTGACTGTATTGACTGTACAGTGGTTGACTGTATTGGCTGTACTGTGGCTGCCTATACTGTAGTTGACCGTACTTTGGCTGGTTGTACTTCGGCTGGTTGTAATGCATACCCGCATTTGGGTCTATTAACTCAGATGATTCTAGTGCTTCTCTCAATATATCGTATGGCATGTTGAAGGACTCCATGCTAGATAATGAAAAAATAGTGTCTGCGCCGGGGGTATTTATACTTTTTGCCTGCACGCGCCAGTGTTCTATTAGGTCAAGGTCAATTGTGAGAAGTTTTTTTGAATACGTGTGACACTTCAAGTTTTTTTAAAATAAGTGTGACACTTCAAGTTTTTTTTTGAACAAGTGTTTGACACGTCAAGGTCAAGGTTATATTGTAGATATGCTTTGTACACATTATACTATCACAGCAATTTGAACACTGTACACATTATACTATCACAGCAATTTGAACACTGTACACATTATACTATCACAGCAATTTGAATACTGTACACATTATACTATCACAGCACTTTGCAGACTGTACACATTATACTATCACAGCAATTTGAACACTGTACACATTATACTATCACAGCAATTTGAATACTGTACACATTATACTATCACAGCACTTTGCAGACTGTACACATTATACTATCACAGCAATTTGAACACTGTACACATTATACTATCACAGCAATTTGAATACTGTACACATTATACTATCACAGCACTTTGCAGACTGTACACATTATACTATCACAGCAATTTGAATACTGTACACATCATACTATCACAGCACTTTGCAGACTGTACACATTATACTATCACAGCAATTTGAACACTGTATACATTTGTTGAAAATGATTGTACATCACATACTAACACTTATATTTGTGGGGGAAATACTTTGTTCTTCATACAATCACAGCACTTATATTTGTTGAAAATGATTGTACACATCATACTATCACTTATATTTGTAGGAAATGTTTATAGAAAACTTACCTCACACCGTCTATTTGTATTTGGTGTTATCAGATAGGACTGTAAATATTGACAATATGAGAATGATTCTTTCTGAATTGTATGGGGGGCCCTGAAAAGGGCCGTTGGTGGTCCTGAAAAGGACCGTTGGTGCTTGTATGGGAATTAATGGCGTTGACCGCATCTCCCCATACAAGCGGGACACCACTTGTCCCATTTCTTGACATCCTTGGGATCTGGTGTAGGCTGGTAGAGGTTCGAAGGAACCTCTATTAACTCATCTTCCCAGTTCTCTGGGGTTGATTCTTGAGGGGTATCCCCCCAGTCCTCTTCCCCAGAGCTGACCACGACCTCCTCTACAAACCCCTTTCCCTCTCTTAGGGTCTTGACCTCTAACCTCAACTCTTCCAGCTGCATCTCCAGCTGTTCAATATACCGCCCTAAGGCGGCATATTTTCTCTTGATAATATTGACTGTACGTTGAGACATCTTGATACAGAATGAAATTAGATCAAGGCAAGGTCACTGACTCTCATATGATACAAGGACTCTGATTGGTCCATTTTTAACGGTATTTCATTGGTCCATTTTAACGGTATTTCATTGGTCTATTTTACTGGCATTTCATTGGTCTGTTCTAGGTCAGTGTTTTTCTCATGTTCCATAGCTCATTTATGTTTCATGATTCAACATGGGCAACTGCTTGAAAAGTTCTTCTGATGAACCTGATGAGTTACAAGAAGATGTTTGGGTGGTCAAGATGGGTAATTTGTACCCAGACTTGTCTGAATTCCAAGATGTTAGTATTGTCAAGATGGATATCAAGATGGGTAATTTATACCCTGACCTTGCCATCTTTTATGATGAGGATTTGAGAGCCAACTATTGGCGATACCTATTTCTTGCAGAAATGCAATAAATTACCCAACGGCCCTTATTAGGGCCACCATATGTGTTAGATTCGTTTTGTTTCTCAAGCAAAGACAAAAGCATATTACATTGTCTATCATTTTATTTTTGAAAACATTTATAAAGTACAACAAAGTACAACAAAGTACAACACAATACAACTCACTTAGTCTCCAATTTAAGTCTATACACAATTGTCCAACACATTGTCCAACACATTGTCCAACACATTGTCTGGATTACACAAAGTCACTCACAGTTTTTGTTGGATTCTTTTTGTATTTACGTTTTTTCTTACTCTGTTCTGCGTCCTGTAGATCGACCTGTTCACCTTGTTTCTTAGGACAGTCTGCGATGAAATGTCCTTGTTCATGACAATAAAAGCATTCATTGTTGAAGGGTTCCGTACAGCTTGTAGAATAATGTCCTTTCTTTCCACAACGATAACACTTGATATGATCCCATGTTACATTTTTCTGTCCACAGAGCTGATCCGCTAAGTTGTTAAGCTCTTTAATTTTCTTCTTTAATGAATACATCAAAGTTTGATCTCGGTTCTCTTCAACTTGGTTCATTTTAGGATCGCTCATGTTGAAATGATAAAAAACGGACGGAGCGTACGTCTTTTATAGAGTGTCACGCGTTTTGACCTTGAACCCGAAGTATAAAAAACGGCGGAGAAGTTTTAAGATCATAATCATGTCAGATACCGACAGTACTAGTGGTGAGGATGAACCTCCAACTAAATGAAGTAAGGTTGAGCCTGTGCGCGACTATTATGACATACAGTCACGCATGGAAAGAAAGTCAAGGAAATTTAAGACTCAATCCAAAGTATATGATGTGACATTTCAACCGTATAATCAATCGTTTGAATTTACAAACAGGTTGTTTAATGATATGATGGATCAACTCTACAAGAGATGTGAAGTGAAGTCGAATGATCGAGTTCGAGTATCTATTCTACATCCTGATTTGGACTTTGGGATACATGTTCCGTTTAATAGGGCATCTCGTATTAGTGGAGATACATTATTGGATGAAATTGAACGTGTGGCACAAAGTAACCGTCAATTTAAAATTCATGATGGGGCGGCACAGATGGAAATTACGCATATTGCTATGCCACAGGGATCCGGAAAGAAAACGTTTAAAGCACCAAACTTATCCAGTATGCGGAAGTCAAAGACAAGTGTTGTGTGTATTGACAATAGTAAAGACTCTATGTGTTTAGCTAGATCGATTGTGGTAGGACGGTACAAAGTACATGAAAATCAAACCCCGGAATGGAAAAAACGATGGCATCTAATACGTCAGTCTAAGAAAAATCTTCAAAAATACGAAGCTGAAGCATTATTAAAGCAAGTGGGTATTTCATCGGATCAGTCGTGCGGTATAGAAGAATACCAAAAACTACAGGACCATCTCTATCCCAGCTACGTGATTAAAATCCATCCACAACATTATGGAAGTGAATTGTTATTCAAACCACCTGCTATGACTGAAAAAAGTCGTGTGATTCATATCTTTCACCATGATAATCATTATGACTGTATTGTATCCATTACCGGATTTCTCGGGCGGAGTTATTATTGTGAATGGTGCGATATCAGTTATGATCACCGTGAAGGACACCAGTGTAGCCATATTTGTCAGTGTTATGCTCACACCCTGTGCCCAGCAGGACAATCTATAAGATGTCCGGATTGTCATCGCCTATTCCAGAGTCAGGCATGTTTTGACAATCATAAAACTAAAACGGGAAAACAACGTAAAACCATTTGTGAATCCGTATGGAATTGTAAGAAATGTGGGCAAAAGGTGCTTGGAACGAAACGGAATCACGTTTGCCCAGGGACAAAGAAATGCAGGTGTTGTAAAGCCATAGTAGGACCAGATCATGACTGTTACATTCCAACGTATGAACCACCCGATAGAAAACAACCAGAAGTACCATTCATCTTTTTTGATTTTGAATGTCGTTTTGATTCTGGAGAACATATCCCTAATTTTTGTGTGGCTCAACGTGCTTGTGGTGACTGTATGTGTAAGTCAGTGAAAACTCCATGTGAGTATTGTGAAGGGGTGAATGAAGCCAGACAAATGACATTCCGTGGTGAAAATACGTTACAACAATTCTGTACTTGGCTATTCCTCCCTACCCATCGAGGATCGACAGTGATAGCCCACAATGCTCAAGGCTATGACGCTCAGTTTATTCTTAGATATGTGGTTACTCAGGGGACGGCCAAACCCCAGTTAATTATGAATGGTAGTAAAATCATTCAATTGAGAGTGCATGGAATACGCATGATTGACTCCCTCAGTTTCCTGAGTATGCCTCTCTCCTATTTTCCCAATACATTTGGACTGACAGAGTTAGCCAAAGGATGGTTTCCATTCTATGCAAACACCTTGGCGTATCAAGATTATGTGGGACCTTATTTGCCGCTACACTTTTACAAACCGGATAGTATGAAACCAGAGCGACGTGAAGAGTTTTTAACCTGGTACAATGAAAGAAAAGGTGACGTATTTGATTTTCAAAAGGAAATGGAGAAATACTGTCAATCGGATGTGGACATTTTAAGACGCGGGTGTGGAGAATTTCGTCAACAATTATTGGACAGTGATCAAATAGATCCATTTACTGAAGCTACCACGTTAGCTCAAGTGTGTAACAAAGCCTGGCGCAAAAATTCCATGCCACCTCATAGTTTAGCCGTGATTTCGGATGCCGGGTATCCCAATAAAACCCGGTATTCCATGAAAGGCATACGTTGGCTACAAATGATGGCTGTCACCGAAGAGATACATATTCGGCATGCCTTGAATAACAAAGGCGAAGTCAAAATTGGACCTTATTACGTGGATGGCTATTGTCAAGAGACCAACACCGTGTATGAATTCATGGGATGTTGGTACCATGGATGCCCCACCTGTTTTCCTAACCGAAGTACCATCAATCCGTATACTTTGAGAAGCATGCAACAGGCCTATCACGATACGTATAAGCGACTGAAGACTTTGAAAGAACAGGGGTACCCTGTTGTGGTCATGTGGGAATGTGAATTTGATCAGCGTTGTCAAAAGGATCCTACCTATAAGACAAGAGTGGAACGATTCTATCATGGTCAAGACCCGATTCAACCCAGGGAGGCTTTGTTCGGAGGTCGTACGAATGCCGTTCGACTGTATCATGAAGTAGACAACGATCAAGAAATCAAATATGTGGATATTTGTTCTCTCTATCCGTATGTGAACAAGTACAGGGCTTATCCGATAGGCCATCCAATGATCATGAGTCAAGAACAAATTGATCAACAGCATATTGAGAAATACAAAGGACTGATTAAATGCCGTGTTCTACCCCCGCAAGATTTATGGATGCCTGTCTTACCCATACACTGTAATAGTAAAATGGTGTTTACGCTATGCCGTACCTGTGCTGAGAAGGAGATGGATTATTGTACACATTCCCCGTATGAACGATTCTTGTATGGCACATGGACTCATGTTGAATTGGCTAAAGCTATTGCTTTAGGCTATCAAGTATCAAAAGTGTATCATGTATGGCACTGGGATGAATGGAGTACGGACGTCTATCGACAATACATTGACAAATACTTGAAAATGAAACAAGAGGCTAGTGGATATCCTCCAGGGGTGGATACGGAAGAGGCTCAAGATAAATTTAAACAAGATTATTTTGAAGCAGAAGGAATTCGTTTGCAACAGGTGGAGAAAAATCCAGGAAAACGAGCTTTTGCCAAAACCATGCTGAATTGTCTCTGGGGAAAAAATGCTCAAACTAACCTCTTGCCTAAAACAGAGTATGTTCATCGATTGGACCAGTTCTACGGAATACTGAACGATCCTAAAAAGTCTGTGAAATATGCAGAGTGTTTTGATCATGATGAATTCATGTTAATGAATTATACTGATGAATCGGACAAAGCAGACCCTCATTCATCATCCAATCCTGTGGTGGCTTCATTTGTGACGGCTTATGCTCGATTAGAACTGTACAAAGTGCTTGAACCTCTAGGAAAGAGAGTATTGTATTTTGACACAGACAGTTGTATGTACATTCATGACCCTGATGGCTATAATGTTCCTATTATCTCCAGTCGATTGGGAAAATGGACAGATGAGGTACCAAAGGGTCGTATTGTGAGATATGTCGCTTTAGGTCCAAAGAACTATGGCTATGAATACATTGAAAACGGTGAACTCCATCAAAAATGCAAAGTGAAAGGCATTACGTTAGACTACAATGCCACTCAACAAGTGAATTTCAATACGATGGTGGATTGTGTGAAAGACAGACACCATTATTCGACCGTAGTTGAATATGCTTCTCGGATTAAACGTCATAAGGACAGAACCGTGACCAGTGAGAAACAAGTCAAAACATTTCGTTCGGTATATACCAAACGTATTGTGGTCGAGAATCATATGACTGTGCCTTATGGTTATCTACATGACTGACCTTGACCTTTTAGGATACCTTTTGGCCTAGAACAAGTCATCTAAAAGTCATTATTCATAAAGACATGGATTGGATACCCTTACTACCGATAGAGCTGAGACTTAAAATTTATCGTTATGTCATATGGGCTAACGCTAAAACATGGAAGATGGAGTTAGTGCACACATGGGCTACTCATAATGCTATACATAGCTTACAACATACAAATCATCGACGGATAGAGAGACTGTTGAAGGATGTAGGTGATCGCCAGGACTTGTCATTCAACCAAAAATTACCTATTCTACGAAAACTGAATGTGGTACAACAAAGCTTAGATCGTATGTTATCTACGACATGGGATTTTTTAATCCACGATGCTAATTTGAGCGACGTATCTGCCTTAGCTAACAATTTTCGTTCTACCCCCAATGTGATATGGTTCAGTATGGCTGAAGAGGACAATGGGAGATCTCACCCCGGATGGCGTCCGTATTCACAGTTTAAAATACGTGGTATCATGGTATTTAAGAGACAGGTACCGTTCACTCATGTTATTCATATTCTACAGTATCGTGCCGTGTTCTATAAATTAAGGCATCGCTTAAGAGAAGTCAAAGACGAGATTGAAGCCGTTCATGCGAATCGACCTAGAATAGTGATTTGTTCAGGAAATATTCAATTATGGTTAAACCATCTAGACGATTTATAAGTTTATATTACATTTTGGATTTTGAGCTGTATACGGATACGTTATACAGTATTGTACAAGATGACCTTGTCAAGGTCAAGGACATTCGCGCGTGGATTCTGAACCCTCACACGTTTGAACTATTTAGACAGATGATTCGTGATGCTATGATCAGTGCACACTTAGACTTGAAAGCTATCCATCGAGACGATTGGAATACTTATGTATGTAACGATAGAGTGATTCACACGATTCAAGAATGGAACAGTTTGATATTATGAACCATACCCTGTTGAGAAAAGCATTGGTATTTGCTTATCGTATGAAGATACCTGAAGGTCATCATTCTCTGGAATGGATTCGACAACAGTTGAGTACACCAGACATGTTTGAAGAAATGAAACATGGACTTCATGTGATGAATTCATTTTATAAACAATCAGTACCCATGGACTTGAGTGAAACGGATTGGTTCAAACAGGTGGTGAACAATAACTCTGTGTTAACATTTCTGAGTCAATTTGGACATTCAGAATGTGTGTTTGAATTTTCTGACAAACTGTTGTTACCCTTACATGACATGTGTTGTTCTTGTTGTGATTATTCTTGTACTCATACATAAACTTGTTACACAAATAAATAAAATGTTTTTCTTCCAATAGTGTTAGTTGTGATTTTCACGTCATGGAGTCCAGTTTACTTTTTAAGCATCCTTGCAATATGTTTATCTCAGGCCCTAGTGGCTCTGGTAAAACACAATTTGTAAAAAAGGTGTTGGAATACAAATCAGATTTGTTTCAAGTAGTACCAGAGCGTATTGTATGGTGTTACAAAGAATGGCAAGTAGCCTATGCACAGTTACAAGAACAAGAACCTAGTATTCGGTTCATACAGGGGATACCTGACGAGGATGAAGAGATAGTAGAGGATACATCCATTCCTCATTTAATTATATTTGATGACATGCTTGGTGATAAAGATGAAGAGAAAATCAAATTATGGTTTACACGAAAAGGTCACCATCGTAATGCTAGTGTGATCTACATTACACAAAACATGTTTCAACAATCGAAAGCCAGTCGTACCCTGAGTTTAAATGCACATTACATGATCTTATTTCAAAACACAAGAGATAAAGGACAAATCAAAGTGTTGGCGAATCAAATTCAATTGCCACACTTGTTACCCGCTTATCAAGATGCTATCTCTACACCTCATGGGTATTTAGTGATTGACTTTCACCCTCAAACACCAGACAGTTATCGGTTAAGAACAGATATTTTTCATCACTGGATCACTGGAGAAAAACGTGGGCCAGTTGTGTATATATAAACATCGTTTACTCATATAAGATCATTCAGTCATCATGTCAGCCACAGCCATAGCTCAATCGTTAGAACATTTGGGTCAGGAACGAGACCCTACTGTACGGGAGCAAATGCTAAGGTCTGGATTAAAAGAAATGCTCAAGTGGTTCACCTTAGCAGCAAAGGTGATTTTAAAAAAGAAAATTGTGCTACCTAAACAAACACAAAACTTTATGCAAAAACATCAGCATGAATTAGAGCAGCTGGGAGATGATCAAGTGGACATGGATACTAAACGTCAACTCATATTGAAACCAGGAGGAGGTGGATTTCTTGGTGGAGTCATGATACGAAGTTTACTCCGATGGAATGGTCAAAAGACGATTCGTAAATTTGTAAAATCTCCAGCTAAAAAAGCCAGAAAAGCGCCTGCTAGAAAACCTAGAAAATCTCCAGCTAAAAGAGCAAGAAAAGCACCAGCCAGAAAAGCTAGAAAAGCTTCAGCTAAAAAAGCTAGAAAATCGCCTGCCAAGATCAATGAACGTTTTATTACTCTCCGTCGTCGAAAGCAAACCACTTCAACACCCTCTATGGCTGTAACTCCAATCAGTAAGTTACAATGGTCTCCTATCAGTCCTGTGAGTAGTTTGAACTTTAGCTCATCTAGAAATTCATCTAAAAGCTTAAGAAATTCTTCTAGAAGTGGATCAAACAGTTTTAGCACACCTAGAAGTTCAAGAAGTTTATCAAGAAGTGGACCAAGCAGTTCATCTAGAAGTTCAAGAAGTTTATCTAGAAGTGGACCAAGTAGTTATTCAAGCAGTGGGCCAAGCAGTTTGAGTTATTCAAGCAGTGGGCCAAGCAGTTCATCTAGAAGTGGACCAAGCAGCTATTCAAGCAGTTTATCTAGAAGTTCGCCAAGTAGTTTGAGTTATTCAAGCAGTGGGCCAAGTAGTTTGAGTTCTTCAAGAAATTCATCTAGGAGTTCATCCAGCAGATCATCTAACAGTTCTAGAAGTTCATCCAGTAGATCATCTCCCAGTTCAAGAAGTTCATCCAGTAGATCATCTCCCAGTTCAAGAAGTTCACCAGACACTCCATTGTGCCGTTTTTCACCCCTATCCTTATCTACCTTATCAAGACAGGCCGTCTTGAAACCCCTTTTGAGACATCGTATTCACCTGATGAGACAGGGCCCTATGAATCCAGCTTCAAGACAAGCCTTTGATGCTTTAGTATAAAAGCTGTGAAGAAGTAAAAACAGGTATTATTTGACATAATGGCACCAAAGAGACCACTCCTGCATAAATACGGACATCTGGTTTTGGGTTTAACTCAAGCCCCAGATGGGTTAAGAAGAAAGATGATACATGGAGCATCTAAAGAAATGATTCAATGTGTGTCAGAATGCTGTCAGAATGTTTTAAAAGGCAATGTTGCCTTATCCCCCTCTCAAAAGCAAAGGTTGAAGTCCAAGCGTCAACATCTCCGCACTTTAGCAGATAAAAGAGTATCCATTCAAAAAAAGAAACGTGTGTTGAATCAAAAAGGAGGATTATTTCCATTACTGGCTCTTGCTCCAATCATTGCTAAAGCTGTTGCTGCAGGAGCACTCAGTGGAGGTGTTGCCACACTGGTGAAAAAGCTATGAAGAAAATGGCTATCGTCCCATTCAAAATGCTAGAAGAGATGAATCGATGGAAAACAGAACAACGACCACGTTTACCTCCTCCCCCGCAAGTCAGTCAAACATCCGATTTACAGAAACAAATGGGAGACGTTTTACAAAATGAATCGTTGTCTGAATCAGAAAAAGCACAACACTATGGGCAAGTCTTGCAAAGGTTTCAACTGTCTCATCAAAAAGCACGTGAACCGGCTACTCTGGCTGCACCAGTTGCACCGGCTGCACCGGTTGTTCCAGCTGCTCAAGGTGCACAAGGGGCACAAGAGGCTCCTGCTACATTGACGGATCGGATTCTTGAAAGTGTTCCTACTACCATGCGTCGAAAAACTCAGCTTTTATTACACTTTCTACAAAATCATCCCCACATGTCATGGAATGATCATGGGATGTTGGAATACCATGGAAAACCAATACAAGGATCCAACATTATTGATTTGGTCAATGATGTCATACGTCATAGAAAAGGGTCGGAGCCTAGAGGATGGGAACAGTTTTCTAGTGGACTAAGAGATGTCAATGTACCACAAGAAGTGATAGGAAATAAACGGAGATGGTCATGGATGCAAAAAGCAGACGATTCGGAGGAAGATGATGAATTCTTTGATAGTTTTGTTGAGTCTCGTTCACCTTCACTGATGAAAGCAGAACCTATAAGTAAACCTGTCAAACAGATGAAAGCAGAACCTAAGTGGGAAGCCTACTAGACAACATGAACAAAAAGGTAGACAGTCTGTTACATCAGATTTATTATGATCCCCATCATCCGGCTGGTTTTGGTGGGGTAGAACGTCTTACTACAGCAGCTCGAACTCAACTGAAATCCATTACGCCAAGTCAAGTGCGATCCTGGTTGAAGGGACAAAAGGCCTATACCCTGCACAAACCTATCCGTAGGGCATTCTCGAGACGGAAAACGATTGTGGGTGGTATTGATCATCAATGGCAAGCTGATTTGGCAGACATGCAATCCTTGGCTCAGTACAACACCCCTTATCGATATTTGTTGTGTGTCATTGACGTGTTTTCAAAATATGCTTGGGTCGTTCCCCTCAAGGATAAAACGGGGCTCACATTGGTGGAAGCGTTTCGCTCTATTCTTAAAACGAGACAACCTAAAGCGTTGCAAACCGATAAAGGAACAGAATTCAAGAATCAAAGGTTTCAACAGTTTTTAGACAAAGTAGGGATTCATTATTTTACGACTGAAAACCCAGAAACTAAGGCTAGTATAGTGGAACGTTTTCAACGGACCTTAAAATCACGTATGTGGAAATACTTTACGCATCATAAAACACGAAGGTATATTCAGGTATTGTCTGATCTCGTGCATGCCTATAATCATCGTGTTCATCGTAGTATACAAATGGCACCCGTATCCGTAAATGAGAATAACGAATCTCAAGTGGCCTTGACCTTGTATGGAAAATCAAGAAAAAAAGCGTCGACGACCCTTCATGTGGGAGATATTGTTCGTATCAATAAAACAAAACGTACATTTGATAAAGGTTATCTACCCAACTGGACCACTGAACTGTTTAAAGTGATCCAAGTCAAAAAGACCTCTCCTGCTACTGTGAAATTGACTGATTTAGACGGAGAACCCATTTTGGGTTCGTTTTATTTCTCTGAAGTACAGGTTATAAAAGATGATGCTATCTATGAAATTGAATCAGTGCTCGCACATCGCCAGAGTAAGGTAGACGGAAGACGAGAAATTAAAGTACATTGGAAAGGTTATCCTTCGAAATTTGACAGTTGGATTCCCGAATCCCATCTCGTTTGAACTGGTTAATAAATACATCATGTCTCAAACCGATACGGCCAGTGTGGTAGTGACTGCCTCAGAGCAAACCAAATTGTGTGAACCCAAAAATAAGGTCACTTTTTTTGCACAAATTGTAGTGGTATTTATTATTATTACCGTATCGCTATTTAATTTGTGTTTTCAACGACCCGATCGAGAATTGTGGCTTCTGCTTTTAAGTAGTTCTCTAGGTTATATTCTACCGAATCCCTCCTTGAAATTCAATAAACCTAAATCAACATGAGTTCGTTTTACATAACACTCATGAGTGATAGCTCTATGGATTTATTCCAAGACAATACGCAATGTTGTTTTCGTACCAAACTGACAAAACCCATCCATCTCAATAAACAAGATTGGGAAATTGCCTTAGTGGAAATGATTGTTCCTAGTCAGGTCATTAATGTCACTGAAGAAGAGCGACATTTCTACATTGTCACACATGATCCTGTCCTGGGTAAGGCCTTAGAAAACTTTGAGACCTATTGTACTCTCCCCAATAAAGAAGAAAAAGGTGTACGACTTTGTATTCCTATAGGAACTTATGTCACACCCCAACATTTGATCGAGACGATTGACTTTACCGTGAAAGATCAATTAGGTAAAATATTTAGACAGAAAGGCCTTCGATTTACCATGGGTTTTTCAGGACAAAGTAAACGCGCAAAACTGGACAGTTCGGATCAACTAGGCATTCAGTTTCATCCTCACATGTTTATTAAACTGGGTGGAGCCCCTGATAGTTCTTCGACCATCTTTTTTAAAGACACTCCGGACCCGTTTCCTCATGGCGTAGATATTAACATGGGTCATAATCATTTGTTTGTTTATTCCGACCTTGCGTCTTATACCTATTTGGGAAACATAGAAGTCCCCATCTTACGTGTAGCTCCATTTGATCCGAGAACGAAAGCAGGAACTAACCCTCATATTCATTTCGAGTTCTTGAATTTACACTATGTACCACTGGCTAAAGCCGACTTTGACACCATCACTATCCATATAAGGGGTGACACTGGCCAGTCTATTCAGTTTATTCATGGGAAGTCTATGGTGAAACTACACCTACGTCAAAGACAATGATACCTACTTACCAAGGTCAACCTCGACAATATGGACACGGACTTGGATCCATGTTTAAGAAAGCCATGAAAAGAATTATGCCTTTACTGAATCCATTTGTGAAATCTGGAGTTCGCACCTTGAAAAAAGAAGGACTCCAGCAAGGAAAAGCCGCTATCAAAGATATCTTGACAGGATCAAACGCTAAACAAGTAATACGAAAACGTGGAGCCTCTGTATTAAAAGATGTGGGTGAATCCTTGCTACATGCCGTGGCCAGCCCTAAAAGACGTATAAAGAGCAAACCAGTCAAGAAAAGACCTCATTCGAAACTTCATCATCGCCGAGTTAAGCAGGCCAGACCTCTTGATATTTTCGATTAATCATGATGCAACACGGTTCCTGTGAATGTAGTAAGACAGAGTTGGATGTGTCTGTTGTGCCACCTACCATGACAGCCATGCAAGAAGGTCAATGGACTGAGCATTATCCCATTTCTGCCCTGGACAATAATGCTCCGATTGAATTTGTGATTCCTGCACAGACAGAAAAATGGACAGATCTGAATCAATCTTACCTGTACCTAAAACTAAAAATTATACAGGCAGATGGTACAGACCTAGCGGGCGACAGTGAAATTGCTACCGTCAACAATTTCTTTCACAGCATGTTCTCAAGCATTGATGTGTACCTGAATAATAAACTGATCACCAGCAATGCGGACACGTATGCCTATCGGGCATACATAGAAAATTTACTCTCCTTCACCTCAAGCTGTAAAGACACTCAGCTTCAGGCGTTAGAGTTATGGGCTGAAGACACCGCTGGTCATATGCTCGAAAAAGTACATGACGGGGATAACAAGGGCTATGGTAAGAGACGTGCTCGTGTCCATCAAAGTCGTGTGGTGGAACTATGTGGACGGCTTCATTTGGATCTGATGATGCAAGATAAATATTTACCCAATGGTATGGAAATACGCTTAAGACTAAACAAAGCGTCACCTCAATTCTGTCTCATGAGTACTTCACCGGGTAAAATCAAGTTTCTAGAAGCAGGATTTAATGTAAGAACAGTAGATTTACTGCCAGTGGTAGCCAATCAACTCAATCAACAGATTGCTCAACATAACATGAAAATCCCCATCCGACGAACTGAAGTAAAAACATTTACGATTCCTAACGGTCAACGATCCAAGATTGAAGATCATTTATTTCAAGGTCAATTGCCAAAACGGCTTATCATCGGTATGGTAAGAAATGGAGACATGAATGGAGACATGGCTACCAACCCCTTTGAGTTCCGTCATTTTACACTGAATCATCTAGAAGTCAGCATTGACGGAAAAAGTATTCATAACAAAGCGTTTCAACCCAATTTTGAAACGGGAGAAGTTCTAAGATCCTACATGTCACTCTATCAAGCGACAGGAGCTCTTGGTCTCAATCGTTCATTTGGATTGAGCATGAATGATTATCGGAACGGATACACACTGTGGGGGTTGGACTTGACAGCAGATCAAGGTTGCGAGGAAGGTCAACTCCATCCTATAAAAACGGGCAATCTGAGATTGGAATTTCACTTTGGAACAGCACTTGCACAAGCCATCAACGTGATTGTATTTGCGGAATACGACAATCAAATTGAAATCAATCAATTCAGAGAAGTGCTTCTAGATTATTAAGATGGAAGACATGGATATTGAACACCTGGAAAAAGGACAAGATTACGAAATGAAGTTATTGGCGTATCCTTGTTGTACAAGTTCAAGGACGGACTTTTTACAAGAGTGTTTGAATCATCACGTCACAGAAGCACTCCAATCTTTAATTTATAATCAAGTGCATAAAGACTGTTATGGTTGTCGAGTGAATCATCCTAGTCAAGTACAACATGTACTCTGCTTATACACGAATACGGAAGAGTGGACAGAACTTTACATTCAAAAAGCGATTCAACGTTTGGACGTGTTCAAGGTCATGGAAAAGTGGTATCCTGAATTAGTGACCTTGACCGATAGTGAAAAAGGAGACGCGTGTCGATTATGGATTCAGTTTAAAGAAGAACTCACTCAGAATCAGTTCATTGATCAGTGGATCAGTGTTTGGGCTGAACGTGTCAACAGAAATTGGCATTATGGAGACGAATGAACTACAATACCTATTAGATCATTCACCGTTATTAAAACCACTACGTGCACGTGTTTGTGCTAAAGATCAATTACCTTCAGAGAAACCGCATGACGTGAAAGCCTATATTGTGAATACCCATAACGGAAATCAACCTGGAGAACACTGGGTGGCTCTTTATTTAAAAGACAATAAAGCAGTGTATTTTGATTCCTACGGATTACCACCTTTCGAAGAGATTTTATCCTTTGTGAAAAAACATGCCAGCAAAACTTATCTGTGGAATGCCATGAGAATACAAGGCGATATGTTACCGGTGTGTGGTGTGTATTGTCTATTCGCTTTGGATTTTATCTCACGTGAATGTGACTTGAACCAGATACTGTTAACCCGATTCAAACCGGACATGTATGGAAAAAATGACACTTATGTGACGCATTGGTTTCAACAATATTATGGTACTTATTACATGCATGCTCAATATGTGAATAAATGTGGACAAAAGTGTTGTGCTCAACGTAACTCTAGACCAGAAGGTCACAACCGTTTGTATCCCGTTTGTATCATAGTATCACACATAGAAATACAACTCTTTATGGTGATCATTAAACAATGTTACTGTTTCATGTTGTTACTGTTTTCTTGTTACAAAAATAAAAGTTTAGAAAAACTGAAACTAGGTGTCTGTTGTCTTTTTTCTAAGTTCATAAAAATCAAGCACATGTCTGTGCGGTACATTGGCGCGTGACGCCATCCAACCCTAGGGTGACGTCATCCAAGCGATATGACGTCATCCAACCACGAGAGTGGGCGGCGTAGTAAAATACTTACAATACCTCATTTCATTCTGAGAACTCAAACACTCAAGATGGAGGCTTTATTCAATGAACTCAAAACAGCAAAACAACTGACTGAAAAACAGTGCAGGGTATGGCGTTCAATCAGTCGCTTAGCGGCTAGCATTGTTAGAAAAAGGGAACGTGATCTTCAAACCATTGGTGAGACTTTGAATACCATTGAAACCAATCGATTTCATCATAGAGAAGAATTATCTCAAATGCGAGAGCAATTTCGAGATCAAGTCAGAGAAAGGCAGCGAGATGCTCGGGAACGAACGGTGAATAGACAACGGGAACAACAACAAGAAGAAGAGCATTGGCGCTCTACCGCTCAAGTTGAGTACACGGAACAACCACCAGAACAGGAATGGTCCTGTGGGGATCTAACATGCAGGCTCTGCTATCCCCCACCAGACTGCAAATGCGAACTATGTACCCAACCAGATCAGTCAGCAAACACGGTTTAAAAAACCACCAACGGTCCTTTTCAGGACCACCAACGGCCCTTTTCAGGGCCACCATGTCTTTTCGAAAGAAAATTCTCTCATTGTCTCAAATGAATATTTAGTCTATACACACACACACACACACACACACAGTGCCAGAAGTTTCCTAAAATTCAATTCATGTTATTTTGAGCACCAAATATGGATTTCCAATTTGTCCTAATTTGTCACAATTTTGTTTACTTCTGGCACCAAAATGGGTGCAAATGGTGCCAGGGTACCGCCCATTACTACTCATGTATTTGTATTAGTAGTTTGAATGAAAGGTGGTCGAAAGAAGAAGGATAAAGAGGCAGGGGGAGTCGATGGAAGAGACATATAAAAGAAAAGAAGGCATACAAAGAAGAAAGGAATGGGAAATCAGAGTACCAGTTGCCAAATTATTTAATTATAATCTTCTCATATCTGTCCATATACATAATATAACAATATGTTATGTATATAATTAACATTTAGCGTTTTTCTTATCGTTTCTTATTCCAATTCGGCAAATAAATTCGTTTTCGGCCTCGGCGCAACTTACTTGTTTCTTTTTCAGTATTTTCTATTAGAATGTTAGACCAACTCACTTTCATTTCATTTGTGTTGATATTGATATTTTTTAAATTATATATAAGTTTCTTTTTTTTTAATTAGCAGAGTATTCTATTATATATTCACCATGTGAAATATATGTGTATAGCGAAATTTGTACTATGCAACAGGAAAAGGGCTCAAATATCAACACCTTTTTTGTACCCGCTTTTATTTGGAAACTTTAAAAGCAGTTAATTGTTCACTCAACTATACTACGTCGGAGCAGCCGGAAATTATGATATGGGGATTTGTCAAAGTTTAATATTTTACTGATAAGGTCGGTTTGCTTAGATTTCGGACGCACGCATGTCCAATGTAATATTTATCAACACGTTTTTTGTACAGACGGTAGTATGATAATATACTGCCATTATACGGAACGTTTTCGATTAGTTTCCTAAGACGACAAGAATAAGGCTAATAGAACAGTCGTAAGTACCTTGATAGAGCCGAATTTTCACAATCAGTCAGGGGAAACTTATCCTTGACGTGATCATATGTAGCAAAATGCCAATCTTTGCAATGTAATTTTGGGCTGTTCGGCTTCCCACAATACCATTGATGTCCAGAGTTGTTCGCTGTGTAATTACATACGTGCTTGTAGTGTGCTTCGTCCATCAAACGTTTCCCGTCTGGATGACAAAGTGTACTTTCTCTGATTTTGTCATTTGTAAACGTCCCCGTTATCTTGTTTAACGTAAGATACTGAAGGAGAAATACCAAACATAAATGAAACCAAGAATAAAAATTAACACGGAAAATGACGGAGTTGTCGTTCCTTAGAGGTAAAAATACAGGGTAAATTGCAGGGGAGCAAAATGAAACGCCGTTACAGATAGGGAACCGTTGTAGGGAGGTGACGTTTCGAGAGGGAACACTGTGTATCCAAATAGATATAACTTCTAACAAGACAGTCATGATGGCCCTATAATATCACCTGAAAAAAGAACGTGACTACTTTCATCCAATCTTTGAAGAATATAATATTGCCGAACCATAGAAATCATTTTACTATAAAAATTAGGGTTGATAATTTATACGAGTTTTCATTTTCCCTACATAAGCCTAATATTGTAAAATCAAGTAAGGACATTGTGCTCTGATGAGCTAAATATGTGTATTAATGAAAATAGATAACGACTTAATGACAAAAATAAAGGCGATAAAGTTGTTGAAACTGAAAAAAGTACCAAATATCTTTGCAGTTACATTATTATTATTACTGTATTGCTAAACATCCGGCCGATACATATCTTAAAGTTAAATTGTTATTGATAAATAATTAGAAATTAAATTTAAAAAAAGACAAAACTTAAATGCAGATTCAAACGTATAAACGAAGAATCTACCAAAATACGATGGTTTGCATACAGAAATGAATGCGTGCGAATGGGCAAATTGTGACAAAATTATCATTGCCGATCCCATAGAAAACAAAATCAATACGCAATATAATATCACTTCAGATGGACTAAACAATTCGTTTAAATTATACTCAAATCGAATGGATGCATGAAATTCGACGAAACTTCAACTAAATTATATGCACATGTAGTTTGATATACAATGTATAAGTATAAATCGGAAGTATGTATGCTTAAATTCAATAGTTTCGACATCTTTTGCATCGTAAGAACTTTGATTGTAACACTCATGCCATGGGGGGCTACACGTTGAAGGGATAGTGAACAATGGTTATTGAGTCCTAAAATTGCAACCCGGGCCAAAACACACCTATCATAATGCATCAATGCATATACAAGAGTTACAACTTTAAAAATGAAGTTTCCACACTAAATTGGTTTAACACTACGTATCTTATTAAAGATCACTCAATTTCTTTTATGACTAATGGCTGCAGATTGCTAATATACTATACAATATTTAGTCGAATTCAAAACAATGAAGCAGGTATTTGATCTTTTCCACCGAAAAGTCGTGAATTTTGTTTAGTCAAACGCGAATAACCATAAACATCACCAAAATGTACTGATCCAGTCCAAAATAATAATCTAGGAATGGTTTTGCCCGGTAATCAGAATACTGACAAAATTTGATATTATGTGACAAGAACATGCACGATGGAGTTGTACATATAAAATTTTAAAATTTGGTTTCTAACAAAATAATGAAAGCTTTGCATGCTATCTACAAACGGAGTTGACCAAACGGACCACAGAGAGTTCTGTAAATATAGCGTTTGATGAACAGTTCATGCGTGTCAACTTACCATACGCCTAAGTCTGTACGAGGCAGCAATAGACTCTCTCGTGAAGTCAATTATTGCGATTAATTCTGACTGCCCGGTCCACAATGCTTCAAATTCTACTGAGTATGTACCATTATGATTATCAATGACCACGCCGGTGGAATAGGCACCCAATGCGCTATTTGACATAGTTAAATGAATGATATGTCCTCCATTTGTAATACGTTTTCCATAACCATTCCTGAGTTGCACGAATACATCTATCTTATCTCCTAGGTAATACGTCTTGTTGAAACCTGGAATGGTAACTTTAAGAGTTACTCTTTCGGGTGATTTATACTCTCAAACAAGGAAATGCTCTGTTAGTATCATTGTTCGATAATAAGGACTATTTTATGGGATGCATATCCCGAGTCAAAGGGAGATAAAGGTCGTACATCAACGTCATGCCTTCTAGAGTTTCTTTCATCGAAAACGGGGTATTCAAACTCTCGTTCATTAAGAGTACACGGACCATTAGAATATTTTATACGATGTAGAAAAATGTATAATTATACAGAATTAAACAAACGAACGAACAAGCGAGTAGACAGGCGAGTGGACCGACAGACGAACGCTCGAACGAACGAATATCATAATGAAACATTTTAAGATTAAGGTAAAACACGGTTATTATATTTTGATAGAAAATTTTACGTATGATATTAATGGTTGATAAGCTTCCTGACGGCAAGCTTCTTATGTCGGTGCATGGCTCTGTACTCAAAGCTTCTTCTTCTGACATGATTAATTTGTTTTGTAGATTGTATTCGTTGGTGACCTTCTCTTCCAGTATGGCATCATGGGATTCACTGAAAAAAGTACATGAATTGGCACATCTCATTAACCGAGTAATACATATCAGCGACTTACGTTAAATCATTGAAATTGAGGAGGTTCGTTTTATCAATCGAATCGCGACTGTACATTTGTATGATTCTTTTAAGCTCACCAGAGCACGAGGCCTTTATGCTGCGCATATAGTGATCGTCATGTTCGCTGTTGTTGTGAGCCGCACATGTGTCATCAACAATTGTTTCTAATGCTATTTTTCTGTTCATTGGATGAATTGAAATAAAGACATAGGTAGTATCCGTAGATTGTGCTGTCGACAATATTCATTATTCAAATTGTTAAAATTGGTACCGCTACGGAGGTCACGTGTCTTAGACATGTTTACAGAGATAACTTGGAATTTATTCCTGCTCCTTATCGTGCCCGATACACTTCTCACCATTTTCCTGAGATTTTCTTGACACAGTACATGCTTCGTAGGGACGGGGACACTGAAAAAGCGTCCCTTAACAATTTGAAAAGCGGAGCCGAGAATCGAACTCAACCTTTCGTATGGAAGTCCAGTGAGTTACCACTCGACCACTGATAACCCGTGTGTGACGAAAGAAACTGTTACAAACATTTCAAACTTGCAGGTCTTCGATGTATCGTTATAATTATGACATTATGATTGTTCCTATTAAAGTATTTCAGTAAATTATTTCACTTACAAAGATTTATGATTTGCTCTTTGTTGTTGAATGACCATTTCCGTTTCCTTGACTCTCGGTGCGTTGTTTTCAACATAAACAATCATAATAATACAGGACACTGTGATTACTGTGAGCAACTTAATCCATTGCTGAAAGATGGAAAGATGTCTTCATAAGTGTCAGTTAATAAAATCAAAGTACTGAAAGTACTGTCGGAATTTGATTTTTTTCACATGAGACAAGTAACTGCCATGGTGTTGCTGGCAACAAAACAATGACTGTTAGGAGAAATCCTAAATTAGGAACTGTACAGTTGATGGATATTTATGCTTAGGAATTAACATACATCATCTCATTATTGCCATCTATTTAGTTACATATTCTGATATTCATGTGCTCCATCAACCTAGCATGATGGTTATCTAAGTTATCAGATGTTTCGAGTTTTTTATGTAACCCATTATCCAGCCAATATTTTTCCGAATCCATCGGTACCAAAATAAGAATTGATGCTGTCGTATTTACTGATTTAATACATACCGAAAAGCTCTTCAAAACCCTCCATTTTAATAATATATCTTGATTATGACCACATATCACTTTAAATGCACACTACAGTGTTAGAAATGAATTAAAGTCGACCTTTATAATTATTTTAGTGATAATCTGGTTTTGAAGAGTTTCCATGTTTTTAGTTCCAAACTCGGAACAAAAAATTGCTATCGATAATAGAAATGAACTGATATAAACCACTATCGAGTTTAAGATCTTTTTAAGAAAATATATGACAGGTTTTGAAGTGAAAGTAAAAGTTATACGGCGATATTAGCCGATCTCGCTACGGAATATACCGACATCGCACGATTTCATCAGTTCCATTACGATCCTTCTGTCTTAACATCAAAATACCCTTCACACATTGTGAACAAACATACTAATTGCGAACTTCACAATTATTGGTATTTCTTCGCAAATTTATGTGTACCGCCGTTCTGTTCTCTGCACTTCGTCGGGAAAACCCCACATTCTATTTTTAGAATTTATCCAACTATATATAGCTCTAGCCGATAGTATCGATCGATACGCGTTATGGATATAAAACTTAACACTGATTTAAATATCATGTCAAAAAGTCACGTATAAGATATACATCAATAGTAGAATAATGTATACTTGCATACTTCTGTAGAGAAATTACTGACCTACTGAACGACAGCCGAAAGTAGAACTATTTTATGCTAAACTGGTTGGTTTTAGCCCCCAAATTTACAGGACACAATAGAGTGAGAGTGGGAACGGGAACCATGACAGTTATGGAGCTCACGGCATTTTTGTAAGTCACCGATAGCAAAGGAATTTGATTGAAAATCAAATAAAAAATGATTGTAAAGAAAGCTGGTCAAAACTGATAAAGAATTGATCGCGAGACTGTAGATTCGAGACACAAGTCGGACACATACACCGGTGTTTACTAGCAAACGGTGTCTTATCGGTAAAAGGCATTCTTTGTGGCATGTTTTGTGACCTTGTAACGTCGCTAGTACACAAACCTCCGATTCATGTATGATGGCAACTTAGCGCTTGGATGCAGAATTAAGTGGAGATGATGGTGTTATAGAAGTGACTCAGAAAATTGTGATATACTTCAATCAAATTGTAAGAAAGTAGACGTAAGCGATATTAAACAGTTACCTCCCTTGGATATCAAATATTCAGTTGAAATGTGTGGTATATCTAAGCAAATTTACCCGAGACATTTCTTGGTTTCAGTACTTCAGGAACTTCGGCAGTTTTATAAAGCGGAAGATTATCAAAATGAATAACACACTATGATAAAACAGTACTCCAGTCTGCAAATAGTGTGATTATCCTATCTGAAAATACCAAAAATATTGATTTACAATTTTATTTATTTAAGTAACGAAATACGAAAAGAATATTAAACTGATGTAACATTTAGTAGTGTGGATCAGGCCATGAAGCAATCTTATTATATAACGAGTAAAACAATGACCAAAATTAAGTGATTTTTATCAACCGAATGAAGACCAACAAACTAGTGTCGGTGGTTGTCATAAGTATTCAAGATATTTGGATTACTCATCGAAACCTTTCTTTCTGAAATGTGTGGTAATATAAAGAATGGGGGTTACGAGACTATAAAACGACGATCGAATCAGAAATATCAGTGTTTTCATTTTAACACAGTAATTGTAAAGGCTATAGGTCGAAAGAGCACGAACTTAGTATTTTAAGAGACAGCAAGACATATATAGCAAACCAAGTCATCAGAACAATGTATGGTATTGTCAATTATTTAAATCATCTTAATTTGCCAATATATCTACATCTCAACTCAACTTTATTAATTTAAAACCATAATTATATAAATATGGTACGACGGTATACAAATAAAAAAATGTTTAGCATAGACATAGGGTACATGGTGAGAACAAGTGAGTAGTGAATATGTTTAGTTCATTTTAACGGTACTGTACAGTTAGTTGCGGAAGTACATCAGTCGTATAAAATTAGTCAAAACAAAATGTGTGTGAAGTTGGCAAAGCAAAGGCCTGTCGACATTCAGTTTCTAGCTAGACAATCAACATTTATCTCTACATTCGGTGGTAGGATTGATGGCCAACATTGTAATGCAAGTCGCAATGTCTAGCTAGACAATCAACATTCATCTTTACAATCGATGTTAGGATTGTATGGCACATTTAGTAATGCAAGTCGCGAATGTCTAGCTTGACAATCAGCATTCATCTCCACATTCGATAAACAGACTATTTGCAATTCTAGTTATGAAAATGTCGATTGTCTAGCTAGACATTCGCGATTTGCATTACTAATTGCGCCATACAATCCTACCATCCAATGCAGAGATGAATGTTGAATGTCTACATAGACATAGTTAAAATGAAATTTCCTTAAATGTTAAATCGTCGTTTTGTAAATGTGATTTATGAATGTGTGTGAAGTTGGCAAAGCAATCGACAATCGACATTCAATGTCTAGCTGGACAATCGACATTCATCTCGACATTCGAAAAACAGACTGTATCGCCTACATAGTAATGAAATTTTGAATGTCTAGCTAGACAATCGACATTCATCTCGACATTCGAAAAACAGACTGTATCGCCTACATAGTAATGAAATTTTGAATGTCTAGCTAGACAATCGACATTCATCTCGACATTCGTGAAACAGACTGTATGGCCATCATATTAATGTAAATTTCGAATGTCTAGCTAGACAATCGACATTCATCTCGACATTCGGAGAACAGAGCGTATCGCCGTCAAAGTAATGAAATTTCGAATGTCTAGCTAGACAATCGACATTCATCTCGACATTCGTAAAACAGATTGTATCGCCGTCACAGTTATGCAAATTTCGAATGTCTAGTTCGACAATCGACATTCATCTCGACATTCGTAAAACAGACTGTATGGCCGTCAAAGTAATGAAATTTCGAATGTCTAGCTCGATAATCGACATTCATCTCGACATTCGAAGTAACGAATGTATCGCCGTCATAGTAATGAAATTTCGAATGTCTAGCTAGACAATCGACATTCATCTCGACATTCGAAGTAACGAATGTATCGCCGTCATAGTAATGAAAATTTCGAATGTCTAGCTAGACAATCGGCATTCATCTCGACATACGAAAAACAGACTGTATGGCCGTCATAGTAATGAAATTTCGAATGTCTAGCTAGACAATCGACATTCACCTCGACATTCGAAGTAACGAATGTATCGCTGTCATAGTAATGAAAATTTCGAATGTCTAGCTAGACAATCGGCATTCATCTCGACATACGAAAAACAGACTGTATCGCCCTCATAATAATGTAAATTTCGAATGTCTAGCTAGACAATCAACATTCATCTCGACGTTCGAAGTAACGAATGTATCGCTGTCATAGTAATGAAAATTTCGAATGTCTAGCTAGACAATCGGCATTCATCTCGACATACGAAAAACAGACTGTATCGCCCTCATAGTAATGTAAATTTCGAATGTCTAGCTAGACAATCAACATTCATCTCGACATTCGAAGTTACGACTGTATCGCCGTCATAATAATGTTAATTTCGAATGTCTAGCTTGACATATGAAACTGTGAGGTTAAAAAACTGGTAGTAACCAAGAACATGAATGTAAGCAACCCTGTTAAGAAATCAGATCGAGTTCCATTGACCGTTACACATGATTTGATGTCCTTATACATATTCTGGATAATTTTCAGAAAATTTCCTCTAATGTTATATTTAAGTAATTTTGCCCACAGAAGTAGTAATGGGCGTAACCCTGGGACCATTTGCACCCATTTTGGTCCCCAAAGTTTTCAAAATTGTGACAAATTAGGACAAATTGGAAATCAATGTTGTACCCCAAAATAGTATGAAATGGATTTTAGGAATGTTCTGGGACCATTGTTTTGTGTGTATAGACTTAGACAATGAGAGAATTTTCTTTCGAAAAGACATGGTGGCCCTGAAAAGGGCCGTTGGTGGTCCTGAAAAGGACCGTTGATAGTTGTCTATGCTGACTGATCTGGTTGGGTACATAGTTCGCATTGGCAGTCTGGTGGGGGATAGCAGAGCCTGCATGTTGGATCCCCACAGGACCATTCCTGTTCTGGTACTGGTGGTTGTTCCGTGTACTCAACTTGAGCGGTAGTGATGATACGCCAATGCTCTTCTTCTTGTTGTTGTTCCCGTTGTCTATTCGCCGTTCGTTCCCGAGCATCTCGCTGCCTTTCTCTGACTTGATCTCGAAATTGCTCTCGCATTTGAGACAGTTCTTCTCTATGATGAAATCGATTGGTTTCAATGGTATTCAAAGTCTCACCAATGGTTTGAAGATCTCGTTCCCTTTTTCTAACAATGCTAGCCGCTAAGCGACTGATTGAACGCCATACCCTGCTCTGTTTTTCAGTCAGTTGTTTTGCTGTTTTGAGTTCATTGAATAAAGCCTCCATCTTGAGTGTTTGAGTTCTCAGAATGAAATGAGGCATTGTATTGTAAGACGGAGTATTTTTCTGTTGAAGCGCCGCCCACTCTCGTGGTTGGATGACGTCATATTGCTTGGATGACGTCACCCTAGGGTTGGATGGCGTCACGCGCCGATGCATGTGCGGAGCTTGATTGGTAATTTTATGAACTTAGAAAAAAGACAACAGACACCTAGTTTCAGTTTTCTAAACTTTTATTTTTGTAACAAGAAACAGTAACAACATGAAACAGTAACATTGTTTACACCATATAATCATCACCATAAAGAGTTGTATTTCTATGTATGATACTATGATACAAACGTCTGTGACCTTCTGGTCTAGAGTTACGTTGAGCACAACACTTTTGTCCACATTTATTCACATATTGAGCATGCATGTAATAAGTACCATAATATTGATGAAACCAATGCGTCACATAAGTGTCATTTTTTCCATACATGTCCGGTTTGAATCGGGTTAACAGTATCTGGTTCAAGTCACATTCACGTGAGATAAAATCCAAAGCGAATAGACAATACACACCACACACCGGTAACATATCGCCTTGTATTCTCATGGCATTCCACACATAAGTTTTGCTGGCATGTTTTTTCACAAAGGATAGAATCTCTTCGAAAGGAGGTAATCCATAGGAATCAAAATACACTGCTTTATTGTCTTTTAAATAAAGAGCCACCCAGTGTTCTCCAGGTTGATTCCCATTATGGGTATTCACAATATAGGCTTTCACGTCATGCGGTTTCTCTGAAGGTAATTGATCTTTAGCACAAACACGTGCACGTAGTGGTTTTAATAACGGTGAATGATCTAATAGGTATTGTAGTTCATTCGTCTCCATAATGCCAATTTCTGTTGACACGTTCAGCCCAAACACTGATCCACTGATCAATGAACTGATTCTGAGTGAGTTCTTCTTTAAACTGAATCCATAATCGACACGCGTCTCCTTTTTCACTATCGGTCAAGGTCACTAATTCAGGATACCACTTTTCCATGACCTTGAACACGTCCAAACGTTGAATAGCTTTTTGAATGTAAAGTTCTGTCCACTCTTCCGTATTCGTGTATAAGCAGAGTACATGTTGTACTTGACTAGGATGATTCACTCGACAACCATAACAGTCTTTATGCACTTGATTATAAATTAAAGATTGGAGTGCTTCTGTGACGTGATGATTCAAGCACTCTTGTAAAAAGTCCGTCTTTGAACTTGTACAACAAGGATACGCCAATAACTTCATTTCGTAATCTTGTCCTTTTTCCAGGTGTTCAATATCCATGTCTTCCATCTTAATAATCTAGATTAATAATCTAGAAGCACTTCTCTGAATTGATTGATTTCAATTTGATTGTCGTATTCCGCAAATACAATCACGTTGATGGCTTGTTCAAGTGCTGTTCCAAAGTGAAATTCCAATCTCAGATTGCCCGTTTTTATAGGATGGAGTTGACCTTCCTCGCAACCTTGATCTGCTGTCAAGTCCAACCCCCAGAGTGTGTATCCGAACCGATAATCAGTCATGCTCAATCCAAATGAACGATTGAGCCCAAGAGATCCTGTCGCTTGATAAAGTGACATGTAGGATCTTAGAACTTCTGACGTTTGAAAATTGGGTTGAAACGCTTTGTTATGAATACTTTTTCCGTCAATGCTGACTTCCAGATGATTCAGTGTAAAATGACGGAAATCAAAGGGGTTGGTAGCCATGTCTCCATTCATGTCTCCATTTCTTACCATACCGATGATAAGCCGTTTTGGCAATTGACCTTGAAATAAATGATCTTCAATCTTGGATCGTTGACCGTTAGGAATCGTAAATGTTTTTACTTCAGTTCGTCGGATGGGGATTTTCATGTTATGTTGAGCAATCTGTTGATTGAGTTGATTGGCTACCACTGGCAGTAAATCTACTGTTCTTACATTGAATCCTGCTTCTAGAAACTTGATTTTAGCCGGTGCGGCACCCATGAGACAGAATTGGGGTGACGCTTTGTTTAGCCTTAAGCGTATTTCCATACCATTGGGTAAATATTTATCTTGCATCATCAGATCCAAATGAAGTCGTCCACATAGTTCCACCACACGACTTTGATGGACACGAGCACGCCTCTCAATATAGCCCAGGTTAGCCCCGTCATGTACGTGGGTGTTCATATGACCAGGGGTGTCTTCAGCCCATAACTCTAGCGCCTGAAGCTGAGTGTCTTTGCAGCTTGAGGTGAAGGAGAGTAAATTTTCTATGTATGCCCGATAGGCATACGTGTCCGCATTGCTGGTGATCAGTTTATTATTCAGGTACACATCAATGCTTGAGAACATGCTGTGAAAGAAATTGTTGACGGTAGCAATTTCACTGTCGGCCGCTAGGTCTGTACCATCTGCCTGTATAATTTTTAGTTTTAGGTACAGGTAAGATTGATTCAGATCAGTCCATTTTTCTGTCTGTGCAGGAATCACAAATTCAATCGGAGCATTATTGTCCAGAGCAGAAATGGGATAATGCTCAGTCCATTGACCTTCTTGCATGGCTGTCATGGTAGGTGGCACAACAGACACATCCAACTCTGTCTTACTACATTCACAGGAACCGTGTTGCATCATGATTAATCGAAAATATCAAGAGGTCTGGCCTGCTTAACTCGGCGATGATGAAGTTTCGAATGAGGTCTTTTCTTGACTGGTTTGCTCTTTATACGTCTTTTAGGGCTGGCCACGGCATGTAGCAAGGATTCACCCACATCTTTTAATACAGAGGCTCCACGTTTTCGTATTACTTGTTTAGCGTTTGATCCTGTCAAGATATCATTGATAGCGGCTCTTCCTTGCTGGAGTCCTTCTTTTTTCAAGGTGCGAACTCCAGATTTCACAAATGGATTCAGTAAAGGCATAATTCTTTTCATGGCTTTCTTAAACATGGATCCAAGTCCGTGTCCATATTGTCGAGGTTGACCTTGGTAAGTAGGTATCATTGTCTTTGACGTAGTTGTAGTTTCACCATAGACTTCCCATGAATAAACTGAATAGACTGACCAGTGTCACCCCTTATATGGATAGTGATGGTGTCAAAGTCGGCTTTAGCCAGTGGTACATAGTGTAAATTCAAGAACTCGAAATGAATATGAGGGTTAGTTCCTGCTTTCGTTCTCGGATCAAATGGAGCTACACGTAAGATGGGGGCTTCTATGTTTCCCAAATAGGTATAAGACGCGAGGTCAGAATAAACAAACAAATGATTATGACCCATGTTAATATCTACGCCATGAGGAAACGGATCTGGAGTGTCTTTAAAAAAGATGGTAGAAGAACTATCAGGGGCTCCACCCAGTTTAATAAACATGTGAGGATGAAACTGAATGCCTAGTTGATCCGAACTGTCCAGTTTTGCGCGTTTACTTTGTCCTGAAAAACCCATGGTAAATCGAAGGCCTTTCTGTCTAAATATTTTACCTAATTGATCTTTCACGGTAAAGTCAATCGTCTCGATCAAATGTTGGGGTGTGACATAAGTTCCTATAGGAATACAAAGTCGTACACCTTTTTCTTCTTTATTGGGGAGAGTACAATAGGTCTCAAAGTTTTCTAAGGCCTTACCCAGGACAGGATCGTGTGTGACAATGTAGAAATGTCGCTCTTCTTCAGTGACATTAATGACCTGACTAGGAACAATCATTTCCACTAAGGAAATTTCCCAGTCTTGTTTATTGAGATGGATGGGTTTTGCCAGTTTGGTACGAAAACAACATTGCGTATTGTCTTGGAATAAATCCATAGAGCTATCACTCATGAGTGTGATGTAAAACGAACTCATGTTGATTTAGGTTTATTGAATTTCAAGGAGGGATTCGGTAGAATATAACCTAGAGAACTACTTAAAAGCAGAAGCCACAATTCTCGATCGGGTCGTTGAAAACACAAATTAAATAGCGATACGGTAATAATAATAAATACCACTACAATTTGTGACAAAAAAGTGACCTTATTTTTGGGTTCACACAATTTGGCTTGCTCTGAGGCAGTCACTACCACACTGGCCGTATCAGTTTGAGACATGATGTATTTATTAACAAACTTCAAACGAGATGGGATTCGGGAATCCAACTGTCAAATTTCGAAGGATAGCCTTTCCAATGCACTTTAATTTCTCGTCTTCCGTCTACCTTACTCTGGCGATGGGCGAGCACTGATTCAATTTCATAGATAGCATCATCTTTTATAACCTGTACTTCAGAGAAATAAAACGAACCCAGTATGGGTTCTCCGTCTAAATCAGTCAATTTCACAGTAGCAGGAGAGGTCTTTTTGACTTGGATCACTTTAAACAGTTCAGTGGTCCAGTTGGGTAGATAACCTTTATCAAATGTACGTTTTGTTTTATTGATACGAACAATATCTCCCACATGAAGGGTCGTCGACGCTTTCTTTCTTGATTTTCCATACAAGGTCAAGGCCACTTGAGATTCGTTATTCTCATTCACGGATACGGGTGCCAT
This sequence comes from Lutraria lutraria, assembly GCA_964023205.1. NCBI lineage: Eukaryota > Metazoa > Mollusca > Bivalvia > Venerida > Mactridae > Lutraria > Lutraria lutraria. The sequence continues at coordinate 4,166,014 of OZ026837.1, forward strand.
TTGTATACTACGATGAACACGATGATTATAGGCATGCACGAGATCAGGCAATAGCTGAATATACCTTCGTGTTTTATGATGCGTAAAGTATTTCCACATGCGTGATTTTAAGGTCCGTTGAAAACGTTCCACTATACTAGCCTTCGTTTCTGGGTTTTCAGTCGTAAAATAATGAATCCCTACTTTGTCTAAAAACTGTTGAAACCTTTGATTCTTGAATTCTGTTCCTTTATCGGTTTGCAACGCTTTAGGTTGTCTCGTTTTAAGAATAGAGCGAAACGCTTCCACCAATGTGAGCCCCGTTTTATCCTTGAGGGGAACGACCCAAGCATATTTTGAAAACACGTCAATGACACACAACAAATATCGATAAGGGGTGTTGTACTGAGCCAGGGATTGCATGTCTGCCAAATCAGCTTGCCATTGATGATCAATACCACCCACAATTGTTTTCCGTCTCGAGAATGCCCTACGGATAGGTTTGTGCAGGGTATAGGTCTTTTGTCCCTTCAACCAGGATCGCACTTGACTTGGCGTAATGGATTTCAGTTGAGTTCGAGCTGCTGTAGTAAGACGTTCTACCCCACCAAAACCAGCCGGATGATGGGGATCATAATAAATCTGATGTAACAGACTGTCTACCTTTTTGTTCATGTTGTCTAGTAGGCTTCCCACTTAGGTTCTGCTTTCATCTGTTTGACAGGTTTACTTATAGGTTCTGCTTTCATCCGTTTACTTATAGGTGAAGGAGGCTCAACAAAACTATCAAAGAATTCATCATCTTCCTCCGAGTCGTCTGCTTTTTGCATCCATGACCATCTCCGTTTATTTCCTATCACTTCTTGTGGTACATTGACATCTCTTAGTCCACTAGAAAACTGTTCCCATCCTCTAGGCTCCGACCCTTTTCTATGACGTATGACATCATTGACCAAATCAATAATGTTGGATCCTTGTATTGGTTTTCCATGATATTCCAACATCCCATGATCATTCCATGACATGTGGGGATGATTTTGTAGAAAGTGTAATAAAAGCTGAGTTTTTCGACGCATGGTAGTAGGAACACTTTCAAGAATCCGATCCGTCAATGTAGCAGGAGCCGCTTGTGCCCCTTGTGCACCTTGAGCAGCTGGAACAACCGGTGCAGCCGGTGCAACTGGTGCAGCCAGAGTAGCCGGTTCACGTGCTTTTTGATGAGACAGTTGAAACCTTTGCAAGACTTGGCCATAGTGTTGTGCTTTTTCTGATTCAGACAACGATTCATTTTGTAATACGTCTCCCATTTGTTTCTGTAAATCGGATGTTTGACTGACTTGCGGGGGAGGAGGTAAACGTGGTCGTTGTTCTGTTTTCCATCGATTCATCTCTTCTAGCATTATGAATGGGACGATAGCCATTTTCTTCATAGCTTTTTCACCAGTGTGGCAACACCTCCACTGAGTGCTCCTGCAGCAACAGCTTTAGCAATGATTGGAGCAAGAGCCAGTAATGAAAATAATCCTCCTTTTTGATTCAACACACGTTTCTTTTTTTGAATGGATACTCTTTTATCTGCTAAAGTGCGGAGATGTTGACGCTTGGACTTCAACCTTTGCTTTTGAGAGGGGGATAAGGCAACATTGCCTTTTAAAACATTCTGACAGCATTCTGCCACACATTGAATCATTTTTTTAGATGCTCCATGTATCATCTTTCTTCTTAACCCATCTGGGGCTTGAGTTAAACCCAAAACCAGATGTCCGTATTTATGCAGGAGTGGTCTCTTTGGTGCCATTATGTCAAATAATACCTGTTTTTACATCTTCACAGCTTTTATACTAAAGCATCAAAGGCTTGTCTTGAAGCTGGATTCATAGGGCCCTGTCTCATCAGGTGAATACGATGTCTCAAAAGGGGTTTCAAGACAGCCTGTCTTGATAAGGTAGACAAGGATAGGGGTGAAAAACGGCACAATGGAGTGTCTGGTGAACTTCTTGAACTGGGAGATGATCTACTGGATGAACTGTGAGATGATCTGTTGGATGAACTCCTAGATGAATTTCTAGGTGTGCTCCTAGATAAACTGCTTGGCCCACTGCTTGAATAACTCAAACTACTTGGCGAACTTCTAGAAGAACTCAAACTGCTTGGTCCACTTCTAGATAAACTGCTTGGCCCACTGCTTGAATAACTGCTTGGTCCACTTCTAGATGAACTGCTTGGTCCACTTCTTGATAAACTTCTTGAACTTCTAGGTGTGCTAAAAGAGCTTGGTCCACTTCTAGATAAACTTCTAGATGAACTTCTTAAACTTTTAGATGGATTCTGAGAAGTAAAACTTCTGTTTGATCCACTTCTAGAAGAATTTTGAGATGAGCTTTTAGATGAATTTCTAGATGAGCTAAAGCTCAAACTACTCACAGGACTGATAGGAGACCATTGTAACTTACTGATTGGAGTTACAGCCATAGAGGGTGTTGAAGTGGTTTGCTTTCGACGACGGAGAGTAATAAAACGTTCATTGATCTTGGCAGGCGATTTTCTAGCTTTTTTAGCTGGAGCTTTTCTGGCTGGTGCTTTTCTTGCTCTTTTAGCTGGAGATTTTCTAGGTTTTCTAGCAGGCGCTTTTCTGGCTTTTTTAGCTGGAGATTTTACAAATTTACGAATCGTCTTTTGACCATTCCATCGGAGTAAACTTCGTATCATGACTCCACCAAGAAATCCACCTCCTCCTGGTTTCAATATGAGTTGACGTTTAGTATCCATGTCCACTTGATCATCTCCCAGCTGCTCTAATTCATGCTGATGTTTTTGCATAAAGTTTTGTGTTTGTTTAGGTAGCACAATTTTCTTTTTTAAAATCACCTTTGCTGCTAAGGTGAACCACTTGAGCATTTCTTTTAATCCAGACCCTAGCATTTGCTCCCGTACAGTAGGGTCTCGTTCCTGACCCAAATGTTCTAACGATTGAGCTATGGCTGTGGCTGACATGATGACTGAATGATCTTATATGAGTAAACGATGTTTATATATACACAACTGGCCCACGTTTTTCTCCAGTGATCCAGTGATGAAAAATATCTGTTCTTAACCGATAACTGTCTGGTGTTTGAAGGTGAAAGTCAATCACTAAATACCCATGAGGTGTAGAGATAGCATCTTGATAAGCGGGTAACAAGTGTGGCAATTGAATTTGATTCGCCAACACTTTGATTTGTCCTTTATCTCTTGTGTTTTGAAATAAGATCATGTAATGTGCATTTAAACTCAGGGTACGACTGGCTTTCGATTGTTGAAACATGTTTTGTGTAATGTAGATCACACTAGCATTACGATGGTGACCTTTTCGTGTAAACCATAATTTGATTTTCTCTTCATCTTTATCACCAAGCATGTCATCAAATATAATTAAATGAGGAATGGATGTATCCTCTACTATCTCTTCATCCTCGTCAGGTATCCCCTGTATGAACCGAATACTAGGTTCTTGTTCTTGTAATTGTGCATAGGCTACTTGCCATTCTTTGTAACACCATACAATACGCTCTGGTACTACTTGAAACAAATCTGATTTGTATTCCAACACCTTTTTTACAAATTGTGTTTTACCAGAGCCACTAGGGCCTGAGATAAACATATTGCAAGGATGCTTAAAAAGTAAACTGGACTCCATGACGTGAAAATCACAACTAACACTATTGGAAGAAAAACATTTTATTTATTTGTATAACCAGATAAAACATGATTGATGACAACATGTTTGTTTATGTATGAGTACAAGAATAATCACAACAAGAACAACACATGTCATGTAAGGGTAACAACAGTTTGTCAGAAAATTCAAACACACATTCTGAATGTCCAGATTGACTCAGAAATGTTAACACAGAGTCATTGTTCACCACCTGTTTGAACCAATCTGTTTCACTCAAGTCCATGGGTACTGATTGTTTATAAAATGAATTCATCACATGAAGTCCATGTTTCATTTCTTCAAACATGTCTGGTGTACTCAACTGTTGTCGAATCCATTCCAGAGAATGATGACCTTCAGGTATCTTCATACGATAAGCAAATACCAATGCTTTTCTCAACAGGGTATGGTTCATAATATCAAACTGTTCCATTCTTGAATCGTGTGAATCACTCTATCGTTACATACATAAGTATTCCAATCGTCTCGATGGATAGCTTTCAAGTCTAAGTGTGCACTGATCATAGCATCACGAATCATCTGTCTAAATAGTTCAAACGTGTGAGGGTTCAGAATCCACGCGCGAATGTCCTTGAAATGATAGACAATGTAATATGCTTTTGTCTTTGCTTGAGAAACAAAACGAATCTAACACATATGGTGGCCCTAATAAGGGCCGTTGGGTAATTCATTGCATTTCTGCAAGAAATAAGTACCGCCAATAGTTGGCTCTCAAATCCTCATCATAATACATGGCAAGGTCAGGGTATAAATTACCCATCTTGATATCCACCGTACAAGTATCTTGGAATTCAGACAAGTCTGGGTACAAATTACCCATCTTGACCACCCAAACATCTTCTTGTAACTCATCAGGTTCATCAGAAGAACTTTTCAAGCAGTTGCCCATGTTGAATCATGAAACATAAATGAGCTATGGAACATGAAAAAACACTAACTGACCTAGAAAACAACAGACCAATGAAATGCCGTTAAAATGGACCAATGAAATACTGTTAAAATGGACCAATCAGAGTCCTTGTATCATAGTCAGTGAGTGGCCTTACCTTGATCTAGTTTCATTCTGTATCGAGATGTCTCAACGTACGCTTAACATTATTAAGAGAAAGTATACAACCTTAGGGTTGTATATTGAACAACTGGAGATGCAGTTAGAAGAGCTGCGGTTGGAGGTGAAGACCCTAAGAGAGGGAAAGAAGTTCGCGGAGGAGGTGGAGGTCTGCTCTGGGGAAGAGGACTGGGGGGATACCCCTCAAGAATCAACCCCAGAGAACTGGGAAGATGAACTCACGGAGGTTCCGTCGAACCTCTACCAACCCACGCCGGACCCCAAGGATGTCCAGAAATGGGACAAGTGGTGTCCCGCTTGTATGGGGAGATGCGGTCAACGCCATTAATCCCCATACAAGCACCAACGGTCCTTTTCAGGGCCACCAACGGCCCTTTTCAGGGCCCCCATACAATTCAGAAAGAATCACTCTCATATTGTCAATATTCCTAGTATATTTACAGTCCTATCTGATAACACCAAATACAAATAGACGGTGTGAGGTAAGTTTTCTATAAACATTTGATTATAACATTTTTCCCTACAAATATAAGTGATAGTATGATGTGTACAATCATTTTCAACAAATGTATACAGTATTCAAATTGCTGTGATAGTATATATTAAGTGTACAGTATTCAAATTGCTGTGATAGTATATATTAAGTGTACAGTGTTCAAATTGCTGTGATAGTATATATTAAGTGTACAGTGTTCAAATTGCTGTGATAGTATATATTAAGTGTACAGTATTCAAATTGCTGTGATAGTATGATGTGTACAAAGTATTCCCACAAATGTATTCAAAGTGCTGTGATTGTATGATGTGTACAAAGCATATCATCAATATAACCTTGAAGTGTCACAATTGACCTTGACGTGTCAAACACTTGTTCAAAAAAAACTTGAAGTGTCAAAAATAACCTTGACCTAATAGAACACTGGCGCGTGCAGGCAAAAAGTATAAATACCCCCGGTGCAGACACTATTTTTTCATTATCTAGCATGGAGTCCTTCAACATGCCATACGATGTATTGAGAGAAGCACTAGAATCATCTGAGTTGATAGACCCGAATGCGGGTATGCATTACAACCAGCCGAAGTACAACCAGCCAAAGTACGGTCAACTACAGTATAGTCAGCCACAGTACAGCCAATACAGTCAACCACTGTACAGCCTGCCTAAGTACAGTCAACAGTCCATGGTAGATGTACAACCCCCCATGGTAGATGTACAGCCGATACAACCCATGGTAGATGTACAACCCACTATGACGAATACACAGCCTATGGTAGATGTACAACCCACTATGACGAATACACAGCCCCCTATGGCGAATACACAGCCCCCTATGGCGAAAACACAGTCTAATACAACGGGTGATGCAAAGCCTACAACGGGATTGTCTGTTCTACAAGGTATCAAGGAAGAAATGGTACAGATGAATCAAGTCATGCAAGAGATGGTCAGACTCATGAAAAATCAAGAAGTACGGTTTAAGCCACAAGAAATGATTGTACCTGTACAGTTTATGTATGATTCAAAGAAACGAAAACATGAGCATGAGAAAAAGAAACCGGAGCATGACAAAAAGAAACCGGAGATGACAGAAACGAAGAAACGAAAACATGACCTTGAGAAACAACCTCGGGGCAAGTATGGTAAAGAAATAAAGAAATGAAGATCCGACTAACAGCTATGAAGAAACCACGACCAACGGTCCTTTTCAGGACCACCAACGGCCCTTTTCAGGGCCACCATGTCTTTTCGAAAGAAAATTCTCTCATTGTCTAAGTCTATACAGTACAAATAACAATGGTCCCAGAACATTCCTAAAATTCAATTCATACTATTTTGGGGTACAACATTGATTTCCAATTTGTCCTAATTTGTCACAATTTTGAAAACTTTGGGGACCAAAATGGGTGCAAATGGTCCCAGGGTTACGCCCATTACTACTCACAGACCAGCCCTCCAAACAAAGTCAAATGCTTTTTTAAAGTCAATAAATGCACAAAAAAGTTTTTTTTCGATATTTGAAATACTCTGATAAAACATGAAGTAAGAAAATATTGTCGACAGTGGAACATACAATTTAAAATAGTAATTGGTCTGTACATTTCCGGTTTAGTGCAATCACCCATATTCTTATAAATTAGAACAATGGAACCTACTAACCACGGATCCGACATAGTACCTGACTCGAAGACTTTGTTGAACAATTTTTGGAACAATAGCATCAAATTTTGCATGGAGTGTTTAATATACTCAGTAGAAATATCATCTAAACCAGTAGCTTTGCCGGTTTTAAGATTACGAATAGCTTTATTAATTTCATCGAGAGTTATCTCGGAATTCAAATCATTATCAAACTGTACATCAGAAAACTTGGTTTGAGTCATATTTAGGTTTTTGAAAGAATAAAAAAATATTTCCATGTCAACATCAACCTGACTAGACTTAGGATTTAGACAATTAACATAATAATCTCTGGGGGAATTAAATTTGTTCTCATTTTTCTTATTTTGGTCTTAAATGAAAATTTATGCTTCAAGACAGATTGATGTATCGTACTATAGCTCTAATCATATTTTCACGGTTGGCTTCGTTTTTAACCTGGTGATAAATTATGTTCGCCTTGATTTATGATACTCGGATCTCATTGATTTACAATTTTGATCAAACCAGGATTTTTTCTTGCCTGTCGATGTGTATTAAATGAATTAAAATTACTATATATGTCGTGATGTTGAAATCCACGTCTTTGTGTGTGTGTTTCGTTTTCGTTCATGTATTGTATTGTGATTGTCTCTACTTCATATTATTATATCCCGTGTTTATTTGTAACATCAGTCATTATCATTCGTTGATCATCCTTTCATCTTTCATCACATTAACCAAATAATATCTCATACATGGCCTACATGTGCACCAGTAGTTTCTGTCGCTCATGCACGCAGTGACTGGACCTTCCTAATAATAATCGTTCTTTCAAATTGTAATATTCTGTGGAAAATCAGATGACAAATTAACGAAGCACACACTATAATAGCTAGGGTCGATATATATTATAATAAGGTCGATAATAGATGCATTGCTCTATTTATTAAGTACGAAATATTAATGCCATATGCACACGGTATAACCGGACGAATGTCCAACAGAGTGATGACTACCCAACAGAGGTAAATACCGATGACGGGTGAGTAGTGGTGTTATATTTCTTTCCAGCAATTCTCGATTTCGAGCTTTCATTTGGATCTAAGGATATGTGAATGACCACGAAGGTTGAAATGAACTATTCAAATAGGCTCGCATGCTATCTTTGCGGAAGAAAGCTGATAGCGCCTGTTTGTACACGACATGCAGAAAATAATGCTCAAATCTCACATTCATTTTCCGAAATTAAACAGTTTGCGACAGTTTTTAACTATTTAACCTCACAGATCTAACGAAATATCATCTATGAACAATTCTGTAAAGTTACAACTCTGTCCATGCTCTTAAACCGATGTTTGACCCTTCCAAAGAGACCCTGATATGCGCAAAAATGATGAAAAATATGGATGACGTTCAAGGCTGAGGAAAAGAATTAAAGGGGCATGCGTCTCGAATATAAATCAAATTGGTATCATTTGAATGCCAAAATCAATTAATGAAAGTCCTGTAAAATATTTACGAAATGTCCCGCTATTTGACTCAAAATACACATTTTAAGATTTACCAAACCTGCCGATTACGCCTTAGAAAATATTCGTCATTTTCATAACTCGACCCTTTCGGGATCTGTCAAAAGCGGAAAAAATGTCAACAAACTGTGAAATGGTAAGTATTGCTCATGTCGTGTTCATTGTTTGCGACATAAAGCTTATCTATCGATCAATTATAGGTAAATATCATTGTTTTGCTGCTTGAAAGGCAGCGCGCACGCTAAGTTAAATTCTCAGACGAATCGGAAATATCGTTGTCGTCAATAAAAGGCTTTTAAGCCTTTTATTTAAGGATTTCAATCTCTAATTCGAAACCTCCATTTTGAAGAGTACTTAATTTCATGAATTTTACTGACATCTTGACATATTCCTGAGGGTGATGGGTTCAAACCCCAATGGGACCATACTTTTTTTCTTTTATTTTTAGTTTTTAGGTAATGTTTCGTATTAAGAACATGAATTTATACAGTAATATGGAAGAAAATATTTATTCCAAATTTTTTTGTCTAGTTTATTGCAATTTATACATGGTTAATAAACGAAAATCAAGTAACTATGAATTTTTGACACATTTTTTTTCAAAACCGGACGGTGAAACTTTTTTAAATTTGGTGTAGACATTATACACACATAGTAGTTAATTTTGAGAAAATTTCAGCTGTTTCCCTGTGTTAGTTTTTATTTTAATGATATTTATAAATTTGTTACTTTTTGGTAAAAGGCTAAAATCTTGACTAAATCTTGAAGGGGCTGGGTTACATTTTTTACTTTTTCTGCAACATAGTAATTCCAAACATCATATAAACAATTTGAATTGACTAAACATTGGTTACCCTTAGACTTATACACATTTTTGCATTTATTGTATTATCTGTTAGAGAGACAGGCCATTTTTCATAAAGGTGACTTCATTTGATTTTGAGGTACTATTTTACGTTAGGGGTAGAGGAACAAAAATGGTTGTAACTCTCTTAACTGACGGTAAAAGTTTTTAAAAATTCACCTGTAAGTGTCTTAATGGATATACAAAAGAATGACAATATTTAAAATACGATCCTTAACACTTCGTATTAGACTTCGAAAACCTTAAACCGGCATATAAATACCCACGCGTGCGTTATAGGGCCATTTTTGAAGGCACATTCTTCTTTGACTTTTCGGTAATAATTGTTTTTACAAGTGATAAACGCATTTTTGGTGTATAAAACCCAAGACACAGCAGTTCCTGGGCATGCCCCTTTAATGAAATTGCTATTTTGCGCAGTTTCAATCGGTTTTTACCCGGTAAAGCATGGAATCTTTGGAAATGTACATGTAAATGAGCATTTTTCAGTTTTGTTAATGAATGATTGCCTATACTCATGCGGAACATTTCTGTTACTTGGCCGGTCTTATCGGCGAAATTGTCTCCCTTGAAAACGTCTTATCGATCACTCCGATAACGTTTATCGATAAACTGATTTACTATAGATTTATATAGGAGCTGTATGGTTTAACACTAATAACTTATTTATAACATTAAATGAGAAAATTTTATAACCTCGTGAAGTAATCTTCATTCTCTGCACTTTATTTCAATATAATTTTTATTAATGTGGTATGTGAACTTATTGCTTCCATTTTCGTTTGAAGTTGGTGACTATCGTTCGTTCATAATTCTATATGAAAACTGTCAAAATACTCTTAAACCTCGTATCTAACAATTTTATAACAGAAAACCGACGAGTCCGATTTATTATTCTGATACTGCAGAAAGTCTAAGCTTTCTAATGAGCAATATTTCATTGATGTACCATTTTGTCCTCGGTTCGGTCAAACAAGTTCAAATTCTTAAATTTAATTCAACGGATTCGTCTTACTTTTAATATATATTATGTACTACCCCACTGTTCCTGTTGATATAGTTGATTGTCTAGCTAGACATTCGAAATTTGCGTTACTATGATGGTGGTACAGTCTGTTTTCCGAATGCCGAGATGAGTGTCGATTGACGAGCTAGGCATTCGAAATGTACATTATTATGATGGCCATGCAGTCTGTTTTACGAATGTCGAGATGAATGTCCATTGTCCAGCTACACATTCGAAATTTGCATGACTGTGACGGCGATACAATCTGTTTTACGAATGTCGAGATGAATGTCGATTATCGTGCTAGACATTCAAAATTTCATTACTGTGTGGGCGATACACTCTGTTTTTCGAATGTCGAGATGAATGTCGATTGTCCAGCTAGACATTCGAAATTTCATTACTTTGACGGCGATACGCTCTTTTTTTTCGAATGTCGAGATGAATGTCGATTGTCGAGCTAGACATTCGAAATTTCATTACTTTGACAGCGATACAGTCGTAACTTCGAATGTCGAGATGAATGTCGATTGTCTAATTAGACATTCGAAATTTACATTATTATGATGGCTATACAGTCTGTTTTACGAATGTCGAGATGAATGTCCATTGTCCAGCTAGACATTGAATGTCGATTGTCGATTGCTTTGCCAACTTCATACACATGTTTTATGACAATACTCTCACAATTTTTAACAGCTTGGTCTTGCTGTGAAACAAAAAGTAAAATACCTATTTCTTATTTCCTATCATTCCAAAATAGATAATTCAAGTAATACTAGCAGTATGTTTTATAGAATACGTGTGTTTAAAAGGACAGTTGGCATTGAGCCCTACTTAGCAGATTTAGAAAGTTCACTTTTGAACTTTATTTTTGAATTTTATCGAATTAGAACTAGAAATCATCGATTATCATTAGAAACAGCAAGCTGTATAGGAACGTCTGTTAACCATCAGTAACGTAACATCTTTAAGATAAAATTGGCGACATGTTCAATTGTTTATTCAATTGCCGCCAATCTAACGGCGAAAGTAAAAGATTTTTGAAACCGATCTATTTTCAGAGTTTCATCTCATAAATTATTAATAGAAGCAGGAAGATGGGTTAAACCAGTAAAAAATCCAGTTGATGATAGAAAATGTGTAATATGTAAGGTTAGAGGATGAATATCATTTTGTGTTAGAATGTAGTATTTATGTGGATTTGAGAAAACAATATATTCTGAGAAAATTTTGGGTTAGACCAAGTATGTTTAAATTCATTGAATTAATTAAATACGAAAATAAAAAGATCATTAGAAATTTAGGAATATATACTCACAATGCTTTTATGTTAAGAATTCTGTATTACATGTTACTGACAAATATAAGAAAGTAGATCATATTTTATTATGATGTCATTATATGTGTGAAACAATTTGACATTCTCCATATATATATTTATAAATGCATATACAATAATATAAAGTGCAATAATATTGTAACTGTAGTTGTTTAAAGAATATATTTGAAACCTTATTTAACGCAAAATGCATAGTTAATTATTTATTATTAATATAGCAATGTATGTATTAGCATTTATGTGAATTATATTTGCAATTGATTTTGATTATGTCACACTGTCTGTTTATACTTAATAATTATAATGTCCTCATTTATTTGTAAATGCACAGGAATTAATAAACTTATTTATCTATTTATGTCGACCAAATATGTTTAAAATGGAAAATTTAATGTTATAATAGGCTTACTAAAAGTAAGTTATAATTGAATAATTTATATCATCCATAAATTGAGAATGTGATCCTTCCATTTGCTAAAAGTGTTTATAATTTCTTTGAAATGTACTTAGAATTGCTTTGACAAAATGTGCATTTCTCAATAAGTGCAAAGTATTATAGCCTCGTTTATATGTTTTGTATATTGTAAATACATCAGAGTTGATTGTTTTCTATAGGTATTCACAGGCAGAAGAAACGGACATATGATGATAAAATTGTAATAAATTATACATAAAACACTATAACTTAACAAAACTTACCAAAAACGATTATCAATAGAAAAATGTATCAAACAGAAGAGTATTATGTCTTCCTTAAAAAATAGTTGATTAGGAAAGTGACGACAGCGACTGAAATATAAGTGAAGCATATCGAATGGGATCAGGCCGTTCAATCTTGTTTACTATTATACAAAACATAGATACAGATTTCTAATTAAAATGCATCATTTTAAAAAATTTCCGATTTTCATGTATACTTATTACATTTTCAAAATACACAATTATTCTACAATTGTAACTCAAAACAATGAGAAACATAATGCACGCACTAAGAAAAATATACACTACTCACACAGGATACGGTCAGTTTATCCTAAAATCCATGCATGAACCAACAACTGGGATGTTACTTGTACGCACTATTTTAATTTATTTGTATAAATATTTATCATCAAAATTCAACTATCTGACTCAGTCTTAAATATGAACTAATTGGATTCATTTCAAGTTATATCAGCACGCCATACACAATTACATACCGACCACCAGAGTCTTTCAAGTGGTTCAGAAATATATAGATGTATCAGATACTAGTACAGCCGCCGTCTTGGTGTCAAAAGATATAAATGTATTTATAAGATAAAATCAGTATAGAATCAGTAATGAGTTGGTGATATTTTTGGAGTTCAATAGAATCAAGTTTATTTTTTTTAATTAGAATCCAGCCAAGTCGAACGTTTATCAGTTATGTAACGACATCAACATTATTTTGGAGTCGATGATAGTTTATTAACAAAAATTGCTTTACCTCAATCATGTGAAATAAAAAACTACAGTTTGTTTATCCATTGTATGAAAACAGCCTGACTAGATGGCGCTACTTTCCCTACTTTTTACTTCTCTTTACTTTTCCCAGACACATAAATAACATAGATAAGCAGCTTCAGTTATTAACTAGTTTTTACTTCCTAATTATGCCATCTTTAAGAAATGTCTTCTGGTACCATTTTTCAGGCCGATTAAATTCTAGTGGGTATAGCTAAAAATTAACTGAGAAAATATAACAAAATATCATTTTCAGCAGATGTCAAATATTTAAACTTTCAGAAAATGTATAATTTATATATGCATGTTATTTAGTTTTTGAGTTTTAGCCGCTACAGAATTTACAAATGCCGTGCTATTTTAAATCGCCGGCCTCTGTTATCTACGGCTGTGCTTTTCCCTACTTTTTTTCAAAATGCCTTACTATCCGCACGTTTTGCTTGCTTTTCATTAAATTATATTTATTTCAAACTTCGATCCCGTTGAATTATTGTGAACTATTGATTTTGTTACTGTCTTACTTAGATATTAAGTGTATTCCAGACTCTTGTATGTGACAGACACCAGTATTTTAGAGGATGTACTGAGTGCTTCATGCATGGTTACTTACAATGTATTTAAATCGTATTTCATTTCCTATTTTATCTTGTTCCTCGACTTTTTAGTATTTACCTCATGTCTTATGAATCACAGAAATCCGTTATAATATGCTGAACAGATCTTATAACCCCACCGCATATATTTGAGAAATCGAGGTAATATGATATACATTTTGTAGACCTAATATTCGAGATAATTATCATAAACACACCACCCATCGAATTCGCTTGGATACGCCAGGATCAATGAGATATACTTACATGTACAAGTTAAGAAAATGGGTTAACATGCGGTTAAAATCCAGTTCAAATTAGCCGTGTAACTTTTAATTCGTCCTACCTTCTTAGTCTACCCGGACCAGTCGTAGACACTGCAAGGCTATTGAACAATGCACTCATGGTGATCTCAAGGGAAACAAAGTGATTGCAGCTTGATCGTAAGGAAGCAAATCGCACGTATTTGTACGGCATCCGCAAGATGGCAGTGAAACAGACGTACAAATTTCCAAACATGATGCAAGGCTGTCGTAAGAATTCGCAAAGATTTATTGCAGTCACCTTACGATACGCAAGAGTTTTCAATACATTCCCACGAAGGCCTTACGTTGTTTGTGCGTTCATTGCACGAATAGCTCTGAATGTGAATATGAATCCAAGCGCCAACAACCATCACCTTTTCGTCAGAACATGATGGGAGAACACCACTTCCTGGTGGCTATCAAATCACGGAAGATGCGTGTTGCAATAATGATGTATGATAAAGAAGATCATCGTCATGAAACTATTTTGACAATGCTTTTCCGTGAGCGCCAACGTCAGAGGAGGCGAGAGAGGTGTATGATGGTCAAGTCTTGGATTGAGAGGCTACGGTTGTTTGGCCAGTATTACACCATTTTCCAGGAGCTGTAAAGCGAGTTCGAAGGCGATTACGTAGGCTGCAGCGCATCACCAAATATAATACTAGAAGGTAAGAACAATATTTGATATACTGAGTCTCGTTACATCCTTCCACAATGCAACCACTTGCAATCTGCATCTCTGTATCGATGCAAGTATGTGATTTCGTGTATAATTATGTAGCGAAAATGATATAAAAATGTTATGTTGGCCATTTCATTTTCTTCATGTATATAATAAATCAATAAGTAGTCTTATTAGATTACAACATAATTTCCATAATCAAAATGACTATGGTACAACATATCATATTCATTATAATTATTAACAAAACTAAATTAACTCAACACTTCTGACATTGAAATAATTGCAATTAATCAATACCAACCATCATACTAACAATAATCATAAGCCTGAAATACATAAACAAGAGGGTCACATTGGCCCTTTATCGCTCACCTGAAAACAAAGGCCAATAATCAATGACCAGGTAATATAGTTTCCATCTCGTAAAAGTCATTTTTACGTAGATTTTGAGATCAAAACTAACAATGAAGGTATAATACTGTTAAACAAGCTAAAACGTAGCAAATTGTCTCATACAAGGGCCCATAACTCATGAAGTTGTGGTCCGATTCCACCCATAACTAAACTTGTCCAAATCCATAAGGTAATATACATTCATTTTAAATATGATTAGAATCGGTGAATAAATGAAGGCGTTAGAGTGTAAACAAGTTAAAATATAGCAAATTTTCAAAGTCAAGGGCCCATAACTCTTGAAGTTCTGGTCCGATTCCGCCCATAATCGAACTTGTCCAAGATCTCTTGGTTATACACATTTACTGAAAATATGATTAGGATTGGTGAATAAATGAAGGCGCTAGAGTGTAAACAAGCTAAATATAGCAAATTTTGTAATTCAAGGGCCCATAACTCTAGAAGTTATTGTCCGATTTTGCCCATAATCGAACTTAGCCGAGACATTGCGGCCATATACATTGTGAGCAAGTTTAATCACGATTCGTTAAGAGCTGCGGTTGCTATAGTGTAAACAAACTAATTGTGGACGGACGACGGACGCCGGACATTCACTGATCCTAAAAGCTCACCTGATGAATCAGGTGAGCTAAAAACATAGCTCATAATAATTTAAACAATGACAAATTGCCAAAAAGGTTAATCATCTCTTTGCAATTACATACCATCGTGTTCAATTACTAGTCTTGTTACATAAGTGATACCTAACGTTTTCATTATTTTAAAGCAGAACAGAATAGAACTTTATTCAAGACGAGTACATAGTACATAGTCATACAATATATATATATATATATATATATATATATACATACATTATAAACTGACCTTGATATTTATAATGTATTTTATATATATATAATACATTATAAACATCAAGGTCAGCAATAATTAAAAGAATAAATCTATAAGTATTTTACCTACATGAGAATGAAATAGTCAGAAATTCATATAATACAATACAATATATAAACCACTCATATACTTGACAAACAAAATGTAAATACAATATCATTTTACATATTTTATATTATCTCTGGTCGTTTATCGCATTTGTACGTATATTAGTTGCAATTTTGCAGTATAGAGCTAAATTAAACATTACAAGCTGTCCCACATTCCTAGTTTTATCGAGTTCGGTATCTAGGCAGATCTATTTTGGTTAATTTATTGGTAATCCTAATATCCGAAATATCGATAGATAATTTTGGAATCAACGTTCAAACAATACCTTCTATGCAAACTGGTACTGTGGCCAAAAATATCCAATTCTGTAGGACATGTAGGTGTCTGAATCAGGACTATAACTATAACTAAGCATTGAATTCTGTTTGATGCATGTATGTTAAAGTACTTAAGGAATTGAAGGTATAGCATGTTTATATCTAAAACCAATCAAAACGGCCCGTACGTACTATATTTACTACACACGTTTAATAGCAAAGTCCTGAACACAAACTTATAAATACGAATTCAATATTGTGTTATGGTAGTGTCAATGGTAAGGAATGACTTAACATTAAAAAACAAACTTAACTGATAATGCAGTAACGCTTAAACGTATATAAATCTAATACGAATTAGATATTACGTTGATTTAATATGGTGCAATCAATAAGAACTGAATATGGGATTTTTTAAAATCGAAATCTACATGAAAGAAAGTTTCCAACTAATATAGTTCTAAAACAAATTACGTATATATTTTCACCACTTGTCACTTACCTTGTTAATTTTGTTTGTTTGGCTATATTACTGTGTATGTAATTCATGCCAATAAACTATATGTTATGTTATGTTATATTTCGTAATGGAATATTTTTTATTGCGAAATCATAATTAATACAACAAGAATTCATTTATCATTTCATTTATAAAACTGACACATAAATATTTCTTCTTAAAAATGGTGAGTTTATGACTTCTCTTTTGTCATTGGTTTAAGATATTTTTTTTTTTTGAAAAATGTTGCCAATTTATAAGTAAATTATCAATAATACACTGACTGAATAGATTAAAGATATAAAGTGAAATCTATGTACATGAAGAGAAACTTATAAGATGAATTGAATATTGTGTTGTGATAGTCTGATCTATAATAAGAACTGCTCAAGCAAAGCTGATTAGGAATTAAATACGCTGATATAATCAGCAATTAATAAGAAATATGTTAGTTTAACAGTTTCACGTCGTCTTTAGAAAATAGTTCAGGGTATCTCTCATTTAGCAACGCATACAATTTCTGAGGACCGGCGTAGGCGGCAGGATTTTTCTCCTGGAAATAATACCTACGTAAAATGTCTTCCTTCTCCCGTTCACCTTCCATAGTGATGCTGTGCACGTTCGAGTCTGCGACCGAAAACGATCAAGTCAGGACATGTTATATGTAAGTCAGTAAATCAAGATGAATAACTCTTACGGCATTAAATAAATTCCGCGGTAACTACTTCCCCGTTCTAGATTTATTCAAGAAGGATAACTGCAGCGGTGACAATAACAAATTTTATAACAGTTACTTCCCTTCGTTCCGAATAATGTTGCTTTTACCCCCCAAAAATGTCGGTTTTTTGCTCCCCCCCAATATACCCCTACTGAAGCTCTCAGCTTGCAGAAAATGTAAACTATTTAATATGTATTACTTGAAAATATGTTTCTTGAACAATGTAAGTATTGGCTAATGATCAATGTGTTTTTTAATCGCTCAAACTTGTCGCTATATAGAAATACTTATTTCGCATGCTTATGTATGTTGAACAATTCAACCGCAACTCCCTCTTATAATTCATGCTGGTCTATAATTCATGCTGGTCAGATTAAATGATTATCGTTCTAAAAATAAGATTTCACAGTGAGAATTGGAAGAATATAACAATTGAGAACTAGGAAAAATCCAAAATGCATCTTAATACTACTAGTATCTATTTCAATTTTATCATGAAAAATATGTACTAGTATTATGGCTACAAAACGCACATGCGATCGGTTAAAGAGAAGCACTAAAAGATTTCTTTTGAAGAGAAAAATGTGTTTACGGTATTAAAAATATCAGATTGTCAAACAGTTATAAGATCAGCGATACGCACGTGCGTAACGTTAATTTGATACTGAGTGAACAATATAAATACGCCATCTAAGTCGAAAGCTAATATTATGTCTAATAAAAGTTAATCACGGTGTTTGAAATAAAATGCAAAAAATGCATGATTAAAATAAATAATAGTTGGCAGTGTCTCAATTCCCTGCAAATACAACTGAAAGTTCACCATTTTAGTTCTAATTCAAACTAGAAATGAGTCCGGTTTTCTACGTTCTTGAAGAGTACTCAATTTCATCATTTTTACCATCGTCGGATACCCACGGTCGTTGCCTCCGCTCCGCTACGTACATCTCCGGCAGATGTACGTAGCGGAGCGGAGGCAATGACCGTGGGTATCCGACGATGCATTTTTACGTACAATTGACAAATTCCTTGAGGGTCATGGGTTCAAACCCCACTGGAACCAAATTTCTTTCTTCTTTTTTTCAGTTTTTATGTAATGTTTTGTACTAAGAACATGAATTAACACAGTAATATGAAGGAAATATATATTCTAAAATATTTTGTTTAGATTATACGAAAATCAAGTCACCATGGATTTCTAACACTCATCTTTTCAAAACCAGATGATGAAACTTTTTAAAATTTGTTATAGACATTATACACACACAGTCGTTAATTTTGAGAAAATTTCAGGCGTTGTCCCTCTTTAGTTTTTATGTTAGAGATACTTATCAATTTGTTACTTTTTGATAATAAGCAAAAATCTTCACTAAATCTTAAAGGGGCGGGGTTATATTTTTCTTTTTTCTGCAACATAGTAGTTCCAAACATCATATTTATACTTTGGATTGAATAAATATTGGTTTCCCTGAGACTTATACACTTTTTTCCATTTATTGTATCATCTGTTATAGAGGTAGATCAATTTTCATACAGGTGTCTTCATTAGATTTTAAGGTACTATTTAACGTTGGGGGTAGAGGAACAAAAATGGTCGTAACTCTCTTAACTGATGGTGATTTTTTTTTCAAAATTCACCTGTGAGTGTACTAGTGGATGTACAAAAGAATGGCAATATTTATAATGCAATCCCGAACACTTCATATTATACATATAATACCTTAAGGGCGTCATTACAGACTTAACCGACAATCGAACCCTCGACCTTTGGTTTAGAAGTCAAGCGTGTTAAATTACCACTCTACCACTGATCATCCCTGTGTGACGTACGAACCTTTCACAAACTTACAAGTCTACGATGTGTCATTATAAACATGATATATGTTCTTCACAATGCTGATTTTTTTTTAAATCAGTAAAATCTTCCAGTTACAAAGATAAACATGTATAATTTCCCATAGACTCATTACTTTTTTCGTAGTACTTAGCATATTTTTTATGGATAAAATATATCTTATTTCGGCCTTCTTTTTGTGATTATAATTGATGATTTTTTTTGCTCATTAAATATTTTTGGACTGACAATCTCGTTCAAGATAATTGTCGGCTTCATCTATCGGCATGTGTGATAATGGCACACACGTATCAATATGGCGCACGTGTTTGATAATGACAATTTCCACCATTTAATTGGATTAAAAACTCATGTCCACAAAAACAAACATCCTTAAATTATACATGTATTTTAATTGGTATACTTGTTTCACCTTTCCGTAGGAATGTTTTTCGTATTTTTCTTTTTTATTGTTGTACAATAATATTTAAGGATCACAAAAATATTTCCTCAGTACCAATCTTTTTTGGTTTAAGCGATTGCAATGAAACTTGTAATATATGTTTTCGATGTGTGATCTATCTGTCA
Organism: Lutraria lutraria; assembly: GCA_964023205.1. Taxonomy (NCBI): domain Eukaryota; kingdom Metazoa; phylum Mollusca; class Bivalvia; order Venerida; family Mactridae; genus Lutraria; species Lutraria lutraria. The sequence continues at coordinate 4,186,045 of OZ026837.1, forward strand.
CAGTTTGTTTTCGGTTATGAATTTTGATTAGCCAGAGAACTGAAGGAAGTAACTATATATATGTAGGCCTACGTAACTATATATAAAACTGAATTATTAGATCAGCAATGGATGTTTTTAAACCTCTTCTCTCCAGAGCTAACACAGTTACTGTACTTTTTACTTTTACTACTCACATTCTCACTATATTATTATAATTACTTGGAACTTTCCTTGTAGTTATTTTATTTTCTCTCCTCACTAATCATGGCATGCACCCCTGTCCATAACACTCGAAAGAGGAGTGTGACAGTATTGATAGATAGATTGATAGATAGATAAAGGTTAATGAAAATTGAAAAAAAAGTTGAATAAAATCATTTTAAGACAAAACTTTCCCCTGAAATTTTGTTGTATGGTCGATTATTGTATTTGACAAAGAAAACAATCACACACACCACATAAGCGTATCTGTCTAACTGTCACAGTTTGATTTCGTTTATGAAGTTTGATTTCGGTTTGCTTTCGGTAAATATTAGATTTCGGTTTTCCCAAATACCCCAGCATGTCATTTTTCACCGATTTGTATGAATACGATGTTATTAGTTTTATTTTAAATGGATGTCGGAATACCTCGCTCTACTCCGATTTACAGTCCCCCAGAATACCACCATTGAAGTTGAAGTCCTATCTCATTCTGATTTTTGTGGAATGCGCATACGAAAATTATTGAGTACGAATATACATTACAGTAGAGTAGTTTCCCTTGTTAATCCAATGGCAACGACATCAACTTCCGGTTTCTAATTAATTTGTAAACACACATTTGTCGTTTCCTTTTGTGTACGTTAACATTGATAAGATAGAAGGGACATGTGTATTGCTTTTAGTTGACATATTTCTGACGAAGTGTAGATAATAACATTTTTTTAAAATGCCGATGCTGAAAGAGCCAAAGTTAAAAGAACCTTTGTGGAAAGAAAATGATTATCTGGCGCAAAAGAAGGGAATACGCCACACTGTTTACTCAGTGAATGGAAATCAGTATACGGGAGAATGGCTGAATAATTTAAAAGACGGTATGTATTGTATTAGAGTAGAAAGTATTTTAGACTGAATTAACTTAATTCAGAGGTTCACTTTAAATTGTTAAGTTGTTGCCTTCCCCTCTAAACATTTCTATGAAATCAGACAATTAATTATTCCCATATTTCCAATTTATTTCTTGAAATTCCTTCCCCAAATTGATATCAAGTGAGAATTTTTACGTCAAAAGAGTCATACCTCAATTTCATACCCATTGTAATGGCTAGCATCTTCCCAAAAACATAATGAAAACCACTGATAATGATGAGAACTTATGTTGTAATATGTGATGAACAAATGTATATGGACTTTTTTGGGGGTGGGGGGGCTCTTGAAAGTATATGGAAAGGTAAAATAGTGAGAAAGTGGATACACATACCATTCCTTTGGCCTAGTACAAAATCAACTCGATCAAGGGTTGCTGGGTAAAATTAGAGTAGGTCGGTAACCAGAAGTAAACAATTATTTAACACCTCATTTATTTATTCTTAGCCTGCCTGTCTGCTTTTCCTAATAGTTAGAGCACTTCAACTATAGACTTTGGGTTCGTGAGTCCAGCACATGTTTTTTGCATGGTCAGTACTTAAGTGAAGGAATCCCAGAAAAACTGGTTAAACTGTCTGCTGGTATATAATTGTAATTTTATAAAAAAATAGGAGTAAAAGCAGGATACAGCCCTTTTTTACTGTTTCGGGGCACAGGTATCGGGTCCCATTGATGGGGGAAATTTGTGTTGTGAAACACTAAATTTGGGGATTTTTTTTAAATAATGGGGATTTTTTTTTCTCTCAGTGGGCAAGAAAGATACTTTCTTACCTGGGGAACAAAGGAGAATACTGGACCCAAAAAAATGTCATAAAAAGGCCTGGAATATTTACAAAATTCATAACATTTGTAAATCTACCAATATACCTGACATTGTTTTAAGTGCAGGGCACGAAAAATCCACTCGTCCGCTCGTATTGACGAGTGAATTCATGGTCCGGACGAGTGGAAAATCGGCTACGGTCGTCCGACGGGACGAGTTGCTTTTGCGTTATAAAACCAATACAAAAAATCAATCAAAAATAATCTCTTGCAATAGAATAACGATACGAAATGTCTGTTAATAATTTCTTGTTTGACAGATGGAAAAAATAGCCTTGACACCGGTTTGGAGTAAATGCCGGTTGCCCGGTTCGCTCCGTGAGCGGCGAACGACTACTATCAAATAGACAATACTTAATTAATTTTACTCTTCGTACTTATAGCGTACATTTTACAAAAAATAGATGTGAAATGGACCTAGTTATCATTTGAGAAATGAATGGAGTTACTTAATATTTATACTCGGATTAGCCGTGTCGTGATACCTGTAAAACGGCCCGGTCTGGTATTTATCCAGACTGTTCTCAAGATGTTTATCATTTTCGGTTTGCAGTCGTCTGTTTCAATTACATATTCAGATACTTAGCTGTCTTGAACTCCATTCTCACCTGATACAATTATTGTGACAGCTTAAAAGCTTTAAGTATGCATTACTATGGCACTGTTACTGTCAATAATAAAGTTGTTCATTAACCACCTTGAAGAGTTTTAAAATGGTGTAATGTCACGAAGGCATCCAATGCTTCAGAAATGAACACTAGGTTGTATAGTTGGCTGTTTAAATTATCAAAAAGGCTCAGTAAGTGTAAATATACATTTACTGTTTCTACTGTGCTTTTTCTAGCAAGTAGTGGTAGGGTGAGTGACATCAAGGGCAGGACGAGTGGATTTTATATGTCACTCGTCCTATAGGACGAGTGCCCCTCAAAATATTTTTCATGCCCTGAAGTGTTACTTAAACTTGCCATTTAATATTATTTCATTTCTTTAATACAGGAAAAGGTACCTACAGATGGAAGGAAAATGGCTCACTTTATGATGGTGACTGGAAAAAAGGAAAACGAAATGGTTTTGGAACTTACAGCAGACCTGATTCAAAAAAGAAAGGTGCATTCTCAAAGGAGTATTCAGGTGGCTGGAAGAACGATATGAGACATGTATGTACATTTGTATTTATATATTATTTAATTTTCAGGACACTTTCATGTGTTTTTTTTCAGTCATAACTTCTTTTCATAGTATGTATATGGTTGATTAATCTATTTTGATGGATGTTGAACAGAATTTATTTCTTGTTTGTGGTTTCCAACATTTTTTCGGAGTTGACATCATTCTAATAACTAAAATTGATAATGTAAGAATGAATGATTATCTCAGAAATGTTTATCTCTATAGCACAACAAACATGATGATAGTTTTAATGGTTGCAGACGTCTGCGCCACATCACGCCATTGATCGGGGGTATAAGCCAGTTTGAATTGTGTCGATTTGTACAGTACTTGTCGTAAATCGCTTGACACATCTTGGAAACAGAGGAGATGATGTGTGCAAAGTTCTCTGAAGGTGTACTGTAAGGACCTGAAACTCACACAGAAAGAATTTTTCAAAAGCCTGATAATTAACTGGTTTTACTCACAGGCTACCGGCATGTGATAACAGCAAAATAAAGTTTCAAAAAAAAATTATAGAGTAAAGGTATAGAACTCCTGGGCTCAGAAATCACACCGGTCATGTTCATCAAGGTCCCGTTGTAACAATTCTGAACCGATTCTTAAAAGCCTGGTCTTATTCGACGCAGAAATAATTTCTCTTTAACCACCATCCATTCCTATATCCATATATTGCTCTGAACTGGAGCAACAAGCCCTTCAACCTACAAAAAGTGCTACTCGCCATCGATGTGACCTAAGTTTGTTTTCATTAGCTACAGAGTAAATTTCTTTATTCCTTCGTGATTTCATACCCACTCCGGTGTAAATCGAAAGAAAATCAAATTGTTTATCAATCACCGCCGACAAATAATTCAATTGATGGAAAAAAAAATTTTTGAAAATTTATTTTGCTATTGTCACATGCCGGTAGCCTGTGGTTTTACTAACAGTTTAGTTGTCTTGATAGATTTAAATTTTGGATCGTGTTTTGCACTATATTTTTCTGTATTTTGGTTTTCTGTATTTAAAGCGGTCATTTGACTTTAACTCAGATGAGGATGGTGGAGTGAAACTTGTTTTCATAAATGCAACTGCTGTTTGAACAGTTTCTATCCTGTTTCAGGGATATGGTACAAATTTTTATACAGAAGAAGAGTACTATGAAGGAGAATGGTACGGAGATAAAAGAAGTGGTTGGGGGAGAATGTATTATAAAGATGGAACAATATATGAAGGGGAATGGTATGATGATAAACGCAATGGTCAAGGAATGTTGAGACTTCGTAAGTACTATGTTTACTGTAATGATATTTCTTGAATAGAATGTTGAGACTTCGTAAGTACTATGTTTACTGTAATGATATTTCTTGAATAGAATGTTGAGACTTCGTAAGTACTATGTTTACTGTAATGGTATTTCTTGAATAGAATGTTGAGACTTCGTAAGTACCATGTTTACTGTAATGGTATTTCTTGAATAGAATGTTGAGACTTCGTAAGTACCATGTTTACTGTAATGGTATTTCTTGAATAGAATGTTGAGACTTCGAAAGTACCATGTTTACTGTAATGGTATTTCTTGAATAGAATGTTGAGACTTCGTAAGTACCATGTTTACTGTAATGGTATTTCTTGAATAGAATGTTGAGACTTTGTAAGTACCATGTTTACTGTAATGGTATTTCTTGAATAGAATGTTGAGACTTCGTAAGTACCATGTTTACTGTAATGGTATTTCTTGAATAGAATGTTGAGACTTCGTAAGTACCATGTTTACTGTAATGGTATTTCTTGAATAGAATGTTGAGACTTCGTAAGTACCATGTTTACTGTAATGGTATTTCTTGAATAGAATGTTTCAAAGTTCTGTACTTTATGTAGTACTACTTGTTTTATTTGCTTATCTATTAAAACTGTATGCCGTGAGAATTGACTGTTAGTGAGATGGTTTTTTTTCCATATTGAATGATATGTATTCGAATACCTATTTCACACTCATATATGGTATTAATGTGCTATGTTCTATTAACTTTAAACACTGAACCGAATTTCTGAATGTCCACCTTCATTGAACTCATGGGGTTGATTACCAAATTGACTTTAGATATATTCAATACAACATTTGCATCGGAACTTGATTGTTTTGAGTATATTGACTGTAAATGTGGGAAATAATCACTTATTTGGGTTCTTTCAAGAATCAAGTTTTGATACTCATATATTCAAGATGGACTTTTAGAAATTGACTCAGAGTAAAAAGACTATCAATAATCATCTCTATAAAGAAATGACATTTTCATTCATCTCTTGTTCATAGAGGAGATATCCTTTTTGGAAACTGAAGGATTGTTCTGACTTCCATAGCCTTCACTTGCTTGGTGCGCATGAATTTTGATGTGGACCTAAGTACAGCGTTTTCTACACTCACCATGCAATTGTTAAACTGGTTCCTGTTTCATGTTGCAGTGCTAGTCTGTGTAAGTTCAGTTTCCATGAGTACTTTCAGTACTTTGATAAAGTTTGATATTATGAATTGACTTATTCTGTTATTTCAATCTATATTGATGGAAGCTAGAACTGAAGAACTGAGTGTATTATTTATACAGTTAATTCTTAACTTAAAACTTTAATTTTACAGCCAATGAGAACAGATATGAGGGATCATGGAGAGATGACAAGAAAAATGGACCAGGTACATTCTATTACCTCACACATGGTCAGTTGTACGAGGGTGTATGGGTGGATGATGTGGCTAAATGTGGAACTATGAAAGACTTTGACAGAGAAAATGCTCCTGCACCAACACAATACCCCATTCCAAAAGTAAGTTGATAGATGTACACAGTATTCAAGTATATCATCTGATTGTTTTATATGGATAACTTCCACATTTATAACTGGTTTCTGGACTCCTTTTTGGACACATTGATATGAAGTCATAGTTCAGAGATTATGAGATCGAGGACTGTTGACAAATCTCACCTTTTACCCCCAAAGGAGAGTCATGTCATCTATTCTTTAGCCATGTCTTATTTTGAATGTAAACAATTACAGTGCAACCTCTCCAAAGCAACACACTCTGGGAGTAGAAAAATTATGCTGTTGTTGCTCTAGAGAGGTTAAATTAATAGTTACATCATGCAGTTGGAAGAAAGCATGCTGTTGTTGGAGGATTGTTGCTCAAGAGAGGCTGCACTGTATATGGGATCTTCTAGCATAAAAAAAATTGATTAAATTAAACCACAATTGTACTATACTTATCATTGATATCATGATATACAACTTACTTACATTATATACTAACTTTCAGGTTGAACTGGCCAGTACTGAAGCTGTGTTACAGGAATCTGAGGAATTATTCTTACATGATCAAGAATAGAAAATATCATTATTTCTAGAAATTTTACCATTTTTTTCATTCTTTTTTTCATTAAACTTTTGTCATTTTCATAAAAACGTTGTCATAATAAAACAGAATTAATGGTAGAACTTCATTCATGAGTTTGTCTCTGCAAGTCTTAATCATCTATGTGCATTGACTTTTGACAGAAGTCTCTCTTTTTATATCAATCTGCTATTTTGATAGTGACCATGATTTACCATATGTACAAATGAACTTAATAAAAGATATTGTGCATCAAAGTACTTGCTTAACAGGACTTGTATCTCATTATGAAATAAAAATTATGTGGACTGTTGTCTGAAAACATTGTTTAATTAATTTGTACAATCATTGTTACATAAAATATTTTCATTTTGTGACAAGAACAGTTAATGTTGTATAAACTCAACACTTTGACAACTGATAATGCCAAAAGGTTGTAATATTCATTTTTGAAACATTTATTTTGTTAGTTTTTTTCTATGATATAATGTGTCTTGTTATTAATTTACTTTTTCAATTCATGCAAATACTGCTGATTTATACACATCTAATACTAGAAGCTAAACTGCTGATTTTCTGATGTTGCCTATCAGTATATTTTTGCCTTTGTATAACGTCATACATGTATCTATGTTACTATGTTAAAGTGGTACTTAATCCCCTGCTGTTGAAATTGCATGCCTATTTAAATGTAGACAAATGTGATATGTTAAACACACTTTCTTTCATTTACTTTTCAAATGAAAACAATATTTGTTTTATAAACTGTACTTAGAATGAACTGGCATAGTCATGGTTTCATTCTTGGTCATATTTACATGTAGATTCAAGTTACTTGAACTTGTAAGTGGAATCATTAAACTGTGAAATCAATGTATAAGTTTGATGGTTGTTGCTGTTGTTTTGTTTGATTGTGTAACTTCTGTGTAGATATGTATCTGTGATAGTTAACTGCTGATATACATTTGTAGTACGAATGTGGTATGGTCTTAGTATTCAGTCTTTTTATTGGGATGTACCTTAATGTTTGTATTGTATTTTGAAAAAAATCCATTGTTGTTCCTAAAACAAGGAAATCAATAATATGAATAAATTTTAAATATTGTAATAATTTGTTTATTTTTGCATCATGTGATGAACCATTGATTAGTCAACATGAGATGGTTTGATGTTTAAACTGGAGTAATTTTGATTGTTTGCATTACTCATGCAACAGGGATGAAACTCAATGAAAATAAATCCTGTAACAATCAGACATTTGTTTCCCTTTAAACATCATTGAAGCTATTCATTATCATTCATTGCGTGACACATGCACACATTTCCACAGATTAGGAACTGGCCCAAAGTACCAGAAAACAGTTAAGGGTACCAGGATCGTCCAGCGGTACCAAAAACCATTCAATGCTACCTGGAACCAGCCAATGTTTGATATGATATAAGAGTTATAAAGAACATAAGTATTCATAAAAGACAAACATTTTATTGCACCAGAACAATGAGTATTACACAAAGTTTGATAACATGCATTCACAAGTTTGTTCCGACCTATGATAAAAACAGAATTTGAATATAAAAGCACCAAAGTGTCAATGCGATTCATATTAAATATTTTTGCACTAATCTTTATTAGAAGGACAAGCCACAAAACTTTACACTGTCATTATTTACTAGTAAAGTGTACTAAACGTATTCATATGACTGTAATTACGAGGAAAATAAAGGTCAAGGATTAAATGGTCATTCTCATTAACAAAATAAAACTCAATTAGAATTCAGACGAGAAGAAAAACATTTTGATGTCACAAGTACATATAATGTCCGAAAAATGCAATCATTATGTTTAATTTTAGCTACTCTGTATTTCAAATAGAGAATGTCAAAAGAATTTTCATAAATGAATTGTTATTGCAACTAAATCCACTAAATGACTTTTTGAAAGGTGTCTTACGAATTTTTCTGATATCCAGCTAGAGTTAAGTCCCTTTGATGTTGTAATGACGCTCTTTGAGTAACGATGAGCTTGTTACATGTATAACAAATTGTTTTAACTCAAGAAGGTTTAGAGACAAAATAAACTACACATAAAACAATATGCAGCCGGTCATTGACAGAAACTATTTCACCACAGATTTAACTTCAAACAAGACTAATATAAACATACAGTCACACCAGTCTGTGAACATAGACCACCCTTAGGAAAGACAAAATGTGGCCTTCATTGACAGATTACTTTATTTGGAGGTCATTTTGTTCTAAATAATCAACGACGACAGTTTTGAAAGAATGGCCTTCATTAACAGGGTAGCCTTTATTCAGAGATGGTCACTAAAACAGGTTTGACTGTATATAATATACATGTAAATAGATCAAATAACTTTCACATAGAAAAATTCAAGATCTTTCAAAGGGATGAAAAAATAGACACAAGTTTGCTTTGTAGCTGGCATTTGATAATCTTAAAATATTTGTAGTTGTTAATACTGTAATTTATAAGCCACAAATTGTTTTATATTGTTCATTTAAAACAATTTCCCACATTATGTGAAAGGTACTGGAACTAACTGAATTTGAAAAAGTTACATATTCGTTTGAAATTGTATTTTTTTTATACTAATGAAGACAAAAGTAACTGTTGTGTATGCTCCTTTATCACATGAAGTTATTGATATGAGATAAAGGAATTACAATTTGTCATTTAACTGTATTTAAAAAACAATAATTTAATTCATGAAAGGCTTGCATGGAAGATTGGGCCTATGCCTAACTGTGTTGCCTCTATAAATAAAGTCTTTATTTTTATTATAATTCATGAGGCATGAGAATGCGTTACCAAAATGGACTATTCTAGAGTTAATCAAGTAAAATCAAGTGCATAATAGTTCAACATCTCAGAAGAAAACTTGTCTTTCGATTGAGAATTTTTGTTTAAAATATGGAGAATTTGTCACTACTTTGGATTGGAAAAGGGTTGTTTGACTGGTACCAAGGAAATATGGTGAAAAATCCCTGGTGTCTGATTATGTGTTACTCAAATAAGAAAGCGGTAACATCTGAATAAAATTTCCAAGTATAAATGATGTTCAATTTAAGAACTATTGTCAACTATATAGTAAACTATGAAATACTCTTTTTACACAAAACTGGCCATTATCATTGATAAAATATCCATGTCAAGGACACACCCTGGTAAACAAGTAAAATAACAAAATGCCAACTTACTTGTATGAATAAAATGAATGGATGATTAAATGAAGCAATACTGAACGTTTTACTAGATGAAACCTTGATCATCTTGTCACACTGAAATAGTTTTGCTTTTAAACATGAGTTTTGAAAATGAACTGAAAATCATTTTTACTTTTCCCAAACTTCACTACAGAAATTGAAACAGTTTACATGCACATGAATAAACAGAGTTTGAAAAAAATCTGTATAAATTATAGACACATGTATCTATAAGGAACCTGGTCAAATAGATCAGAACAATAATAGTTGCACAGACATAAATAAGTGGAATTCAGAGTGTTGAAATAAATCTAAAAAGTTTACTCGCCATATCTAATGGCGAGGAGGGCTAGAGGTACAAATGTAAAATAAAATACTGTCAAATTTTCAATCAAAAAGTAATAAAAAATACAAAAGAACAAATCATTATAAATCAAGTTAAAAATGATACATAATTGGTGAAAGACTTACGGACTCAGATCTTATTTTCCACCTTTTGCTAGCATCTTTGCCAAGGTCTATAATATTTAATATGAGTTCATCTCTCAGAAGACATCTATCAAGTATATTCATTAGGGCAAATTTTAAACCAAAAGTTGATTGTTTTAGAGATTTTAGACATCACACACAAAATCATGAAATTGTAAAATTTGACAAAAATACAAAAAGATTGTTTAAGAAGAATGGCAGACAATCAGTTTTCAAGCATAAAAATCAAGAAGAAAAATTCTGAAGTTTTAGCAAAAATCAATGGTTTAAAAACACTTCAAATTGACAGTAAGTTCTCACAGTTATGTGAAGTACAAACAAATGATTTAAAATCACCATATTACAATGAACACAATAAAAAGATGAAAATATATACAAAACACAACATAATGAGCAAAATATCACCATACATTATTTACAACATCAGACCAACCAACCACTGACAGAAAAAGGACTGGTATAATGTGAATTCAATAACTTCAATATTTAATACATGTAATAATGAATGCCAGAAAATTCTCCTAAATGAAAATAAATGGCAATTTTGATATCACAGTACAGAACAATGGTGAAATAGATAACAACTGACTGGTGCAACAGGTGTAGTTACATAATAAATATATGAATTAGCACCCTTTAGATAAATGTGAATAAATTATTAACTGACAATTAATTGTTCCAGTTTTATGTCTAGTATGGTAGTTGTTTCTTTTTTATTCATAAATAAAATGTTCACAAATGTGGTTCATATCACCAGCTCAAAAAAATGCAAGGATAAAGAAAATAATAAATAAGGCAATAAATGACATTTAAAATATATACTTGTTTACCATATCTTGTCATGTAAAAATTCAAAAGAAGAATGCAAATAGATAAAGACTTCTTTATATAAAAAATAACATTACCGTATTTAAAATTAACAATATTCTATCATATTTGAGTAGGCCAATGCTCATTAAAACAGCCCATGTTATAGATATCTAAAGCTGTCACAAGGTGACAAATACCCCCAGATGCTGCATAGACCATGGAGCTACAGCCATGGGAGTTGGTAGTGATACATCATATAGTGGTGGTAAACATTTGTGGTAATTTATTTCAAAATCCTCCAATGAATAACAAAGTTACAGAGCAGACACAATTTGGGACCGACAGACAGACAAAGTGATTCCAGTATAACCCACACTTTCAGAAAGTGGGGGTATAACAAAGGCTTCTTCAAAATTAAAAAAATAATTAAAATTTTAATATAGTAAAAATTATGTTTGATAAGAATTCAGCACATATACTAAAACGACTAATACAATATATAATTTCAAAAGGATTACAATTTACAATTATTAATTCAAATGTAGCACAATTATAAAGATGTTTTCATCTTTGATTACTGATCAGACCAGTCATGACTCATCATAACAAACACGTATAATTGAAGGCAACTCCCGGCATATTTGGCACAAATTCTAATCAAATCTAATTCTACAGAATAACTGAAATACCGGTAATGCCCACATGCACTGACACATGACCTAATAACAGCAGGCACACTAAAATCTTTGTTCTGTATTCTTTACTAATGAAATTTATAGACAACACCTTTTCTTTGTAAAAAATATTCATATATAGTACAATGTCTAAAATTCAAGAACCTATAAGTTCAATTTACATTATAAATACATATAAAACAATCAAATTTTGATTTTGAAATATTCACAATTATAATATTTATGACAGACCAGATCAATAGAAAAGAAACATATATATTAAAAATTAAAAGTAAAAGTGACTTAATCATTGAAAAAAACAGCAAAATGTTGAGCTACAGATGGACAGTATAATAAGTCCAAAAAAAAAGATACCAGAAGGCCTTTTTCCAGTTACCTGACAGGTCATATTTGTTGGCACAGATGCTGATGTTTCTAACTGCAAAATCTTGAGTATGAACTATTTGTTGACAAATTTAATATGCCTCCAAAGAAAGCTGTGTTTTTGAAATAATATCAGAAACAAGACGTGTTTTTAAAGCACAATGCCCTATCAGGAAGTTCTTGACCTACTGACATGAAAAAGAACAGGACCTGTAAAGGCTGTATTAAGGAACCAACTTATGAAGTTTGATGATTTATTGTAGGTAGAAGTGTTTTGATTTAATAATTAATAGGCAAGATTTAAGTTTTGAACAAACAGGCAGATCTAGGCCAAAACATTATGCCCCAAATGGGGGGGGGAGAAAAAATCTTTCTAAGGTCAACATAAATAGTAGAATATCAGATCAACAAATACATGAAATACAAGCCAGGATTATCACATATCAAACATCAAATAAATTCCTAAAATACATAATCAAATCATAGAACTAGAGAATTCTGACATCTTGATTTCAAGAACATGAGAGCATTAATATAATCTACCAATATCCTCGTACATATATACTTCGTCCATTTTCCTTGAAGTAGCATGTAAAAAAATATAAAAGTGCTAAAAAATTTGCAAGAAAGAACAATTACCTTTACCTAAAATTTTGATATGGCTATTTCTGGACATAATTTTTATCCAATTCCAATCAACTGAATGATTTATAAAATACTATGAACAACACTGAATCCAAGTTTTAAATCTCGTTGTAATTGATAAGTAGAACAAATATCTTCATGGTTCAACATCAGAATCAGTCATGCGTGTGATCATATGGTAGTCAAAATGCACTCTGTTTTCAAATCTAGGAACATTTTCTTCCTCTGGCATACAAGCGCAACAGTTTCTGTCAGCCAGTTTCCATGACAACAGCCAAAGTATCGTAAGCATGTTCATGTTGAACAAACAATGCCATGTAAAATACATTGGCACAAGAGACAGATTGTCTAAGGATGAATACTGATCATTGGTCTTAATACTCACATTGGATTCACTTCCATGCGTGAAGTTTTGTTGAAAATTTGAATCATTGTTGAAACTATCATCCGCAACATAATCTTGTTTCCATAAAACTAAGTACAAATGAACGAGCCAGGTACCAAGTACCACTGTGGAGAATGATCGTAACAACGGGAACCAGATTTTATGTTTATATTTAAATTCAAGCAATAAAGCAATGGCAGCAACAGACGCGGCATACATTGCACACGTGTCAGCAATTGCTATCCATGAATTTTGTTCACTACTATGGTAAGAAAGCACCACTGATTGAACATTGAAGCAAACCACCAACAACAAATAATCTAGTCCCGGAAACAATATTCTGTGACACCATTCTGATATAATATCACATAATGAAGAGATCCCAAATAAACAGAACACTGTCAGCTGACCAATCCCTTGATTCTGTTCAGAATCATTTGTCCAGTGATGTAATTGATACACACTTACAGCACAGATTGACACACTAAATACAAGTTTATAAATCCCCTCGATCGGTATTGTACTACACCTGAAATATATAATTACATGTATAACGTGTTTTAACAGTTTCAAAATTAATCATATTTAATGATATACATAATATAAACATTATATAAGCGAAATAAACACGATCATTTGATGACACAATGCCAGCTTGATAATTATAAATTATATTTACCAAAGCACATTATGAACTTTAGGAAGATTTACTTAAGTCTCCTCTGGACCTCAAATGTACATGTCCCAAAATCCCTGGACCTGATGTTTATAAATAAAACTTTAGAAAAGTCACCAAACTCAAGGCTTCAATTTCATTCTTTAATGAATTATGATTGAAAAGATCAAACTATTTCATGTTAAAATACATATTCATTTAATCAAAATTGTATTGTCAACTATCAATTCATACAGCTAATTAAAAAAACAAGAGGGCCACATTGGCCCTTTATCGCTCACCTGAGAACAAAGGCCAATAATCAATGACCAGGTAATATAGTTTCCATCTCGTAAAACTCATTTTTACATAGATTTTGAGATCAAAACCAACAATGAAGGTATAATACTGTTAAACAAGCTAAAACGTAGCAAATTTTCTAATCCAAGGGTCCATAACTCTTGATGTTGTGGTCCGATTCCACCCATAACTTAACTTGTCCAAAACCATAAGGTCATACACATTAATTGTAAATATGATTATGATCGGTGAATAAATGAAGGCGCTAGAGTGTAAACAAGCTAAAATATAGCAAATTTGCTAAGTCAAGGGCCCATAACTCTTGAAGGTGTGGTCCAATACCGCCCATAATCGAACTTGTTCAAGATCTTTTACTTATACTCATTTACTGAAAATATTATTAGGATCGGTGTATAAATGAAGGCGCTAGTGTGTAAACAAGCTAAAATATAGCAAATTTTCAAAATCAAGGGCCCATAACTCTTGAAGTTTAGGTCCGATTCCGTCCATAATCGAACTTGTCTAAGATCTTTTGGTTATACATATTTACTGAAAATATTATTAGGATCGGTGAATAAATGTAGGTGCTAGAGTGTAAACAAGCTAAAATATAGCAAATTTTCAAAGTCAAGGGCTCATAACTCTTGAAGTTCTGGTCCGTTCCGCCCATAATCGAACTTGTCCAAGATCTTTTGGTTATACACATTTACTGAAAATATGATTAGGATTGGTGAATAAATGAATGCACTAGAGTGTAAACAAACTCAAATATAGCAAATTTTCTAAGTCAAGGGCCCATAACTCTTGAAGTTCTGGTCCGATATTGCCCATAATCGAACTTGTCCAAGATCTTTTGGTTATACACATTTACTGAAAATATGATTAGGATTGGTTAAATAAATGAATGCGCTAGAGTGTAAACAAACTCAAATATAGCAAATTTTCTAAGTCAAGGGCCCATAACTCTTGAAGTTCTGTCTGATATTGCCCATAATTGAACTTGTCCAAGGTCTTTTGGTTATACACATTTACTGAAAATATGATCAGGATTGGTGAATAAATGAAGGCGCTAGAGTGTAAACAAGCTAAATATAGCAAATTTTGTAATTCAAGGGCCCATAACTCTAGAAGTTATTTTCAGATTTTGCCCATAATCGAACTTAGCCGAGACATTGTGGCCATATACATTGGGAGCAAGTTTAATCAAGATTCGTAAAGAACTGCAGTTGCTAGAGTGTAAACAAACTAATTGTGGACGGACGCCGGACATTCACCGATCCTAAAAGCTCACCTGATGAATCAGGTGAGCTAAAAACAGAACAAAAATGAGATTTGAGCTTGGAAATCCAAGGTATGAATGATTAATGTTACTTAGTAAAGTCCAGGAAAACCTGGATCTCCCAGAATTAGCCTCGAGGCTAAGCAATACTCACAGAACTACCAACCTAGAGCTCATGGATTGTCAGGGTTGAACAATTTTCAAGGTGGTACTAGTCCTGTAGGACTAGTAGCTGTAATTTCTTACTCGCCCCTTAGAAGAACCAACTCGCCCTTAAGAAAAGTAAGTGTTTGTATACTTTTAGAATGTAAGTTATGATTAAGACTTTAAAGGATGTATATATCTTCTGTTATGTATGACTGATTGCGGGAAAATTACGTCGGATGCTGACATAAATGATTACAACATACATGAACGATACAGATTTTATAACTGGCATTTTAATCTTTAATCACTAAGGATCACCGTGATTCGCGTACATATCAAGCCGTCTTTCAAGTAGCAACACTGATATTTATTGCGAATGCTTCTTCTACTTGAAATTGCTTTCTATCGTCTGTTCATTTTCGGAAAACGGGCACTGTTTATTATCAGAAAACAGGTAACATGGTAAGATAATTCCGGATTTGACACTTATTTGAGTGCGTTGATACGAGACCAACAATAATCAACGCATCCAATTAATTTGTCAAGTAAGAAATCCCATTCTTGAAATAAATAGAAAAGCCGGCGAATGAGGCATTGTCGCAGTTAAACTTGTAAACTTGTAGCGGTGTTTTAAATATGCCGCAGGGCCGGGTACAGGGCAACAATCTATTTTTCACGAACGCGGATTTAAGATAAACAAAACGTGAATAGAGATATTTCCAGTTTTAAATTAATTTTAGGGTGATTGAATGCCTGATTTCGTGCTCGCCCCGTCGGACTAGCATTCACAAAAATCTACTCGCCCGATGCCAACTTCAACTCGCCAATGTGAGCGGGCGAGTGGAATTTTCAAGCCCTGATTGTCACATGTATACCTGAAGGCTGCAGCCCCAATAATTAATGGCAGAAACAGAAGCTACATAATTAAACATTTAGTGTTTGTGAAATATGGATACCCCCTATGACCTAAACCTTACACATATGGACCTTAAAATCAATAGGGGTCATCTACATGTGATGGCCAACCTCACAACCAATTTACCAAATATGAAGAGCTTAGGCCGAATCGTTCTCTAGTCATTCCCTTATTGGTCGGACAAGGTTTGGTTATGGGCGGACCGACCGACATGTGCAAAACAATACACCCCATTGTTTTTGAAAGGGGGCATAATTAAGTAGTTCATATCACATAGAAGGCATACCTATTGCAGCATGGAAAGGTAACTGCAGATGAGAAATCTGTTCTACGTTGTTTACAACTCCAGTATCTCTTTGTTATCTGTAGATGCCACCATAAACCAATCAGTATATAAAACACAGCTGAAGATAGCAGGCTTAGATTACTGATAGCCATTTCAATAAACTGTCATTCTACAAAACATACAATCTGAAAAGGAAATAATAATTTACTTTATAGTAGCATGGAACACCTTACACGTAACAAGGACTTATATACATACATGGATTCGCAACTGCTAAAAATAGATCAAACGATATCGTTCGGCGATCCCACAATGCATTGCTATGTACTCAGCAATGTCCGACAGCTGTATTTGGGTGTTTACGAATTTGATTATACTAATAAAACTCTGGCAATTGGGCACGGGAAATTGGTAAAGGATGCAACAAATTCCTTAAAGATATTGAGATACATTTATAATCCACAAAGTCTAAGTATAAGCATCGAAAAAGGCATCAGTCGAACATTTTAAATTCCAAGATGGCGGACATCTATTATAATCATTTCGTCTCCGAGATTAAACATTCGGAATACCACGGATATTTTCGCTGTTATTATCATTCGGATATCACAGATTTTTTCGTATTTTCGCTTTTGTAAACAATAGCTTGTACTCCCGTTGATTCACGTCTTATTATCGCGGGATTTGATTACTTTAAACTGTTAATACGGAAGTTGCGAATCCATGTATGTATATAAGTCCTTGCACGTAATAACAAATAACCAGCTACCTGACCCAGGTATCCCTTGTATGCTTATTACCGCAGGTGCCCAGATAATAATATTGACTAGCACATGCGCGTCGCCTCCACTTCTGTTTCCGTCCAGCATTTGTTTACATACGTTACATTACATACGACTTTCAAACATTTTCATCGATGATTTATGTCATTTCTACAGTCAAGTCAATTTATCGTTCCACATAACCCAATACACATGTCAATAATCAATTCAGTTGTGTGATAACTGAATTATATTCATGAATAAATTATAAGTATTTATTTCAATTATACGTACATGCGTAAATTAACAAAATAATTTTACAAATATCCCTTTTCTCAAATTTGAAATGATTTTTATTTGGTGTTGAATGTCAGAATGGAGATTTATGTTCAGTTATTATTCAAAATATTATGTTAAAATATATACAATCTAATATCAGAGCAACAGATAAGGTTTTTTGTGTAATTGGGTAATACTCCTCATTTTCTAGAGGAATTGAGTACTGAGAAAAACAATTGGGTATCCAACATATTGTAACCCGACATATATGAAATCAATTGGGTTTTCTCATTTAACGCTTGTATATACTTCATATTTGAATCTTTGGTGAGCACAAACTTGCCGAGCTTCTGTGTTACACTTTTCTCTCTTAGTCATTACAGACACTGCATATCAACATGTAATTTCCAGCTACTTCTTCAATTTTCAACCATTGGTATTTATCTGTCCAATTTCTAAATGTCTTATGACTTATGACAGTGTGTGACTGCATTGTTTAAAGTTTTTTACGGTCGTTTTCGTGCCGATCGAGTCAACAAATGAAAGATTTCATCATATATCGTCGCTAGACGAAACAGAATTTAAAATTAAATCATCGAGAATCTCTCTAACAATTACTGCACCTTGGGATAGTCGTTTCTTTACATCAAAATATGAATCAAGCCTCAAGAGTGATCGGTGTTTAACGTATTCCTCGTCTGTTGTTTTGATCGTGACAATTGCAGATAAACGCTTTCAATGTGTTCATAATTCAATTACCGGAAGTTAAGCAAGCGTCTACATAACCGTACGACTGGCTAAAAACACGTATACGGACGCATTGAAAATTGTATCGGTACGCATGCTGTTAGGATAAATTGCGTATCGAGTTTTTTGGTTTGCGTTTTGTTACGCACTAATTTTGATTTTAATTGGGTTTTAATCAATTTTATTTGCGTATTTACGCAAATACGCACCTTATCTGTTGCTCTGTAATATAATCGTTAGTACAATTTTATGCCAGCTTAATCGATACGGACTGTTGATCCTTCTTTGTTCATATCG
Organism: Lutraria lutraria; assembly: GCA_964023205.1. Classification (NCBI taxonomy): domain Eukaryota; kingdom Metazoa; phylum Mollusca; class Bivalvia; order Venerida; family Mactridae; genus Lutraria; species Lutraria lutraria. The sequence goes on from OZ026837.1 coordinate 4,204,796, forward strand.
TCAGTGTTTTCCGATAATCCCACTTTGTGTACGTCGTCAGTGTTTTTCCTCTTTATCTATATGGTCAGTTAACTCGTCAGTAGTTTAGTTCGTGCCACGGAGGATAGATGGTCCGTACATTGGTTTGAGTTTAGTACAGAAGCAGAAATTTTCCGCATTACTACGTATCTCACATTTATTGGTCGATAAACGGTATTAGGGTCACCAAGAGTAAGGCTAATCATACAATTACTTTACTGGCAGCTAGTTAAAAAACCCATTCCACTGCGTAAACTGTTTTAGACAAAACCCCTATCCCTGGGGTATCTGGTCAACTCGTACTGTTGTCAACACGTACTGTAGTCAACTCGTACATGAATTTGGTCAACTCGTACCGTATCTGTGGTCAACTCGTACATTACCAAGTTAACTCGTACATTAGTCAATTCGTCCTTTAGTATAAATGTTATAGGATTACTTTATATATGAAGAATAATCTCGAAATCATGGTTTGGACAGGAAAATGCATTTGAGAAGACATCTGATAAGAAATTTTACAACATGAATATGGAATATATAATTGGAGTTCAATAGCATTAATTGTGATTAACGTTAATTGTGCACATGATTATACATTGGTCAAATTTAAAATAACTGTTATAATTATAGCTGTTGTCCGAGAAACAAACTGTAATGTGTTTGTTAATGGAATCTTTTATTAAAGTGTTAAATAATTTTAATTGTCAGCATACCGACTTATTCTATAAACTTTACAATACAATTTATAATAAAATTAATGATACTATAACATAAAGAATGTTTGTGTTGTTCAAAGCGTTAATTGTGTTTAGTGGTCAGAATAAAGAATTTTAATCATGCTTAATTAAATCAGTATTTTGTTGAACTTGATAATATAAGGATAAACTGCAACTAATTATCGAGATGCATATAATGAGTCGCAATTTTAAATGATGCGGCATTTGCTAATCCCTTTGATTCTTTAATTTGGTATTTGTCACACATCAGATAATTGCATTATGAGCAAATGAAAAGGCAATTAATCTATCATAATTTGATTGTTAGCCAATGATAAGTAAGTCCCTCCATTATTTTTTTATTTTTATTTTTTTTAATAATGCAAAATAGAACGTTCTGAGGAACAATTTTGATGAATTATTAATCGTAATGTTTTATTTACTACATTTGTATTTTATTTTAATGATTAATAGTACAAATAATGTTCGCCTAGGCGAACTAATAATGTCAAAATTCAGATTTTAGAAATCAAATCATGTGATTCCATTAGCATCTCAATATGCATAATTGTTTTGTGATTTACTCTCATTACCACATTCTGTTCAATTTCTCTGTAATTTATGTACGTCTAGAATTTATAACTCAGTCCATTGTATTTATTCTCGTCCAGCAAACAAACAAATATATCCTTCCTAAAGTGCATACTAGGGTAAGTTATGTTAAATGACATTACTATCGCAGTGAGTTACATGTTCTTTAATATTGTTACACTTATACACTATAGTTTCGTTTATATTTATACTACAACAGTCTAATTATTTTGACAGAGTTATTCTCCCTCATCAAAAATATATTCATCTAATTCATTTCTTTTCCTCATACTGTACGTATGTTACATACCTGAGAGAATAAAGTTCTGTTCTGTTCTAATAAAATTTATCTGTAAAGATGTGCCGTGATTTACTCGATTTAATTTTTTGCAAATAATTGGTCAGCTGAAAGTGACATAAAAGATGGAATTAATCCTGTACTTAAAGATATTTTTATAAGTGAAAATAGAACTGCTATAGCAAAATAGGGATGCTATAGCATCCTGAGCAAAATAACACGACGTTGTTGTTTTGAATATTTCTAATTCGCTTTGCTCAGACGAAAATATATTATCTACCGATCACTTTAAGTTATCTAACTTATGGAATTAAAAAATATCAAACTCTAAATCTTGGTTCTTAGGACAATGGTTTTGCATAGCTTGTACATGTCATACATAACAACTAAAATTCAAATTTCCGTTCAATATCTTCATGTTTAATCAAGTCAGGGATGCAGCATCCCTGATCAAGTTCGAGACACATCAAGATCGACTGTATTTCTTGTTCGAATGTTTCGTAGTCTGAAACATCGGATATAATATGCCAAAAACAAATTACATTTTGTAGGTGCATTACATAATCATTATAATCATGTTCAGTAATATAAACTCTGTCTTACTTATTTTACTATTCAAGCAGTGAAAACCTAGAATGAACATTACACAATCTGTCCACCCTATTATACATCTAAGAACCGCACGGAACGCACGTGTAAATAAACGCTTGTATGAACTTTAACACCCAAATAATAATTACATTGTATTACATATAAAAAACGCAGAATTTATCCCGAGGAAAAAGCATTTAACCTGCAACAAAGTCTTGAAAAACAACAATTCACATAGTTTTATTACATGAATATATATAAAGTACGAGTTGACCAAACTGCGTTACCAATAAATTATTTACTGTCAAATTACTAAATTAATTAAACCTGACATGAGTCTTTGTTCCAAAACAGGTTACAAACAAGTTTTAAAAAATACGTTCTTCAAAATTTATGCCGATACAAGCACATAATATATAACTACGGTACGTGTTGACTACGGTACGAGTTGACTACTGTACGAGTTGACCAAATTCATGTACGAGTTGACTACGGTACGTGTTAACTACGGTACGAGTTGACTGGAAAGCATCCCTGGACAGCCTGGAGATAATTGGCCGCATGTGTCCGTTTGAAGGAAAACAACCGTGACACAGACTAGTTTACCTGTTAGCATTTAAAGAACAAGTAACTTTGATGATGGAATGCAATGTCAATGCATATGTATCATCGTCAAACAAGTACCTACTACTGTCTAAACACTAAAACAGCTGAGTTTAACGAAATATAAATTTTCATTAATGATCCCAATAATACCGTGATACACTTATACGAGAGCTTCATAAAACACTTATCTCATATATTTAACATTTTATCGTAACGCGATATGCAATATCTTACCATACGTCTTTCGTTTTCAATTTTTTTCTTATTTTTTCTTGCGTCTTTGTTGTTGCTTTAAATGTGAACCGGTGTTTGCATAAAAACTACAATGAGATGTAAAAAGGTCAAACTTAGGTCAGCGGACAGTAAATTTTCGATATGAATTCTCTAATCAAGAGACTATAATTGTTTGATGTGATTGATCATTCAATATCATACATGCAAACATGAAACTAGATCGAGTAGAACTGAATCGAATGACCAATATGCCCAGGGATGCTATATTAACCCGTCTGATAGGCCGATCTTACAAAAGTAGAATGAACATATAGCCCAACCCCTTTGTACAATATGCGTATAGACTCAATATGACTCCGAAAAAATATGAAAAAAAAAAACTTCAATTGTTTGTCTTGTACATTTATGCAGAAAATTGTTATCTAGTTGAGCTTTAATGAAATTAAGAACACTTGCAAGTTTAAAAGTCATAAAGACCTATTCGATCTAGACAACTATATATACAGGTCGGTATATATATATATGTATATAACTTTCAAGAAAATCAGCCGAACTATACTTGTTAACTAGTGACCTTATGCAAGGATCTATCATATACATATACGTTACAGTATTATGCCATTGCATTAACTAATAAAAATTTGATCAAACCTGTCTTCAAAAAAGATTACCACAAATTGTAATTAACAATTAAAGGTCTGTATAGTAACAGCTACTGTAATTATATTCACGCAATATGATGTCCTTTTAAATTCAGATCAACATGGGTTCCACATCTAACCGTTATCTACATAGATAAACTTGATGTACTCAAAACAAAAATAGAAAAAAACATATACATTTACATTATCACAAAACGCACGAGACGATTTTAACGTGCACTAAAGCAACACGTTAATGTCAATGTGACTTAAACATGCGACATGTTCTATAAGTTTGTGATAAGTTAAATCAAATATTATATTGGCTTTTAACTTCATAGTTCATTACCGAATACATTAAATTATCATACATTTACGATACATGGTTACATATTATTAATTCTATAAAATGATAGAAAAAAGTGTAATGAAAATTTATGTGAAAAATACGATAAAAACATGTACATGTATAGTTGATAATACATGTACATTGTAAAAAATAATGTGAGATAAAAAAGCACCACGTAAGTATTGTGTTGATGTTGGATTTAATACAGTACAATTGAATATAAATGAAGATAATAGATCTGACTACAATGCAACCTCTCCTGAGCGGCCTTTCTTGAGCAACAACATCCCTTCAACAAAAGTATTATTTTTCCCCACAGCACAATTTAACTATATTTGTACATATATATATGTGTATTAATTCAACCTTTTTTTAGCAACAACCTCTCAATAACAACATAATATTGCTACTCCCAAATGATGTTGCTTTGGTGAGGTTGTACTGTATACTGTATAAAAAACAATTAGATAAGATATGAGTGTTTGCATGAATTATTTTGTTAAGATAATATATACTACAGTCAGCTAGTTTGAGTTTCTCAACAGAACACATTAGTTCAGTTTGAAATACGTATAATATGTACCACGCTCACTGATTGTTGAACAAATAAATTGGATATTAGATATAAGTCGGTAAATATAAACAGTACACTGTATACAAACGGTGACCCTAATCCGAAAAGTTGTAGGCTCCGAGGCAGGTCAGTACATAATCTATATCATATCAGTCTCGATTGTTACGAAGTGTTGCACCAATGGTCAAACTGGGTGTAGGGACAGACAATATGCTGTCGTAAGAGATATTTATATATAGAATTAGCTGAATGATAAGCAGCGAATGTATTGTACTGTTATAGCTAATTGTCGTCGATATTGACGTCAGAGTTGACATTGTTCTAGTTAGGTCCAAATGGGTGCGACCGACATATATCTCATTGAGATATTAAAACTGGGTTACTGGACAAGCTCCGTGTATCCCGGTCAAACTCATTTTGATGACATGACCAGACCGCTGGAATATGTCAATATTATATACCCCGTATCAGTACACAACATATCATGCACGTTTTAATATGGTTATCCGGTTGCCATGGTAGCAGCATAATAATCCAACGAATCATTTTATAAAACTATGCCATGCCGTTAAACGCAATTTCCACTAAATGTATGCACGGTTTCCACTAGTTTCCAAACCTGTTAAAAACATTTAGCATAACGAAAAGAGAAGCCGACCCACCAGGAAAACTTTTACAATGCTTGGTTTTATCTTTGCGTCACATACACGTATATACTATATGTAACAGTTCTGCGAGACGCAGTCCAAATACATTTGAACAAAAAACATAGAAGACACGTAATGCAGTATGATGTACTACTGTTTCATATCACGGTACTTACGTAAGTGCTCTTACTGACTGAATTGATACTTAAAATAAAATGGCACCAGCTGTCACCTCCTACCACGACCTTTCAATTCCATTGACGACAATTATTACATAAATACAACATAAGTCTACATCCATTGACGTCAATTACCAAAAGGGTCACATGGTCATGCAGTAAAGTTCGTAGATAAATAACGCTGCTTTCGTCAATGTCGGTATTGTTTTATGATATACATCGTCATACACGCACTAACCTCGTTGCACAAAGTTTAGAAAAAATGGAGTTTCAAACGTTTTTGTCTAGTGTTATATTTCTAATTATAGCAGGTACGTGTATATATTATTTATTGTACATGTAGCTGATGATTTTTACATACTAGTATATATGTATATCAAGTGGCTTCCCCGTGACAAAGTGGTTATTGTCTCTGTCTAGTTATCACTAGACTCCCAGAGCTGTGAGTTCGAATCCCAGCCAAGCTTAGTCACATTGCACATGTGAGGTAGCTCTGCAGCCATCATACAGTCAGTCGGTAGATCGATACACCTGGACCAACTTCCGAGACTGGCAAAGCCGCCAAATGGCGCGACGTTTAAAACCCCTAGAAAAATGCAATATTGAGGTTTTTCGAATGTTTGACATGAATGCTTTTAGACAAATTAGAACTTAGAACTCTGAGTTGTATCTAACTTATGTAATTAGAGACAGGTGAGTGAGCGAAACTGCGTACACTATATATTTGGAGACAGCATCGGAATGTTTGTGTTTTTTTAAATTATATGAAATATACCAGCCGTTTTATTATTTCAACCGATTTATTTATAAAAAAACTTACATAAAGTCTTTTAAAACTAGTTCTATGTGGATATTTTAGGATCATACTGTATGCCCGTAGAGAAGCGCTTCCTGGTTGATTGTAACGAACAGCTTAATTGTACAGATGTAGACGATGCTGATTCCATGATTTGTGGAACTGATGGGAATACATACCTAGGAAAATGTTTCCTGGAAATGAAAAACCAAGAACGTTTCTGCAAGTAAGTCGACAACTGGTTATTTATTTGTTATAATTACAATACATTAACTGCCATAAATAGACGAAGACAAAGAAAATATTAATCAACCAATCAGAATGTCATATTTGATTGACCAATTAAACAACTCGAAGTATCATTATATTGTGATTGAAAAAGACAGTAGTGTAAAACAGTTACTATGTGTCTTAGTTTTACTTTTTTGGAACTGCCTTGTTATAGCAACTACGATAGCATCAATGACTGTGTGCGTAACTTAACCGATATCTTATGAGAATCGAAATACATGAAAATTGAGTAATACATACCGATATCACATTTTATCACCCGCCACTAAATCTCATTGCAGATGGGTTTTCAACATTTATTTTTTGTTTAGACACAAACCGTAAGATCCATGTGAAGTTACATTGACCTTTAAGAAAGAAATTAACTCGACAATTGAATAACAAGCTTAAATGTGTTCTTTTCTGTTCCAGAGTTGGCAATTTCAATGAGATTGGGATTTCACACCACGGGAATTGTACTCAAGATGACTGAACCAACGACAATAAACCATATTGCGATTTGATCAAATACTTACTGCTTTGAGATTTGTCACGTGTGATTCTAACGATGTGTGAGAATACTAGTCTGGTAGACTCACGTTGAAGTTGTATGATCTCGCAGCTTGAAACATCGAGAGAATTGCTGAATGAATTGTTATGGAAGGCGGTAAAATATTCTACAGAATGACCGTAACCAAAATGAAACAGATCAACTTATCAGTGTACAGCATATTTACTGGATCTTTCAGATACATGTAGCAAACCTATTGTCTGTGTTCTCAAGAAATTGAACTTTTATAGTTGGTCGAATCTTTCAAAACATTACAGCCACGACTAAACTCGCTGCTTTCAACGACAAACGTTTGCTGAGATGATGAAACAATATATATAAATATTATCAAAATATGAGAAAGACTTTTACCAGGACAAGATCATAATCTAATGCTAAATTAACAACCGCAATAATAGGTGCAGTAGACTCTCTTTGACTCGAACTCGCCGGAACTGACGAAAGAAATCAGTTCGAGTTTTCCGGAGTTTCAGCCATCCGGAATCCAACTTAATTTACTACATGAGTTATTTCCATTATATTATTTGTATATCATCGTTTTAATTTTATTAATTAATTATATACTTTGATTGAAATGAAACTATACCTGCATAAATGTTTCACTATCTTCTAATTATAAGACAACACGATTATTTGCCTCGATGTTTTATCATGTTATTGTTGTTTATTTTGATGCTGATAGGGAAGTGTTTGCGACGACAACAACATATTGACTTGTATTATGTTTGTTATATTGTTTGTAAAACTTTGTATATACATGTATTGTTGAACTTATGATAAAGTCATGTATGAATTGTGCCTACATGTTTATCGCATAGACAAATAAATTGTTACATGTTTTTTTTTGGTTAATTGATATTTCCACACGAAATGAATTAACAACAATGAATATGCACGTATGTTTACATCCATCAGAATTACGTAGAGTACATTACAAGAAAACTGCAATAATTCAAACAAATATATAGGGAATATAAATGAAAGAAAATTATTTAAAAAACGCGTGCAAAAAGCACTGCCTTCCTTAAAGTAAAACAGACTCAAAATACCTTCGACCCGAACCCATCCACAAAAATAAGGGACTACATGTAAATATAATTCCCTCTATGTAATGGTTTACAGCAAGGTCGCAGGGAGGTGTCGGGCTTTAAACACATTTGACGGACAAACTTCACTCTTGGGGATATAAAATATTAACATACATGGTAACTATGTAAATGACAGATATATATGACAGACAGCACAATGTAAATCACAATATCACCAATAAACAACCATAACAAGTTGATTGCTCATGCTCCCGACCTGACGGAGTCACGCGCTTTGATGAACGTTAGGCTAGCACAGTGCGTGTATACATTTTGTATTTACCTGTGCAATGGCTTGTCTCACTGAGCTACAGTCATCAACATTTATCTTGTATCTGATTGTCCAAACTTGAGACCTCTTCATTTAAGTACGCACTTAAAAGATAAGTTCAAACTATGTACACACTTGAGTGATTAGTACAAAGGAACAAAAAAGCGAGAAATTGACCCTATAACCTGCTTGTACAAGACACAGACGTGTACGTTGTATCTCCTTGGTCCACGGACATCTTCATTACAAGGTCATTTAAATGTTAGGCCTGCAAATTATTGTTAACCTTAATTGTTTTGTGTTAGCTAAATTGTAGTAGATCGTTCGACTTACTAAATGATATCAAAAGTAAATCGAATATCTTACATTTGCTCATTTACATACGCTCAACGTTGAGCAATTATCAATAAACGAAATTATTTAATACGCCGCGCGAGTTTGATACTGCAACTTTCTCTTAGACAACAAATCACGATTTTGATTTTAAATCCGTGCATAAACACAAGATAATCTCAAAATCTGTGAGTATTTGAACAGGCGTATGATTAATCGGGGGATTTTGTAAATTTCAAAACGATCATGTGAAGTTGCGTAATATTCCATGTCATAACCAATAACAATCCTGTTGTTTAAGGTTTTTAATAACTCACGTGACTCATATTTTGTTGTTTTTTCTGATTTTTGATTGGTCGCTGTTATTTGTAAATGACACACCTCCGTATCTGGAACTGTCGTACCCGTACGCGAGGTGAATGTACTCGTTGTTGATGCAAACAGCAAGGTGAATTTTGAAAACATTTATCACAATCCACTGATGGCAATATGAAACAGTCATGACGTCTTTTAACACACCTTTGAGTAATTTAGATTATCACAAGTTGAAAAAAAATGTAATTGATATACTAGGATAAATAATCGACCAATCTAGACTGTATACGTGAGCCAGCAGTTCAGAAATATTTAAATAAATGATCTTATAAATTTATAAATTAGATTTTAATTTGGCGAGATTTATGTAGGGATTCAAATGATAAGACTATGTGAAGGTTGTTTTTAATGGATTTTAATAGATTGTCATGGATTGAAATTCGCCCTTTTCAGAATGTTTGTCTAACCTTGGCGCTATGCACGGCTATGTATCGAACTGAAATATGTGCCCTAAAAACAATTTATTCAAAGAATGTCCAGCCTTAACAATGGAAGATGTCTCTAGGTGTACACCGCGGTAGAACGACCGACCTTCCTCAGTACTACCTTGCAAGCTTCCTCCCATGAGGAATTATTTACTATTCAGTTCCATGCAATCCTAAATAACACTGCAAAATGCAAATAACATTACAATCTGTCAAGTGTGTAAATGAAATATATATGAAAAATTAAATCTAAAATTATAATTAAGATTCAGTTTTATCCGCGAACTGATGAGCGATTTATATGTTAAACTAATTTATCTATTGTTTATTTTTACAAATTTCATTGACGTGAAAACCATTGTGTACTGAGGTCAACTTGTCCGATTTCTTTCGAATTTATAATGCGGAATAAACCAGATTAATCCCTTTTATGAACTTTTCAAAGTCATTCAAAAACAGGGGATAATAGTGTACTTTAATATTATAGGATATTGAATTCAATATTTTGTAGAAAAGTCTGCCCCGGGAACGGTTTGATTATACATCCGTTGTTATCACATGTCCTGTGGTTGATACTCACACATGAGGCTTAAACTCGCGTCTCTATAAACCTTAAAACCTGTTATCTTAATTCCCGGTCAGAAGTGATGCCAAATATAGGCTAGGTAGTAAGTGACTTGGGACTCGTTGTCAAATATTGTGATTATTGCTTTGATATGCTGCTAATCATAATTTATTGACGTCAATTGTGGTGACAATCAATTAGATTAGAGATAAAACCCTCGAGTTAACGAGGTCCCTATTTACTTGTCAGGAAATGATAGATAAGGCGTGGCTTGTAGCTCCATAAAAAGGAAAGCAGGCAAAGGTTCACATTATTATCTGACTGACTATCATACACACAAAATGGAAGCTCATGCTGTAGTTTGTGGAATTGTTGTACTGATGTTTGCTGGTAAGAATTGATTCGTTTTATCAAAACTTTGCAGGATTAATTTAGAGTTTAAACTACCGACACCATTCACAATAATTGTATATTGCATGGTTGGTGTAGGTAAATGCTTTATTGGATCTATTTGAGAAATCTGTAAAGAAGCAGTTAATGAAAAGGAAAATTAAATCACATGTTTTTTGCGATATTAATTTTAGATAATATACAAATGTAAATGCTTTTTTTACTTTTCTAACAACTAATTTAATTTTCTAATTAGCCTTATAATGAAATTCTTATCTTAATATATAACCAAATTATTGAATATATATCTCTTCAAACATTCTGTATACTTAAACATGTATATTCAAATCAATAAACATTTTACACATAGTTGCTATATAGTTACATTTTTTTTTCTTCAGGCATATTATGTGCGCCAACAAAAAAGGGACTTTTTGACTTCGTTTGTGACGAGGAAGTCAACTGTACGGATAAAATTGTTCCTGTCTGCGGATCTGATGGAAATACTTATGACAACGACTGTGAATTGGGCTTGAAGAACCAATATCGTTATTGCATGTAAGCACATAAAAGCATTATCCTTCTAATAGCACTGCAATAAATGTCAGATAATACTCAGTAAAACTTTCTTTGAAATAATTACACGTTTTGGCAATTAATTTGCATCATTGTTATCAAGTTTAACAAGAAATATTTATGTATTTAATATATTTGACTATCAGTAAGTGATCAGATAGGGCGTGAGTCGTGTCTTTTTATTGTCGAATGTTTATAAAAGATATATTTGATAAAATAATGATATTATCTACAGCAAATGTATAACATTATATATTATTGCAAATTACATTTGTTGTTAATTAATTTCAGATTAGGAGACTTTAACAGGATTGTCAAAGTTAGCGATGGCAACTGCTCGAACTCAAAGCCCTGAAATAAAACCTGACCTACACTGTACAGAACTTAACTAGTTGTTTGGGATCAGTGCTTTTTACGATGCTGGACATTTGAACGGACATTGCACCGCGTAGACAGAGATGTAGCGTAGACAACTTTCTTCTGACCTTTAATTCATTTTATTGAATGGACACGAACACTTAAACGATCTGTTGAACGTGCGCATGCGCCTATATGTTATAATCATATTAGATCATTAGATATTTTGCAATTAGATCACGGCTTCGTTTTTATAATACCATTCCAATATTCCACGCTTTGTTCAGAATTTGTTGCAACAAGAATTTTACTTGATTTGCTACCAAACATCGATCATTAGTATAGATGTTTTGCTCAAGAAGGTTTTTTCGGGCACTAAAAGTGTTAAGACGGAGGACGGGACTTGGCGACAGTCGCCATGACTTGATAGTGTGTGTGTATATACTCGTACATGTATTGTGCAATACTAAATCATTTCTCGTAGTGGTAGGTACATTAAAAAGTAATGTACTTACATACGAAAATATTGTTTTACAATATTCTAAATGTTTGTAAAATAAAGACAATTCTGTTTTATTTATTACACCATGTTACATAAAATAAACATTATATAAAGTCAAACTTGAGTCCTGTGAATTTTGATTTGCTTTTAACATAATCAGCGTTTTTATGTGTGTCTTTGTTCCACATGTTTAGTGTGGCTGTACACAGTCTCTAACTGGGTATGCTTAAATATCCCTGTTTGTGGTAACCTCAAGGAGGGTCGATCAATATCAACTATCAGCCTATGGAAATGAAGCAATTGTACACCTAGACAAACAGTAATTATTATGAGAAAAAATTTGCAATGATTGCTGATAATCAGCAGTAAACAATTAAATATGTTGATAATATTTAATAGCAACAATATGAAAATATAAATCCAGCAATTGTAACACCAGAATTTAAACAAATCATTGAAGTACAAGGGTGAACATTGGTGTTTACCCTCAAGTCAGCACAGCTGTCATGTGACTGTTTACAAGTCAATGCTCTTATTTGATCCAGCTTGGAACAAATTCATACTTATTAAAGCAGCCGTAAACGAAAAAATATTTGATGGATAGTCAAATAAAACACGCTAGTATAAGCTAAACTAAGTGTTGCATTTGTTCAAATTATATAAACGAAGGTATACACACAGATCTTTCTCGCAAGTCCAACCGACTTGATGAAGAGACACTTTTCACTGATGTTTAATGTCGCAACGTCCGTCCGGGACACTCGGCGACCTTCCAACTTGAACGGTGTGGGGGGAGACCTAAGGCTTACACCTGGGTAGTAACACCGACCTTCTGTAAGCTAGCTGGTCAACTCTTTCATAAGTGAAATGTGGTAACGAGTGGGATTCGAACTCCTAGCAGCGAGAGATGTGATTGACACTAGCACTTCAATGACATACATGGATATACAGTATACATACATTAAACACACATTCATACAAAAGTCATACATATTTACAACATCTTACCTCAATCACGCGGACAATCGGCTGGACCGTGTCCGTCACAATTTGGAATAAATGTGTTTTTATACCATTTTTTCGTGTGTATTTTTTTATTTATACAGGCTATATTCATCATACAAACAATGAAACTTGCTACCATGGATACAACGCCTTTTGTACACAAAGGACGACGAACTATTGAAACATTTATCGTTTGCCATGTTGTTTTGTAATCAATAAAAAAAACACCATATTCCGCTATGAAGATATATTTCATTTTAAAGGTTGTAAATTGTATAACAAAAGGGGGACATTTCACAATAAACACTTTTAATAACCAATATGGACTGCACGTGATTGCCGGTTATACATGCATAAACACACACCATTGTCCGTTTAATAGAGAGATAAAAATAATAAATCACCTTATGGTATATTTGCATGAACATTACGTTCTGTGAATATCAACGGAAAATAAACTTATTTACTTGTGAGTATCTATAATCAAGTATTCGAACAATTATCAGAGAACACTTGTGAATTTAAGGTGAATACAAATGTATATAATTCATACAATATACACTTTGGGTTATTGTCAGTAAGCTTTTCATGGATTGGTTCTAGTATTTGAGCTAAAACAGCGCATTTTCTCATGAGAAAATCATAATGCCAAAACGTTGTCGAAACAATTTATTAAAACATACCGTTAAGTTGGATAAGTCAAAACGAAGTATTACATGTGTCTTGCGTTGGCGCGAAATGGTTTTGTTGTCTAGGCATGAAGAACATTTTTTTGACTTTTTCGGGAGGGGTTGGTATGTTCTATTCAGACACTAGCAATCCCGTTGGATCTAAATGGTACAGTTAGAGACCCGCCCAGATACAGGATGGTCACTTGTTTAATAGGTTTTTAAACACATATCCTATGGTATCCACGCATAATAACAAATTAGGTATATAACAAAGATAACAAAGTCCCATTGATAATAGACTCATACCGTTCTACTAATAAATTGTACCAAACCCTAAACTTGCCCAAAGTATTCCGAGCCTTAATCATATCAAAATGATAACGTTTAATTTTGTTTCCCCAATCAATGTAAAGAACTAATTCTTGATATCATTGAGCTAGGTAACTTTAGAGTGTGAAATTAATTATCTCCATATAACAAAAATACTCAAATGTACTGACAGTTGTCGGACGTCTGTACTATAGCCTAGAACTGTTCAACGTACATCAAAGCCATAGAGAATAATATATATTTTTGGTTTGCCGATTTTTTTGTGATTATAATTATTTTAGGGCAATTCCATTGACGTCAATTGTGTCTCTGTGCCACTAAATAAAGATAAAATGTCCGTAAGTCTGACTGTTGTTCCACATTATATGTTCACATTCAAATCACACACCGACGATGCACGTCAATGCAATACGTGTTTAAACTTAGTAATTATTGTAAATAAAACCAACTGTTTTCATAATGAAAACTCATTGTTTTATATTTGGAATAACCTGGTGTTTAGTCTCAGGTAATTAGCTTTCATATAATTATTTATCTGATTATGTAATTATTTTGTTTCATTTTGTTACCCATGCAAAATGTTTGTTATATATCTGGGAAAATAAATTATTTGTTCTGTTCTGCTCTGGTTTTCCGGTTAATATATAATAAATAAAATACATCAACCTTAATTATTTTTAAATTTGCAATTTAAAGTTACTTTATGTGATTTTTCGTGACATCTTATGCCATTGTACAGATAAACGGCAAATAAAGAGAACGAATACATGATATATCAATGCATGTTCTCTCAAATGATTTGAATGTCCCTGAACAATGTTATGGACGTATTATTATCTTATTTACATGCTGAGTAATTTTTATCATCTGATTTTGCTTTTATCAAAGCAAAAATACATAGTCAATTTTAGACTTGAACATAATCACTGTTTAAACAGAACATGTTTGTGTATCTGTATTTTATTTCAAAGTCACGTGGTTTTGTCAATCAATTCTACGCGACATGATTAAATCCGTTCTACATTTTTTATTTTCTTAATTTTGGTTCTTTCTACAAAAACTGCAAAACGTATGATATTCAATACCTGGCATCAATCATTTATTATTATTAACAAAAATTAGGTACGTGAACATATTCAAGTATTCAAGACAAACATAAAATAAAAAGAAATAAAATATTTTTTACTGAATGTGACAAATATAATTATTAAGTTATTGCTCTGATCATCATATCAATTTTTATATGAAAAATAATTATTTTATGAAAATTAATCATTATATAAAAAAACATTTTATAAAAAATAACCTTTTTATAGAAATAAAATCATTTAAAAAAAAAAAAAAAAATGCAATAAAGATAGTCATTTTATTAAAAACAGTAATATATTAAGAATAGTCATTTTCACCGGGGTGTTCCTCAATCGATGCACATCTCATTTGAAATGTTGTCAAATCACCATGGATTTTCGTAACAAGTTAAAACCCAGTGAAAAAAACACCACCGATGACTATATAAGTTTTGTATTATTGCATTCAGGCTCAGTGTTGATGGACAGTGGTTTTCTGCTGGAGATAGACTGTGATAAAGTACTTAATTGTACGGACCTGGATCCGGTGTGTGGTAGTGACCGAACAACGTATGATAGTCAGTGTCATTTAGAGCTTGAAAACCAACAACGGTATTGTGTGTAAGTGATTTTATGTACTAAGATTTAAGTCCTTCCTGAAATACAATGCACATTAACATAATTGCCAATTAAGGCTGTTCGATCTGTTGTTGTTACGCTGGAAATCATGTTAGTTTTTCTCTGCATACCCTTCACACTTCGGATGTAGGTTATCTTTGAGCTTTGGATTTTGCAGTTAGAGTCTGCACCAAAAAGTGTTGGTCGAGCAAACAGAACTCGACTGTTATTTCTGGCCATATCAGAAAATTTCCCATCAGAATTACAGTAGGACTTATTTTTATGATTTCAAGCAAGTACAAGCTAGGCGCTTAGTCAATGATTGTTTTAAATTATTCAACTCATTCATTTTCTTTGACTCATAGATATATTTATTTCATAATATACAATGTGTTAACATGGCATAGACCAATAAAACATACATATAACAAGATAACAACATGTATGAATTTATGAAAAGCCATATCAAACAACATTGTATATCAAGGATAACACGTACAAAACAGAATTAAAATAATCCCATTTTTGTTGGTTTTAGAGTTGGTGATTTCGACAAGATTTCTCTGGACCACGCAGGACAATGTGAAGACAAGCACCATTAATAAGCTACAATTTGTGTAAAGAGTAAGACTGTATAAACTGAGCGCGGAACAATATTTTAAATGAACGTGTTAGTCTTTCATTTCTGTTAACTAGTGATCTCTTATACACATGTTAAATATTTGTAATAAATAGTGTGTTTTTATCAACTTAACAGAAAAATAATGTTTTTGACTTTTTACCTGTTTTGCTGTGGGCAGCGATTTGTGGATATACCAAGCCCGAGAGAATCAAAGTACTGAAAACTGAACGTACTGCACAGGAAATAGTTCAGCATGGCGGGTGTAGATGAGGGTAGTACTTTGGTCCGCATTAAATTCATGCGCATGAGCGAGTGACAGCAATAGAAAATTAAGCTATCGTTCAGTTTCCAAAAATCAAGAGGTGTCTTAGGCCTAACGGAAGACGGGAGTCTAGCTAGTACTGGTTCTTCCCAGGAACGATGGTTAGGTGCATGAACTGTCTGCCTCATATGCCTCTGACTGTTGAAAACACATATTCCGTCAGAAAATGTTTGATTTGAGACTTTTGTGTTGTATTGAGATAAATCTCTTCTATATGTCGACCATGTGATCCTATTAATGTGGGTGGGGGTATCATTTCGCCATGCAGACACTTCACAAGTATTGCACGTTTTGTATCGTCGATTGTAGTGCAAAATAAAGCTATCAAATTATTGTTATTAATCTACTGGTACAAATTGTATGTAATGTTCATATTGTTAAAAGTTCATGTTAACGCAATTTAAATGTATAGATTCTATGTATATTATATCGAATGTTTTTCATTACATATTTATGTTGATATTTTGTTATGTGAATAATGTAATATTGTTTTATTACAGAAATAAAATATAGTACTGTATATGTTGATTTGTTCCATATGATTATTGTTCACCTTTTCTATTACATGCACATTTATAAAGTTTAAGTTTATCCGGCACCATAATTATGGGATTAGAATTCATGATTAAGTGATATTTTTCTACACCCAGTATTTTGATTTTCTTATCATTAATGCATACAACATATGGATTTGTTTGATATTTGTAGTACACGTGTACTCAGTTTCTTGACTTAATTTTTATCTTTCTTTTTTCTTTTCGATATTCTTTGAAATATAAGTACATGCGTATCTAGTCCTGTATGTCACCGTGCAACAGAGGAAACGGATTTCAATAAAAATTATGAAAATAACCTTAAAATGTACAAACACGATAATTATAAGAGTGATGACCAGTTACAAGCACCATGCATGTCCTGGGTCCGAGGTTATAAATATTGAGATCAGTCTCAAATCTCAGATTTTTTAGTTTGATATTAATGAAATGACTACGGTAAAATCATAATGATACTAATCATACATTTTCTATCGGTATTATTACTCTGAATATGTATTTAAACATTTTAACACTAATAAGTAGTTCATCCAGAATTCATCGAGTATGGAATTGAAAATTGAGATCTGAGTCAGTTCTTAAGTTTTATAGCCTCGGACCAGACACAGAGGTTATAAAACTTCAGTTCTCAATGCCGTTCGCAAAGTATTATGGTTGAAAATATTCAGATGCTTTATTAATAACGCTTAAATGTGCAAGTCGATTATGTTGGCGCACTAATTAATAATATATCAATAATATCATTATTGTGTGATCATAAACTAATTTAAAAGCATTAAAGGACACTATATTAGATTTGAGCTCAGAGCCAATTCTCAAGCTCTATAATCTCAGGTACTGAACTCCAAGGTCCGAAGATATAAAACTTGAGATCGGTCTTGCATCTCAAATTCCATTTAGTCATCGTGTTATTTCAGGACACTAGGTACAGTTGACACAGTATAAGTAAGGCATTTTGATTTATTGACTCGTGCACAAAAAACTGTTTTACAGCCATACACATACATAAACTATTTAATTACTAGTAACTTAAATCTAACATAAAAATACAAATTTGAGATTCGAACTCGGAGATTAGTCGCAAGCATATTTTCAAGGAATCAACAGCTAAGACCATGTCTCTTTATATGATAAGGTTGGCAGTTGCTTGTGGAGGATAAAAGTCTAGTAGTAGCAAAGGGGTTTGTCACGAAAAAAAATCTTTTTTCCCCTAGTAACCCGTATATATATGTACTGTATACAGAATAGAAACGATGGTTATGTAAACTGTCCGCCTCGATCGTGTGAACCTGAATGTTGAAAAGGGGCGTAAAGCTCAAATTACAAACAAACAAACAAACATACAATGACAGTTGACCCTACACCTAACCAGAAACCACGAGCTATTTATCAGCACTATCATTCCCTAGTTAAATTCCAGTTTGAGACTGGCCGTTTTATACTGACCGATAAATTGTGTATATGTTTAACAAACTATAGCACTTACCGTGTCCTTAAATGGACATTATTAGGTGATTGTATCGTAAGATTAGGTACAAACAATTGGAAACAAATGTAGATTTCACACCGTATTGACGTCAATGCTGGATAATAATTAGCTCTTCAAAAGATCATCTTTGAAATTTTGAATGAGTTTCCTCCTCATACGTAACAACAATTGGGTCTATCAAGATAAAACACTTATTACTCGATATGGTATCATAAAGTGACTAATTCTCACCTAAGTTTTACCCTAATTTGAACTTGTACAAACTGTTCTGATTTGATTCAAACCGCAACAAAGATTATGATGTTGACCTATTAAGCCTTGATGTTACTATTGAACAATCACAATACACCTTTCTGATAATGTCAATCAACATTTTGATGTTACACCTGTGTGAGAACTAAGGCTTGAAATGAGTTATATATACTGGAGTGTCTTCGATCGTTACATAGAAAATCTTAAGTTCATTCCTTAAATGCAGTCCAGCCTGTGAACAAGGGCTACTTTATGGAAAGGCATGTCGTGGCATTCATTGACAAGTGACCTTTGTTCGGAGGTCATTTTGTTTTAGATATTTAAAAAAAGCCTTTATTCATTGAATGGCCTTTATTCGGAGGTGACCGCTAAACCCAGTTCTGACTGTATGTCCCTCGTTGTACGTGTGAGGTGCCGTTAATTATACTCTCTGGGAATTTATTTAGGTTTCTTTAAGGGGTATGTATTTTACAATGTTACCTTGGTAACAAACCGTTGGTTTGATCAGCAGTTAATATAAATACAAATGAAAGATTGATATGCAAGTGTCTTGGCATTTAGTTGTGTACGTGTTACCTCGGTCCCAAAATTGTGTAGTTGTTTGAAACCCTCAGACATACGTGTATAACCGATGTCTAAAAACAAGACAATCTTTGAATTGGTCGTTCACACATTCTACATATACATGCAAAAATATATACTGTGGTTGCATTTTATTTCGTTGGTACTAAATTTTGTGCAATTGCCATAACCGGTCTTTGTGAAAACATAAATTCATGGACAAGCTCATCCATGTTTTACATGTTACACGAACATTCCTGAAACAATGTACCACAGTATGTAGTGGGCAGGTACCCAAAGTCATCAATAACTGGTTCCTGTGATATAAATACATTTTTGCTTTACGTTTAAATCCATCCAACTTAATAATTATACTTACTTGGAAGTTACTTCATATTATACTACTTACTAGTAATAATTTTTATCAAGAAAAACAAACATTTCTGAAAATAATTAATTTATAAATAACCAGGCATTTATACCTAAATATTAAAATTTAAATACATTATAAATAATTAAAAATCCAACAACTACCATCTGAGGACTTATGACGCTTCTTTGTTGTACTTGAATGCTCAGTTGGGCTGTTCTCTGTTGTCTGACTGCAAACCACAGGGAGAGAATCATTCACACAATGTAGCCCTGTAAAAATGTTGACATACGAAATGTGTTAAAATAAATGACACTGAATATAACAATGTCTCTCTTTACGTGTATCTACAAGATCAACAAGTGAAATAAGCAATTTCTGACAATAATTTTTAATTAATAAAATGTGTATGTTATAGTGTTCGTTGTAATTTTTGCTGTCTATGTCGTAATTTTTTTTATCAGTACTGAATAACCCCTACCACTCACACAAAACCCATCAGTTTTGAGTTGGTCCGACTGAATCTGGACCCTTTTGTTTCTAAGAATTTTAAGACAAAAAAGATGACATCAGCCTAAAGGAGGAAGAATCACACCCACGTAAAGCATAAATTAAACTATATAAAGATATTATTACTAGCTCGACTTCACAAAGAATATGGGGAACTATATATATTTGCCTCGGTTCTTACGTGGTTAAGTTGTGCATGCAAGTTATCATCATACACATGTCTCAGTAAGTTGCATGTGAGCGACTTCTAATGGGATAGAAACATAATATAAATGTCCAGGAGTATCAGACAAACAAGTTAGGTAACTCAATCCATAAGATTGTAAGTACCCCTACTGTCTTCTGTGGTTAAAAATATGAAATTATATGATAATATTGTCTGTTACACTTTTACAGTATGATATTTGTTATTTTATGTTATTTTAGCGATTTAATTCAATGCCGATCACGTAGTGGTAGGGGAAGGAACTCCAGACTAGGGAAGATCTGACATCTTTATCGACAGACAAAAGCCACTGGAGGTTCAATTTTACTGTTTTTATGAGTATGCTTTCCAATAGGATTTATTTACCTCTACAAACTGTCATTTACAAATATATTCATAAAGAAAAATAACAATGTGTATTTATTTTTTATTGTAGAAACAATTATTCAGTGAACAAAGAAAGGAATTGGGAAGAGATGGGATTTGAACCTTGTGGCCCAAGATAAAAAATTATTAAAATTGATAACACTACTAGAAATGTGTCCGTAGGACACGGATGCCCCCGCCAGTTCACACTGGACACAGAAATGAGTGTTGTGTGGCAAATATGTGAATACAACATAGAGCAGGTTGCTTGGGTAGTGGGAGGTATAAAGATCACCTAAGGGTGGTAAACACACACAACTACATGTACATTCACTATTTAAATGTAAGGAATGAACATTAATATATAAGTGTCCACTGTGACCTTGACCTTTGAGTAAGCGACACAGTTTTTGGGCATGAAACGTTGTCTAAATATGATGAACATTTGTGCCAATTTATTTCAAAATCCCATCATGCATGACAAACTTATAAGCTGGACACGAACATACACTTTCACTATATCCATGATATATAACTTTTAACGTCCCCTGTGACCTTGACCTTTGAGCAAGTGACGCAGTTGATGCGCAGGACACCTCGTCTAAATATGATGAACATTTGTGCCAGTTTATTTCAAAATCCCAGCATGCATGACAGAGTTATAAGCCGGACACAAACATATACACACAATGCTTTAATTGTTCACTGTGACCTTGACCTTTGAGCAAGCAACACAGTTTTTGCTCATGACACGTCGTCTTGATGAACATTTGTGCCAATTTACATCAAAATCCGATCATGCATGACAGAGTCATAAGCCGGACACAAACATATACATATAATGCTTTAAGTGTCCACTGTGACCTTGACCTTTGAGCAAGCGACACAGTTATTGCTAGTGACACGTTGTCTTGATATGATGTTAATTTGTGCCAATTTATTTTAAATCCCATCATGCATGACAGAGTTATAAGCCAAACACGAACTTATACATATAATGCTTTGTCAACTGTGACCTTGACCTTTGAGCAAGCGACACAGTCATTGCGCATGACACATCGTCTTGTTATGATGAACATTTGTACCAATTTATTTCAAAATCCAATCATGCATGACAGAGTTATAAGCCAGACACTAGTCTGGTTCCCGGACGTGCTCTACAATTACGTCAGGCAAAGCTCAATAATGGCGGCCTTCAGTGGTAATGTACAGGCAACGGAATATTTTTATTTTGACTGACAATTTGTGATGTTATGCCTAATCTTAATTGTTTATGTACAACTATTGTAACAGCGGTGAGATATTTTAATGATCATTCTTATTTGTTGATATATATACTTTCATGAAGTAGCTATAATTCGTCGTGAGTCTTTATAGTTTCCAAAAATAAATCGTTTGTGAAAAAACGGACATCTATGATATATATTATACAAATAGGATTCATTTCCAATCCTCATAAGCACTTGATCACTTGATATAAGAAAATACCCATACTTTAGAATGTACAGTGGTCGCCGCCATTATTGCGCTTTGCCTGACCCGATAACATAGTGTAAGGGGAAGAAACTCCAGACTAGTATAAACAATGCACAGGCAGAAATTGAGAATTTTCATTTTTGGCAAATTGATTATGCCTATGACAATTTCACATGTTTTTGTGTCAATGTCATTCTTGCATATAATACTGCTCTCTAAATTCAATTATGATACCCAGTAGACTTTTAGTTTTAAAATCGAGATCAGCATCAAGGATCAAGCACAATTAATCATGTGGAGTCAAAAACAAACATAGCTAGTATCAACAAAGTATACAAAACTATATCCCCCCCCCAAAAAAAATGTTGCAGCACAAAAATGTACCTTAAATAGTTGATGTTCAAGGAACATTTACAATGATTATCAGTTTGTGACTTAATTAACAATCAACAAAGATGTAAAAAGTTGTATCTGCTATAATAAACACATGACTTAATTTAAAACTGAATCAAACTTATATGTTACTTATATGTAAGGGAAATGTTTCACTCAATTATAAATTCATATATTAATGATACAGAATGAATGAATTGAATAAAGGTGATTACAAAATTTGTCTTATTGAAGATATTTCTCTAACCAAGTTGTTTGTTATCCATTGTTGTGTTGAAAGATTTCACAGTAAACCATACCTACATCCAAGATTGTATCCTGTATCACCTACAAAAACATAAGATAAAAAATTAAACAGAAATAACTTCATACTGGTATCTACAGTACAATAGACGTTAGTTAGTGTTTCTTTGTTTTATTGACATTATATCAGAAATCAACAACTTCTAGAACATTATGATTTAAGAAATATAAGAACACTACAGACACAACAAGATGCTGAGACTCCAGTGTGTTCATTCATTGCATATACCCTTGCGGCATGCTTCTCAAGAAAGGTCCATTTGAACAAATCTGAGTCCAAATAATGTCAAGGTCAAAGTGAGGTGATTGATGTGGGTAGATTAAGAATGTCATAGGCAACAACTGAATAAGTATTCAAGTGTTCTAGTAATTAAGCAGTGTTGGTGCTAGATGAAATGGTAAAAACTACTTATCCTTGTAAGCACGGACAGGGCAATCACCATTATTATGCCTCCTGCATCATACATACATGTAACTAAGCAATTAACTGGATAAATGTGTATGTGAATGATAAGTGTATATAACTATGTAAGTAACTGACTAAGTATTCAGGTGTTCTCGTACGGATGGACAAAAGGATGGAAGGACAGACAGGACAATCACTATATGTCTCCTGCATTATAGATGCTGGAGGTATAAAAAGCTACATCATAGACTTCTTACATACTAGGTTGACATCTGCTGGTACAGTGTGATTTTATTAACTTGTTGAAGCTGAACTAGAACTATCACTAAAGGTGATGAATACCCCAAGATGCCACCTTGACACAGTTATTGTTACATTTTACAAAGGCAAATATGACGCATTTTCATTTTTTAATACCTGCAAATTGTTGCTTAGAAAATATCCTGACCAATTTCTGATTATACATTACATAAAACAAGAGGGCCAAGATGGCCCTATATCGCTCACATGACAATCACTGTTCACTCATTAAAACATTGTTTTGAACCGGTAACCTAGTTTTTGACCCCAGACCACCTATGTTCGAATTTGTCTTACATATCATTAAGACAAACAGTCTGACTAGGTTTGGTGAAGATATGATCAAAATTTGACATCTACAGTGTTAATAAGGTTTTCCTAAGATTTGACCTTGTGACCTGGTTTTTGACCCTATGTTACCCATATTTGAACTTGTCCTTAATATCATTAAGACTAACAATCTGACAAGGTTTGCCTTTGTGACATGTGAGCTAAAAAACAACTGGTTATTGCATTGACAACTTGGCTTACTTTTTATAACTTCTGTGAAGTTTCATTGAATTCCTAAGAGTAGTTGCTGAGAAATTGTCAGGCCAAATTGTGTTTACAGACGCACAAACTGTCAGACCGTCAAGCGTGAATCCAATATAGCCCCCATATACACATATTTAATATCTGGGTGTATAATAATTTCATGGTCGCTGAATGTGATTATTTTTAGCTTCTTACTACAGTTGATAGTATTTGTTTTATTTTACTGTTAGGGAATGTTCCATTCTGCATGTTTACATAATATTATGTTGCATATCATTAAATACATGCACATTTGACGAACCTTACCAAAGCTAAAACTAAATGCAAGCATTGACCATGAAATTTTGTAGCTTTGACAGTTTAATAAAATCACACAATATCTGGCTTTAAATTTTGATTATCAATTAACCAAGATCAAAACAACAACATGAGGGTTGATTATTTTCAACCGTTAGCAACAAGTTTTTGAATGTCCAGTTCAAATAGAAACAATCATTGGCTTCAAGCTTAATCTTTTTTATAAATAATGCAGAACTTAAAGTTCCAGGCTTCACAATATTGTTTTTTTAAGAATATCTTTAAATAGTTTTCCTTGGTTCAATACTGTCAGATAGTGATGTCAGTCATGAACTAATTAATGTCTGTGTTTAGTCATTATAATCTCATCAAAATTCAGATCATATATAATACATATTATTTACCTACCAACAACTGGTCAAAAGATTTTCTTGGTAACTGCAGAATATTTTTCTTGGATTGTCTAGAAAATAGATAGAGAGCATTCAATAAACAGTGAACAAGCAGAAAATCACATCACAGTTGCATTATAGTAGAGCAGCATAGCAAGACCAGTTGCCAAATCTTTGTTGTATCAAAAACTGGTTGCCAAATCTTTGATGTATCAAAAACAGGTTCCCAAATCTTTGTTGTATCAAAACCTGGTTGCCAAATCTATATTGTATCAACGTTTGGTTCCCAAATATTTGTTGTATCAAAGACAGGGTTCAAAATCTTAATTGTACCACAGTATTATTGGAAACAGAATGATAGACAGCTTTCTATAGCTGTTACTAGCTAGATGCCCATGAATTTTGATGCGGACCAAAGTACTATATTTTACTACATCCACAATGCAGTTGTTGAACTAGATGGTCATTTTTTCAGAAGTCAATGCACAATAAAGAAATTTTGCATGAACATCCTTTAAGGTATTGGCTAAAGCAGAAATGATATATTCAAATGATATTTCCATGGAAATCACTAAAAAAGTGCCACCTAGCGGAGCGGTATGTTTTTTGTTGATTTTCGGATTCATTCCTTCATTGCTCCATTAATTTTGTATATTAAGTTATGCAATTTATATAACTGCAATGCTGAATCATTTCCAAATCCGAAAAATACAAGAATGTTACATTTTGCCGTCAATAAATCTTAAAAGACACCAATCAAACTATGCAGGGGTGGCAATTTACAATATGCCAAAAAATGAGACATTAATCTCTCATTCGCATCAATACTGAAAAAACATCCTAATGAATTTTTTTTAAAATGCAGTACAGATTCTTTAAACAATTTGAAAGACTTGAAAAAAATAACATATGGTCACGGACTTTGTTTTGCAACAATGAAACTTATTTAAACCCGTATTGGAAACCCCTGCTACACACCTTAAATGGAACCCTATCTCCTAACCCACCTATGTGGATGAAAAATATGAAAGCAAGGACTTATATACATACACAGATTCGCAACTTCAGTATTTACAGTCTGAAATGCACTTAGAATTTCTGAATAAAACACATTTAGTTTCTGTATACAAAAAAAAAGAGTTTAAAAAATGACATGAAAAAAGTTGCACTTTCTACACTTATATTTATTTTTTGGTTACAGCTGTCGAATATCGCAATGGATCGTGGGATTGCCTATCGATATTGTTTTAGCTATTTTTAGCAGTTGTGAATACATTTATGTATCTATGTCCTTAATGAAAGTAAAACATTTTCTCACGAAAATTAACTCTCTAAGTGTATGCAGAAATATATCTCCATACAATAGCAATAAGAATTTACAGCACAACCTCCCTACAACAGTTGCCAATGGGAATGACAAGGATGGCTATTGTAAGGAGGTGGCTGTTGTTGAGGTGAGTGAAAATAGAGTAAAACATCAATCTAGGTTGCTAGTATACTGGCTGTAATAAGGAGGTGGCTGTTGTTTGGAGGTGACCATTCATGGAGGTAACACTATATACATTAAAGAAAACTACTACGTACAATAAAACTACCTCTTGATTTCCTCCTTGTAATATCTGATCTTTAGTTCACATTATCATCTTATTGTTTTATCTTCATTAGAATGGTAATCTTCTTCAATGAAGAACTGGGTTGTTTTGTTTCCATGGATACTGGTGAAGGTCCAGCTGAACATGACCTTCATAGCCAATTTCAGAGTTTGTTCCACAATCGTAGAATAAAGCTGCAAATTCAGCAGAAGTCAAATTGTACTCTTTGAGTTTCACATTAGCAGAACAGAACAGAATAGATAATTTATTCAGATATGTACAAAGTACATAATCCATATCAGAGAAACATACAAGTACAAATGTATAAGTCACATAAATATTTACACAGATAACGGTCAAATTATTCATATAAGAGTGAAATACATAAAGTCATGATATAAAAATTATATAATATACAATACAATAAGGATGAATATAACAGAAACTCATGATATAAAAATTATATAATATACAATACAATAAGGATGAATATAACAGAAACTCACAATTGTTTATCATTACCTATATTAATATTCAAAATTGAATATCTTATAGCGAGAGCTTTATGTACATAGTCAACCATTAGGAATTGAAACATTATAAATAAAAACATCATATGATATTCATTGTTCAAAGTCAGTTATTGAAATTTGAATGGTCAATCAAGTTTTGTTATTATATATAAAATAATCCATTTATTTTTGCTTTATTCCACTTCATAAATTATAGATAAACATATATATATTACTATGTTCATTATAGTAGTTTTACCATATAATAGTAAATATTTATCATGAAATTAAATGTAAGGTATGGAGGTGGGATGACCCCAACCCCCTCATACCTATTACGGGGTGAAATGAACGGGGTTACCCTGTTGGGGCCTCTTATAAAAAAAATATAAAAAAGTGTATAAAGCTATATCTGACAGACCTTTAATTGGCAAAATAATTGTATGTACCAGTATGTGATAAGAATCACATCCAAGTACCTACATTTTTATAATGAATATTGGAAGATACCTGTAAATTTTAATAAGTATCTATACTAAGCCAAAAAAGAAAGTATCCATTAAAAAATTATTTCATTGATGTAAATAATTCGCCAAAATAACCAATATACAATGTAAATGTATTTGTTGGAGTACCTGTTAACCTTGGTTTTATCAATAATTAGCCAAGCGCTAAGCTGCATAGCTTGATTATCTTGTTTTGCACATACACCCCATGCAGCAAATGCAGATTTATCAAAACATTGTTATTTTGGAAATCTATGCCTATCGATCCAGTTTTTATTAATGAAATATGGATCGCTGCTGCTTCAAATGTTTACAGGATATAAACTAGAAGCCCAAGGGCAACATGTCGAGCCCCTGTTTAGCCAGCTTGTGATCTTGACCTTTGAACTACAAGTATGGGTGATATTCATGACACATCATTTCATTGAAGTAAACTTTTATACCAATTTATTTAAAAATCCTTGAATGCAAACAGAAGTTACAGCCCAGACAAGGAAAATATATTTTACCGAATGTGTAATCTTGACCTTTGACCTATGAAAATCTGGGTGTTGCCCAAGACACATGGTCTCATTGTTTTATGGCAAGTCATTTTCAAACAATTCAATGCATAAGGGAGACACAGCCCTGACAAGGTGTATAATGATTACTTTTTATGTTTGACCTCTAAGTGTGACCTTGACCTTTGAGCTAGAGACCTGGATCTTGCGCACTGCACACCGTCTCATGGTGTTTAACAATAATGCCAAGTTATCTTAAAAAGTTTCTATGCATAAGGGAGATACAGCCCGGACAAGGTCTATAGTGCTCATTTTTGACGTTTGACCTCTAAGTGTGACCTTGACCTTTGAGCTAGAGACCTGGATCTTGCGCACTGCACACCGCCTCATGGTGTTAAACCTTTGACCTAGTGACCCCAATTTCAAAAGGGGTCATTTACTGTCCAAGGCCAATGCACCTGCGAAGTATCAGACCAATCGGTCAATCCGTTGACGAGTTATCGATCGGAAACGATTTTCACACTCAATGTCACAGTGACCTTGACCTTTGACCTAGTGACCCCAATTTCAATAGGGGTCATCTACTGTTCAAAGCCAATGCACCTGCGAAGTATCAGGCCCATCGGTCAATCCGTTGACGAGTTATCCATCGGAAACTAACTGGTCTACAGGCAGGCAGGCAGGCAAAACAATATACCCTCTCTTCTTCGAAGGGGGGCATAATAAAGTTGAAATATAGCAATTTTTCTAAGTTAAGGGCCCATAACTCTGAAAGCACTGGTTCAATTTTGCCCATATCAAACTCTCAGAGACCTTTAGGTCATACACATTCACTGTAAATATGTTTAATATTGGTGAAGAAATGAAGAATGTAAACAAGTTAAAATAAAGCAAATTTTCTAAGTCAAGGGCCCTTAACTCTGGAAATACTTAATATCACATTTTGCCCATAATCAAACAATTTGATATATAGCTGCGGATGATAGAGTGTAAACACCCTAAGTATGGACGGGCACGGGCATTTATCGATCCTAAAAGCTCATCCAGAGCCATTGGCTCACGTGAGCTAAAAATGCAACAAATTGTTGTCGAGCTTAAGAATGTTAAATTTGAAATAAGTCATTGAGCACTTATGATGATGTTTTATTGTTATACACAATACTGCCGGTAAAACAGTAAATCTATTTTAAATAACCGTGCTAAACATCAACTACAAAATACCTTTAATAACATTCAAATAACCACCTGATTCTCCTTAGGCATAAAAGAAAATTTATGTTTTTTTCTGGTTACTTGTTCATTACAATAGGATAGGTAGGTTTGGGCTTTTTGGTCACTTGAAAGCACATGGAAAAGTTAAAAGCAACTGCCTACTTTCTCACATAAAGAGACATGGTCAGTAAGTTTCTTTTACAACATTCAGCAATAACATTACAATATCCTAACAAAGAAATTGAAGAAAATTAAACAAACAATAAAATAGTAATACAAAATCATCTGAAGAAAGAATTCATAATTCAATTGTTTAAAGCTCACATTAACATTGACCTAAAAGGAATTTCATTAGTAAAATATCAACCTACCATGTGCCTGTCTGCTACATGTAACAGTCTGATTGAAAACTGGTTCTCCTTACAAACGTGTGTACACTTTTCAAGAAGCATGAGAATTTTGCATCAAAAACTGGTTGGCAAATGGGATGATAGGAAACATTGTTGAACTTCTCTGGAAGACTTAACATTGCTATTCTTATTAATATAACGTTCACAGGTAGTATATTTTTATAGGACTATTTGAAAGAAATTGGATGTATTGTGTTTGGCGGTGCCAGATCAGTGTCCTCAAGTCAAATTTTTCGTATTTGATCCTCTTCGAACTTGGTTACAATACATTGTACTTCATAATATAAGTTTTGATATCAAAACTGGCCAGATCTCACCATGGACTTAAGTTATGGTCCTTCAATTATCATGAATTAGCCAAATTTGATTGTTGGCCAGATTGCTTCAGGCACTTCTGGATTATGTTCCTTAAAATATATTGTGATTTGATTTGAAACTTATTTGCTTTTGGGTCTTTTGTTGTTCTACAGTGTTACAATTTGTAACTTTCTCATGAAATTTCAAATGGTAGAAAATTGTTTCCTTTCAAAAGAAATAGAATTTCATTGGATGTTTTATGATTTCAGCTAATGGGTCTTAAAGATCATCAAATCCAATGGATTTGCAACAATATTGGCCACACTGAGGCTGTCCACAAAACCCACTACAGGCATACACTAGAAGGGATAGAGCGTGTTCAACTAGGAAAGCTCCTCATGCTTCGAGATAAAAACTTGATAACAAAGTTTCAGTCCAAAGGACTAGACGATATCCAGTTTGAAGGCAAGTTGAAATTGACAAGATCATTTTCTACTGACTCCTGTAACAACTTGACCATGTGTCAGCAAATTGAATTCGTCCATGTTTAATGTTCAGTGCTCTATTAGTGATTTTTCACGGTATATTATTGAAAATTTCTTCAAAATCATGCTGTTTTCCCCAAAATCCAAACTTATAATTCTTCCAAAAATCAACAGGC
Source organism: Lutraria lutraria (assembly GCA_964023205.1). Classification (NCBI taxonomy): domain Eukaryota; kingdom Metazoa; phylum Mollusca; class Bivalvia; order Venerida; family Mactridae; genus Lutraria; species Lutraria lutraria. The sequence goes on from OZ026837.1 coordinate 4,235,492, forward strand.
TAAGGCCTCTTCACAATAAAGAGAGAAAAACACTGTCTATCTTGATTAGTTGACTTTTCATGACTTTTGACATGTGATTTGTTGGCATTGCTCTTACAGATTTACATCTAGAAATATATTTACAACTTGGACATACTTGGTCAAGTTAAGCAGATGTTCAACAGTTTGTGAAAGGAAGAAAACATGGGAATATTTTTATTTCAGACATTGTTTCTCAAATAGATGGAGAGGCTAGGTCTGCCTTTGGGAAAGCACTGAAGGAATTGAATGTTTGGAAGATGATACTCTGAGCAATACTTGTGGTAATTATTAGTTCTTTTTAATATGTATTTCAATATTTTTAGATATGAAAAATAAAGGGGACTTGTACTTATATCTTTTTTTTAATGTGCTATTGTCATAGCCATAATGTTGATTTTAGCTCAGCTGTTTTCCTAGAAAGTAGCTATTGTGATCACTGTGTTGTAGCAAAGGGGTTTGTCATGAAAAAAAATAATTTCGAATTTTCCAACGCATGTTAACAGTTATAAACTTCAATGTTATTGCAACGCAGTTCAAAACATTTAACTCATACATAGTGCAACATGTAGGCACATCCACACGCTAACAGAAATATACACCTGGAAATAAGTTAAGCACACCCGGCATTTTGCCTCGAATTTGACATGACCACAACTGAAATTTTAAATTTTATTTGAGCAATGGTAAGAACGACCTTCCGTACTAATCATGTGTATCTCCGATAGAGTTGCGCGCACGGAAAGCTCGTGTACTTCGCCATTTCGACAATATATTCGTGAATTGTTAAACTACACTTTCAATTAACACAAAGTACATGTACAAAATTTGATTTTGTTCTAGCATATTGTCATTATTTTGACCTCTTGTCAACAAAATGGTTAGGAGAAGATTATCGGATGGCGATAGGTGGCAGATAATAGGCATGATTAATGCTGGCATGTCCTACAGTGCTGTTGGTTGTCAGCTTGGCTATAATCACTCTGTCATTAGCAGACTAGCTCAGAAGTATCGGTAGAAGCATGACGTAAGGGACCGTCCAAGACCTGGACGGCCATATGTAACAACGGCACGCGAGGACCGAAATCTTTTACGTCTCGTTAGACGTTTTCCGTTTGCAACAAGCACCTATCTAAAGCGAAACTGGTTGCCGCACAGGCATTTGTCGTCACCTACTCTGCGCAATCGGCTCAGATCTGCAGGTTTAAAGTCGAGAAGGGTAATAAAACGTCCCTTGTTGACACCTGTTCATCGCAGGAACCGTCTGACATGGTGCTTGGCAAGGCGTGGTTGGAACCTGAGATCATGGAGAAAGATCCAATGGTCAGATGAAAGCAGGTTCCTTCTGCACGTCATAGACTGGCGCATTCGAGTGTGGAGGCAACGAAATACAGCCTACACACCAAGAAACATTCTTCCTACGGTGGTTCCCTTTGGTGGTGGATCAGTTATGATATGGGGTTGCTTGTCCCATGACTGTAAGTTGGACATTGTAACTGTCCAAGGAAATCTGACAGGTGATACTTATGTACGAGACATCCTACATCCAGTCGTCGTGGACCATTTTAATAATCATCCATTGGCTTCCCGACCTGCTTACATGGACGATAATGCCAGACCGCACCAAGCCCATGCTGTAACACAGTTTTTGCAACGGAAGGCCATCACCACCATTCCCTGGCCTGCCATGAGTCCTGATTTAAACCCACTGGAACACGTGTGGGAGATCCTGGGCCGGAAAATACAGAATTTGGACCCACCTATAGTCAACCTGCAACAACTGGAACAAGCTCTGCACCAAAATGGCAAAATTTATCTCAAAATCGCATTAGACGCCTTACTGGTAGTATGAGGAGAAGGGTTGAGGCTGTCATCCGGGCACATGGCAGTTACACACGTTATTAAAAATTTGGCTACATAATGTTATTTAAGGTTAAGTAATCGTCAACATTTACCAAAAATATCCACCAGTAAACGTTTTGTAAATGCTCCAACACCATACTTATAAACACCTACATTTTTGGTAAAAAACAACACATTTGCTTATGCTTCAATAATTTGGATAAGAATAAACTAAACTCATAAATTTACTGGTTTATGATTACTAAATTGCTATCGCTACTTATCAAATTACTATTTCTTAGCTCAATTAAGTCGTCATCTCATGACAGTGCTTTCAATCACAACCAATTTTAAATTTCCGGGGTGTGCTTAACTTATTTCCAGGTGTATGTATACTTTTACTACATTAAAAAGTATTTTAAACTCACTATTTAAGATTTTCTATCGATACGGGGGCATATTGTTTTTGGTCTCTCTGTTTGTCTGTTAGTACCAAACTTTAACCTTGCCTATAAAATCAAAATGCTTGCACCTACATTCATACAACTTCATATGTAGGTTCCTCATGACAACTTCTACAGGACCTGGGCATTTTCAGGTCAGTAGGTCAAGGTCACTGGGTCAAGGTGTTTAAAAAAATTCCAACATTTCTTTTAGGATATTAATCCTACATTTTTCATGGGATTTTGAAGAAACTTTCACAGACTTGTCGTTACCAAGAATGGCCCTTTGTTTATTTTATGGGATTGTAACAGTGAAATACTCTTGTTTCCTTGTTTTCTCAAGGGATTTTGATAAAACTTTCATGGAATATATACAGAAATACTCTTTTGTTTGCAACTACTTCTATATTTCTCAAGGGATTTGGCCAAACTTTTATAGAACTATTGTCACCAATTTCCTCAGCACATATTGTGCGGGTTTTGTGATTCGATAAATTTTGGAAGATTTATGGCCCTTAGTTTATTTTGTTTCCTAAACTTCTATGATACTCCTACATTTCTCAATGGAATTTGATGAAACTTTCACAGACTCATTGTCACCAAGAAACCCAGCACATGTATTGCGGGTTTTGTAATTTGATTGTTTTGGGCGGATTTATGGCCCTTTGTTTATTTTGTGCATATGTAATAGAGAAATTCTCTTTTGTGCACAACTCCTAAATTTCTCAAGGGATTTTTACCAAACTGTGATAGAACTATTGTCACCAAGTTCCACAGCACATATTATTGGGTATTGTGATTCGATCATTTTTAGCAGATTTATGGCCCTTTGTTTGTCTGTACCAAACTTTAACCTTGCCTATTAAATCAAAAGGCTACCGCCTACATTCATCAAACTTCATATCTTGGTTCATCATGACAATCTCTACAGGACCTGTGTATTTTCAAGTTAAAGGGCACCCGGAAGGCGCATTGTGTTTTTTAAACACATCTTGTTCACTCCAAAAAAAGTCAAATTTTACAAAAAGACACACAGTCATAAAGCTGCAACTGATAAATTACAGGTAAAACTTCCTGGAATTGGTCATAATTCATAAGAACCATAACTTCGCTTTCTTTTTTTTTTGTGGCATCATTGCACTTGAGGGCCAAGTGTTTGGCACATTTGGGTGCTCTTGTTGTTGCCATTGTCATACAAATTCTTCGATGTGATCAATAATGCAATAATATCAATTATTATCTTAAAAATAATTGCTGTTATTTTGGGGGCTTTGTTTAATGGCTGACGGAAATGTTACCATAGTAACGGAACCATATTCGGACAGCTTTGTCCGGAGTATAAAAGGAGTGACCACGTGGGGCAGCGGTCTTTTTAAACTAGCGTTCGGAGCGAACAGACATCTTTAAAGTGAACATCCCACATGGTTGTCAGGTAGAGGCACAAAGAGTACAGCAGATGGACAGGTGACAGGTCGTGTGATTCGACAGAGGAACGAGATGACTGTCGGTGAAAATTTACCTTTATTGACTTTGAAGAAATATTGAGGCATTCTCAGGAATTGAATATTTCTGACAGGGAACGAGGCCACGCTTCGATTGAAGCGCATGCCTCCAGTACCATGCACAACCATACATTATAAGAAGTATTGAACTCCATTGATAATTGTATGTAAACACCGGCAAATCTAGCGGTAAATTTAACTTCCGGAACGGAAATTATGTTAAGGCTAACGCCCGAATTATCCGGACCAATCCTGACGGTCTGGCCGTTCTCGTCACGTCTACGCCTTACTTTGAAAAGAGGTATTGATTTGAGATGTATGCATCACTGTCTATATATAGGTATAGGACCAATGGAAAATAAGTTTCAAGGCCATACTAGTATTTACATCATTGAACTTGCTGTAGACAGATAAAAATTATACTCTTTACTTTAATTAGGCCTCAGTATATTAACTTTATCAAGGTCTTAAATATAAGTCCTTACTTATATATTATGTATATGTGTATATATGACAACTTGTATATTATAACAATAATAATTGTCTATACTCTAGCAGAGCCAGTGGCTTATTATTACAAGCAGATATAAGCACATTTGTTCAATATGTCAGGGTGAAATGGAGATAATGAGTTATCTTCAGAAGTTCTCTATATTCCCTAAGTTAACCCATGTACCTATCAAATTAATCAATAATGAGGTACTCCAACAGAAGAACAAAAAGCCAACAACTGTCCGGATGATACAGTAAACAAAAATAATTGCAAGTTTATAAAGTCCATTAAGTTAATCTTATATGATTGGTGTATAACAAATTCACCAATAAATATTTAAAAAAAAAAAAAAAAAAAAAAAAATCCTTTAAGAAGTTTTAAGTTTGGCCTTAAGCTTGATTATTAGGACAAAGAGGGGCAATAGAATCAAATTACACAGAATAAGTATCAGGTAGAGTTGCTGGCCATTTAACGAACCATCACTTAAAAACTTGGTAGTCTCACCAATTTGTCCTGTAGAAAGAACCAAATGAACTCAGGTTAATTCACCATTTAGCATACCCAGCAGGTTATTCAATTATTGACTTGAATAGATCCAGCACTCTGCCCTGTCCAGTATACTACAAAAAGTGCTTTTAGACTAAATGCCAATTGACACTAAAGATTTTGAATTCTTAGGATTGAAATTTGATAAGCAATATTTTCACTAACCTTCACCTTTTGCAGTCTTTAAATTAATGTTGTGACAAGCTGTCCAACAATATACTTTAAGAAGAAAACAATCTAAAATAGTTTGTCCTCGAAAAGACTATTCTCTCAGAAATTTAAGTAGTGCTTCTGGCACTACAGTATAAGTCTAAACATGTTGAAAATGGTTCATTTTGGTAACCAACAATGGGTGGTGGTAACAATAAATCAGTGGAAGTGCATATATCACTGATACCAAACTATGGCAACATTTATTAAAGATAAAAAATCTGTTTGCAGTGACGTTACTGTAAGTCGCTATGTGTCCATTGACTTTCAAATAATAAGAGAGAAAGAAAGAATCACATAATAATGATGATGAAGTCTTGTTTTTTCAGATTTATGAATGTACCAGGTGTACTTATAGCACCAGAAAACCAAAGGGCCTCTAAATGCAATAATATATCTTATCCTTTGAATTAGATTCAACCAAAAGGGAATTTAAAATACCAATGGATAAATTAAATAAAAAAAATAAAATAAAATAAACAGGTATTAAAAGAAACGCTATACACAATGCTATCCCTCATGGGCTCATTGAATCTCTAATACAGAGCAAGTCTTGGCAGAGAGTAGTTTGTTCCATTTGTAAGCAACAAATAGACTTAAAATGTAGTTATGGCTTTAATTTTAAAAGTGTTCAATGGTATATATCAGTTATATTCCATGATAGATATTTGCATAATAATGAAGTATGCATATATATTCACAAGATGGCGCATGTGGGCTAGGTTTAGACTCTTGCATACATTCCAAAGACCTTGAGGTACTAGGAAAATGGTGATGTGACACTAACTAGGTTGTACAAGGGACATAACTGCACTAGATATTTCCAATCCTCGTTACAATACAATGATGGAGGAAAACTAAGAATAGAAAAAAAAAATAATAATAATAATAATGATAATAATAAATAAACAAAATAAATAAATAAATAATAACAATCATAATACAATGTATAGTAATTGATAAATAAAATTTCGCTATGATAAATGTGAGTAGCACACAATTAAGCCATTAGCATGTAAATATCAAAGTCTGATTGAATAATTGGAGGTCAAACAATAAAATGTCTGAAATGAACATTTTACTCAAGTGAAAGGCATAAAAAAAAAAAAAAAAAATCCATTTTGGTTTTAATATCTGAATTTTGACAAATGCAGACACTTGGCCCACAAACTGATTTACAATCACATCCTCATCAGAAACTTAGCAAACCACACAACAAGCTCAAATACCAAATTTTGTAACAAATGTAAGTTAAGTACATAGACCGAGTATCCAGGAAAATAGAGCATGTAAGGCTGTTCATAACATCATGCAAGGATCTAGACAATTCATTTTATACAATTAATACAACTGTAGCAGGACTTTTTTATTAAATTATAGTCTGAAAAAATCCTTCAAAACAGCCTATACCATGACCAAATTTGGGCTATATTCAGAGTGAGAGAATCAATTTGAATTCGCAAACATAACAGCCTAAGCCTATCTAGATAAAATGCATTAAAAACAAAGGCAGAGCAAGATGCCCAGTAGTTGCAATACACAAATATTTATTAGTCAGACCTCCTAATTTAAATGGTCCATTCTTTGGTCATGATAATATGACCGTTTTGACAAGATAGCAATGGTCTGCAGAGTTAAATAACAGCAGTTGAATACATGTATTTCAAAAACATAGTTTAAGAGTTGGCCGAGCAACTGAATGGTATACCTCACGACTGCTTAATGAAACTTGGCAGATGAGGTTCAGAAGCCTATAAAACATATATACTTTTATGTAGTACTTGGACCATTTTGATCAAAACTTGTGAGAAGCCTCACTTAAACTGAAATAATTGCTATTGTAGACTTTATCATATACTACAGTATGGAAAACGCTCTTACAAATACCTCAATGCACATTTAAATTTAGATAATTGGATTATGGGTTATTCTACCCTTTATGGGGCTGTGAAAAGAGCATACGGTAAGAAGCCGAAACAAAGATCATGTATTGCATGCTGGGATATAAGGGGCATGTCTTGGCGAGACTTAATTAAATGTATTTTGGAAGCAGGCATCAGAAATCATCATAATTAACATAAGGGGAAATAACTCAATGAGTATACCAACAAAGAAATTCTAGATTTGGTGTCAAGAGCAATTTTCTGGGGCTGGGGCTAGTATCTAAATAAATGGATAACCTGAATCAAATTGAAAAATCGAGTATGAATAATCATCATTAATGAATTTTGTGGATTGCAATCTTGGTTGTTTGTGTGGGATGTTTTCTTTGTTCTTCAAAACCTCTTCTTTGATAATAGTATTATTACGTTGTATCAACAGGGCTTATCTTGTTTGCGAAGAGGCCTAACAGGACTTTTAAAAGGGATCATGAGCTCTCAGGGCTCGCCTTTGACCCTTAAAATGGCATTTTGACTCTTGAAATTGGCAAAATAAGGTTTTTGACTTTTGAGAATTGGAACCAAAGGGTCAAATTTACTATTACATTAGTAGGAAATTTTGTTGACTCTTTAAATTTCTATCAGCTAAGGGTCGTTTGAACCCCCGACATTTGATGTCTAGGGAGCACCCTGGCTCTAACCAAAAACTAACGCTGGTACATAGTTATTATATTAGCTGAAAAATACCTTTTGTAAAATTAAGCATCCAAAACAGCAATGTTAAGTATTAGATGGGTTAAAGTATCGGAATCAGGACATGATCGGTTTTGCCAAACAAGCCAGTCCTAAGATTTTCCTATATAAAATGGGCTTCCTCTGCTGTAAAACTGGTCTGCGTAGATATATTTTAAAATGAGAATCAAATAATAGTTATAATTACCATGGAACAAAAGGAAACAGATTGATAAGGGTGGTGGTCAATTAATAGGATTGTTTATTGAATTCTTAAGTCAAACATGGATGTGAAAACCCCAGATTTTATAGGCCTAATGGGGTTAATTTATCAGACATTGGTTTGTACTGGGATGATATCCAGGAAGGAATTTTAAAACTAATTAATTAGGTGAACATTTTCAATAAATTAGGTAGTATGTAAGTAAATAATGGGTAAAAATGAACAAAATGCAAATTAAACACACAGACCAGCCGGCAGAGTATCAAAAGCTTAACCCATCGAACCATGACAATTAGCCTTAATAAGATATAACTATTATCATTATTTTCACTATTACGGGTAGGTTATAATCCGTCCTAGGGTCTGTTCAATTGGCTATATATACTAGTAATCAACCAGCTTTATTGAGTTCATCAATGTAGTATCTGATCTGGTCCCATTCTTGGTCTATAATGAATTTTGGGGGAAAGGCATGCTGCCTTTTAGTGGCGGAAAAATTATTGCGGGGTACGGGCATGCATGTACTGCTTTGCATTAAGTCTATATAATTAGACAAATTATTCATGAATTTGTAATTTCACTAAATTATTTGGTTTCTTGAGCTTTGGGTCGCAGGGGATGACGGCTTATGAAACTCAACTCAGACACTCAAAGTCATCAAGAATCCATGTTACATATTTATATCCAATTAAAATAGTTACTCAGTTTTGCCCATTACAAAGCAAGCTGCTTGGCAAATCTTGAGCGTAAGAAATTTAGGGTCTGAGTCAAGGTTTGGTATGGTACCCAAGATTAACTTTAAGGGATAGACAAATTTGGTGTAAAATTACATCGCTGGGATAAGCTATCCCTCATATTATTTAGCCAAGCTGGCTACTAGTATAAGCTATAATGCTGGGGTAAGCTACCCCTCATCTTATATGGACAAGCTGTCCACTGCATAATGTCTATCCAGACTCAAGACTGATTCAATTAGCAAACACATGCATGTCCGTGCCCCGCGAGTATCGACTCACTTGGAATAACCTAGGAGTCGCTTGCCACGGCCATTAGATGGCAATACGTTTTGAATTACTCCCCTTGTCTGATGTATTAAAGCAATAAATTAATACCTAAAGTTTTCAAATTGTTGTCAAGTTTTTCTAAATATAGCTGCTATAGGTGGGTTTCCATGACCAGTCGCATTTATTCATATCTAAGAGTGATACAAATTAAATAGAAGGGTTTTCTAGGCTCAATTAACATGTAGTGTGGCTTGTCAGGGAAATCCGCCTGTACAAAGCATTATCATAAATAATATTTAAATGTATTCAAATTACATCTCTTGTTCAAAAATCATTTTTATTAAATAGAAGCTGTGGATCTGAATGAAGTGAAATGCGACCTGGCAGAAGTTGGCACTAGAGTGAATAAACCAGGTAAAGGGCTGATCCAGGGTCAATGATATTGTCAATTCTATAAATCCAATAATATTTATCGAACTTGTTCTGCCATCAACAGTTCAATATTTTCATCAACATTACGCTCTTGTTTACTTTAACCCATGCAATTTTGTAAAAGACAATAACTTAAATGTCAAAAGATTGACAATCCAACTTTCATTACTACCCTAAAACACTAAACCTAATTTCTAAGTTATTTATTTTGGTAAAAATTTACACAAAGGAATAGATTTTACTATTTGGCTTTGTAAATGAATATGAAATACTGTCCTTTTTCAAGGTCATATATAAAAGTTAATGAAATTCATTTGAATAAGTGGCGCCCAAAATGACCATGTTTTCCCTAATACTGGCTTAAAAGAAACCAAAAATGTTGGATTTTTTTAAAGATTGAAATATCTTCACCATTCAGAAAAGAAGATATTTTGATCTTTTGCCAAACTACTCAAATATCATATGCAGTAAAACTTCGTTATTACAAGCATCGATATCATAAGCACTAGATATATCTCGAGAAGACCTTGAAGTCCCGACACTTTTTGTTCTTTCTTGTATATATTTTTCCAGTTTTATTACGAGCATTGTTATCTCGATACCTCGAGCACATATCGCGGTCCCTTGAATTGTTTTAAAGCATTAATTACCATGATTATCTTGAGGAGTGTCATATTGGATGTCGTTCACACCTGCATGCCGCTGTATTTTCTACACATCGTGAAAATTGCACAATAAGGCCACTTCTTTTTAATTTCTTGGTTTACAAAAGCGGCGGTCGTACTTTTTCAAAAAGTGGAAAAAAAATAAAATTGCAATTTAGCATTTTTATTTTTGCCGATGGGACGAATCGTCAAAATTTCGAAATTTTTTGGGTACGAATCAGACCACGTGACAAATCGAAAAAATGGCGTTCGAGTATTTCGAAGTATCGTGGCGAGGGTATTTAAAGTTAGAAGGACCAAAGAAGGTCATCATGAAGGCACAGGCGACGGAGGATGTGGGAAACGCTATTCACCGCGTTATTCCGAGTGAAAATTTGGTGGTTGGTAGTAATTTTATGTATAAATATATAAAGTCACGCATTTTCGCGCTACCAGCATGAGACGAAGGCAGGTTGGTCGAGTCCAATTTGTTCTCGATGTCGTTAATAAAGACATTTAAAGAAAATTTTACCATGACTGGTTGGATTTATATAATTTATGAAGCAATTTGAATTATTTATCTTGTTACACTGTTGAAGAAATAGGAGTCGGACTCAACCTTTTGTCTGACTCTATTACTATTAACTCTTTTATTAATAACAGTTAAAATTTTATGTTTTGAACTGCCAATGTTCCTGATAAAAAAACAAATACATATCCTTATCATTGCTTATCAAACAATGGCATTCCTCTGCCAATTTTCGCCCCAAACCAGTATCTCAATGCAGATAAAGCCACTGCGACCCAACAGGCTTCAAGCAGCATGAGTGCCAAGGACAAACATTCAGCGCTAGGCCCGATATAACTCATAGCTAAAACAAGTAACTATACTGTGGTCCTATTTATTGAATTAGTATGAGGGGACCATAGTGGAATACATTAATATTAGTAGCATTTTAAAAACAACACTGTCAACAGATTCACAAGTTTATATTCTTTTGTTTCGTACTGTGAAATCTACAGTGTTAACATGGTTTTTCATAAGATTTGACCTAGTGACCTAGTTTTTGACCCAAGATGACCCATGTTCGAACTCGTCCAAGATATTATGGCAGGTTATCTTTATGTCTGTTGAATGTCATACATTTTCATATGGAATTATGGATTACTTACACGTCTAATTCTTACAAGTTTCACTTTACTTTCTTGTAGCTCAGGCACGAAGATTCTTAACATGTCAGGAGTGTGGGAAGAGGAGGGTGGTTTATTGTCGCCACAAATTAACACCTGCTCAGGTAATAACTCTACCATATTATATTCCAGTTGCATGCACATATATATATTTTTCATTATTAATTTACTTGACTTGGATATTTTTAACATATAATTCATAATTCAGGAAGCATTTCAAATTGTATGTTTAGCAGAAGTCATGAAATTATTAAAACATATGGCCTAACCCTAAAGTTATCATATTGAACCAGTATCAAAATTAGAAATATCAGACATTTTTTTATTTCTCTATGAACAGTCTATCCAGCTAGTGAGATTACAAGAAACAGTTTCATATACGTGTGGGTCATCACTGTTTCCAGAGGAGCACCAGCTATACAGTGAGGTGTTTGTTAGAGAAACACTAACTTGTCGGACTGACATAGAAACAACCTACTATTCTGGTATATGTTCTTATTCAAATAATATACATTGATTTTTGTATCATGAGAAAACAATTCTTAGCTTTGCAACCAGTACAGATCAGCTTGTGCATTGGCATCTATTTTTTTGCTGCAGTTTCTGCAATATCTTTATGGTCTAAAAAGCAGTAAAAATTTGACTGCATATGCTGATCTGGGTCCATATCAACAGTTTGAATGTCACACTAGATTTCGCACTGAATGGCTCGTTTTTAAATGGATGTAAATTAAATCATTTGACATGCAACTGTTTATGTAGCCTAGGGTATATAATTGTGCCTTTCTTAGAAATTAGGTATAGTACATTTCAATTAAGATGCCAGTACAACTTAGTACTGCTTTACTTGTCAGTAAACCAGTCTGTGTGTCAGATTAATCATTAAATATGTTCAGTATATATTCAGTTCATGTTCAATATCACAGGTCCGTTTAATAGGCATCCTTGCCAAAAAAGTACTAAGTATTAAAGGTATCATTGAAGTTATGACAATTTTACTTGAGACCTGACTTCTAGTACAATGTTAATTTCTCATTAATTATAACTAATTTATGTCTGAATGAACACATTTTCAGTGTTTATCTTATGCTGATTCATTGCATTTATTATCAATTTCGTCTTTTCTCTGATACAGCTGTGACACAACAGTTCACTCCGATCTGCATTTTCTGTGGGGATGAAGATGTATTAGGCAGTGAGCAGGAACCAGTTTATTCATTGAAGAAAAATTACAATATTGTGAGGCCCATTTGTCGTGGTTGTCTTGAGTCGGGCAAAACTCCTATTACAAGAAGTGCAGTGCAAGTAAACAAGAAGAAAAAGAAGTGATATATATTATTATATTAACAATAGTTCTTGGTATGATGCAGGTTATTTTTAGTATTTTGGACCATGACACATATGTAAAAATGCAATTTTGCAACGTTTAAATGACTTTTGAGTGAATCACTTATATATATATAGTACAATGTTCTTAGCAATAGAAAACAATCCATTCAAGTTTGAAGCGTAGTGAACTTACAGTGTTTTATTGGTTAGTATGTATATTGCATTGTAATAGTATTTTTCCTTGTTGTATAGAGCAGTAATGTTTTTTTCTGAGTCGCTACCACCGTTTGTGGTAGCAATGTGCTACCAGTTTCTGGTCATTCATACCAATGTTAGGTAGTACACCAAAGTTTGGTAGTTGCTACTACTACTGAGTATTAATTCTGAGTTTTTGTATTCAAAGTTTAATAGTTGAGATTTTATTTTGCCAGGAAAACATCCTATATTGTAAAAAAAATATTTTTTTGATTGATATTTTATTAAGTAGTATACTTCAATACAGGTTGGTCACTAGACATATATGATGTTTTAAATTTGTCTACTGGCATGATATTTATCATTTAAGTAGATTTCAATGTTTATGTTACATAGTCATTGTTAGATATGTTGAACTCTGGTATATCTCTTTGCCATAGAAAATTTAACAATTCATATTAAGCTTTTAAGTTTGATAGAGTTTCTTAAGACTTGGTCATTGTGTGGTTTTAAAATGTTAATATTTAAGAAACTTCAGTAAGTATTTTCGGAAGGTTGAATGATTTGGTACATCTGTTGTTTTTTTAAGACTTCGTCTAATTAAGACTTTATTTAATGTATTTACTACTGCTCAGTGGTAGATCTATTTAATTCTGATGTAGACTAGATTCTAATTCATTTTATTGTTAAACCATAAAATTGTTCTGATATTTTATAAGAACTATTTAATATTGAGTGTAAAAGTCCATAAATAAACTATGATTTGAAACTTAATATATCTGTTGTGATTTATGACAGATAACAGACCTATCTTTGGTTCTGTCTGTCTATTATGATTAGAGTATTATACTGTAGTATTACTAAGTGAAGTACTTGCAGTTTAATTTACTATTAACCCACATCACATAACTTTTGTAAAAACAGGTACATTTCAGACACCCTAGTCCATTTGTCTGTCCATTTATCCATCTGTCTAGTGTCTTGAAAATTGCACTTTATACAGTAAATCTAATAGTCAGCTTCCAAACCAAACACTGAGATAGTTAATCAAACTGTGTTGTATCAACTAGAGACCGATATTTGTAGAAGGGTCCATTCTAACCCCGCATTTACTGTATTGACCAACTCCAAAGCATCTTTTTTTTTTTTTTTTTTTCGACCTGCCGGTGGACATTTTTCCAAAAAATTCTTGTAAACCAAGAAATAAAAAAGAAGTGGCCTAAAAGAGTCTCGTGACTTAAAATGACGATGAAACTTGATTTGTTTGTTGCAAGTTTGCAGTCAACTTTTAATATCAAAGAGTTGACATATTATGAGAATCTAATTACGAAATCTTAATTATGAAAACTTAATTACAAGTTTGAAAAGCAGATACCAGATAAATATAATTCACTTATTGCTGTCAATAAACAGAAAAGTGATACACAGAAACTTTATCAGAGTAATCCAATGAATGACACATTTTCTGTTAGCTTCAGACGTATATAACATAAGTAACTTTCACATTGTGTCATTATTACGTTTCACCCTATGTCGATAACTCAGTTTTCGGACATGGTATTGCACAATTGTAAACACGAAACTATTTACGGATAAATAGCTTTATTTAAACAATCAATGCATATTTTATTTATCAACGAACATGTATTTTCATCTTATACATCATGGTGTACATTTTACGTAAGCATTTCGTATCATCACTGTAATTATGATCATTAATGTGCATGATACACAGTTTATTTTTCATTGAATGAACAAAACCGTTTATGACGAGTACCAGGTTTATCTCTAGCAATTTGTCTGGTCCGATGACTCCTCGAGATAACGAGGTTTTACTGTATTTATACTTATTTGATAAAATTTCATAAATATTCTTAATTTCCAGTTAAGAGGGAGAAATGGACAGAGTGTGAAGTTAAGGAAATCAAACGCCATGCAGCCAAATACCTGGCTGATGGAACAACACCAAACAGAAAAATGTGCAAGCTTCATTGCTCAAAGCAAAAGTGCAAAGGGTGTTCTGCATAGGTGAACACCTGATCTCATAATGAAAAAAATCAGCGCAATGAACGCTAAAGCAAGAAGTGCCATGACCACAAAAGCAGGAAATTAAAAAGGCAACAATATATCTGTGTTTGATTCACCTGAGCAAATAAAAATTCGTTATCAAGGCTATAATTGCTGTCAACAGGTCAAATCTTTACGGCACATATGCTGCATTTAGTTTTTAATGGCAATTTTCCTCAGATGAGCAGTTTGGCCATCATGGCCCTCTTTGTTTTTAGCTCACATGAGCACAAAGTGGTGAGCTTAACTGATCAGTCTTTGTCAGGCATCAACTTTTACCTTGTGAACACACTAGGGGCCACATTTTAGTTCAATTTTCACTAAACTGGGTCAGAATGTTAATATCGACAAAATCTCGGACAGGTTCGATAATGGGTCACTTGGTGTCAAAAACTAGGTAACCAAGACAAATTAAGGGAAAACCTAACTGTCCTTGTGAACACTCTAGAAATCACTGTTATGACTGGCTTTTCATGAAACTTAGTCAGAATGTTTATTTTAATGATATATTGGACGATAAAAAAACTAGGTTACCAGGGCAAATTAAGGGAAAACCTTGTGAACACTCAGTATTTTGATTGGATCTTAATGAAACCTTGTCAGGATGTTTGTCTTTATAATATCTTGGACAAGTTCGAACATGGGTCATCTCGGGTCAAAAATTAGGTCACCAGGTCAAATTACAGGAAAAGTTGATATCAGCAGACCTCATGACACAGGTTCAAAACAATGTTTCAATGAGTAAACAGTGATCGTCATTTGAGCAATACAGGACCATCTTTGCCCTCTTGTCTAATTTGATGTAAATATGTTCTTGATAATGATCATTATATCATGGAATTACACCATATGTTGTTGTAGTGAATTAGATGATTTAAAAGCTTATTATGAAGTATCTTATAAGTATAGATTGGTTGATTTAACCCCGACTGGTTCTTTATGTAAGAAGATGTTATCTTATGATTACGAATGCTGAATTACTTTCCGTTAACAATGTCGCACAATCATTTGTTAATGAATAAGTTTAAACGTATGTGAGGTATAGATCGTTAAAAGTTATGGTATAGACAGTAATAGATGCAAATTAAGAAGGTCATTAAGTCAGTTTTAAATCAACTGATTTATATTGGTTGAAGATGTTGAATCCTTGTGAACACTATAAGTCAATGTTTTGATTTGATCATCATGAAACCTTGTCAGAATGTTTGTCTTCATAATGTCTTGAACGAGTTCGATAATGGGTCACATGGGGTCAAAAACTAGGTCGTTAGGTCAAATTTGTTGAAAAACCATGTTAACACTGTAGATTCACAGTTATAATTGAATCTTCACCAAACTTTGTCGAATTGTTTGTTTTTGTGTCGCCTGAGTAGGCGGCATATAGGGATTACTTTATGTTTTACCATGCTTAGAAAGGGGCCATTGGCCCTTTAGAAAGATTTGTACTTGGTATGTCTCAATGTTTTATGTTTTAATGAGTACACAATGATTGCCATGTGAGCGATAAAGGGCCATCTTGGCCCTCTTGTATAAAACAATGTAGAGGGCCAGTGGCCCTTTGATGTTATAACATGCTTTGAAAGGGGCCATTGGCCCTTTAGAAAAATTTGTACTTGATATGTCTCAATGTTTTATGTTTTAATGAGTACACAATGATTGTCATGTGAGCGATTAAGGGCCATATTGGCCCTCTTGTGTAAAACAATGTAGATGGCCAGTGGCCCTTTGAGATTATACCATGCTTTGAAAGGGGCCATTGGCCCTTTAGAAAGATATGTACTTGGTATGTCTCAATCTTTTTGCCAATATCTTAGTGTTCATTTTTGTAAAACAATGTAGAGGGCCAGTGGCCCTTTGATGTTATACCACACTTTGAAAGGGGCCATTGGCCCTTTAGAAATATTTGTGCTTGGTATGTCTCAATTTTTTTCGGCTTTATATTTTAGTGTTCATTTTTATGTAAAACAATGCAGAGGGTCTGTGGCCCGTTGATGTTATACTATGCTTAGAAAGGGGACATTGGCCCTTTAGAAAGATTTGTGCTTATTTTGTCTCAATCTTTTTGCCAATATTTTAGTGTTCATTTTTGTAAAACAATGTAGAGGGCCAGTGGCCCTTTGATGTCATACCATGCTTTGAAAGGGGCCATTGGCCCTTTAGAAAGATTTGTGTGAAGACATTACTAAGTGCTGAATTCTTTCTTCTTTTCTTTATTACTAATATTTGTTATGATTTTTTTTGCTCTGTATTTCGAGGGAGGTGGATATTGTTCTGATGTGTTTGATAGTTTTAAATGTTGTATTTTCGTTAATTAAATTTTAATTAAATTTACTATAAAGGCTAATTGTCTTTTGCTCACTTTATGACTCTTGTGATTTTAACACTGGTTAGCTCAGTTAGTAGCATCAGGCTACCTATCCAGGAGACTTAGGTTCAACCTCTTCATGGCACTAACTTGTGTGTTGATTGGCCATAGCGAAAATCTCGTGACCATTCTCCATCTACCTCTGAGAATTCAGGTTCAGGGTAGTTTATCAGTTACTGGCATGGCATAAGTGTA
The DNA here is from genome assembly GCA_964023205.1 of Lutraria lutraria. Lineage (NCBI taxonomy): Eukaryota > Metazoa > Mollusca > Bivalvia > Venerida > Mactridae > Lutraria > Lutraria lutraria. Next base: position 4,252,803 of record OZ026837.1, read on the forward strand.
TGCACTCAGTACTGGAAAACCTCAGAAAAGTCTGGTTAGGTGAACTGACTGCCATGCTATGAACCAGTCAGTGTTGAAAACAGCGTAGAATCGAACAGACAGACGAACAAAAGACACTTTGTGATGTACAGTATTAAGATTTGGCATGTTAGACTGAAGCTGTAGCTTTTTAACTCTGTCAAAAGACATTGAAAGATACCTGCTCCATTTTAGTGTTCCGTCCGAGACATTGTGGCCATATACAGTCAAAGAACATAATTGTTTGCCACTCGGCTACGCAACTGGCGTCATTGTGTATTTCAGTCAATTATCGATCGCGATATAAATAGAACAGGTTTATTATTCCAGGAAATGATCACAATATTGACATAGTATGACATATACAGGTTAAATTCATGACATATTTTCAGTCGTCTGAATTAAAATGTGAATAAAACCTGTTCGGGAATTAATTGTGGAAAGTTATAAAAACAATGAGAATAAGTCAGAATTAAACATTAAACATGCCTTGACCGACAATAAATAGTGTTTTGAAGAAGTATGAAGTAGGTGGAACTGTTGAAAATAAGGGTGGGAGGGACATAAGAAATTGTTTACGGGTCGCGATGAAAATAAAGTTTCAAGAATTGTAAAAACGAATCGTAGTATATCGTATCAAGATATAACCAGCACGTTGAATGACGGTAGGGATCGGCCTTTTTGTACGAAGACTGTTCAGAGAAAATTATCTAGTCTCGTTATAAAAGGAGGGCTGTTAAGAAGGGGGTTGTTGTGAGGGAATACAACAGGAAATTGCGGGTAAATTGGTGTAAAAATAGGAAAGATTAGAAAATTGATACACATTGGAATAAATGGATATTCAGTGATGAATGTCAGGTAGTAATAGATTAAAAAAACAGGCTGTATGTTTGGAGAAAAGATGATGAAAAGAACCAACCCCACTTAGTGTGTCCAGCCTCAAATAGGAGGTTAAGTGTAATGATCTGGGGATGTATATGTTTCAATGGTATCGGAACATTGACAGATGTTGTAGGTACGATATCAGGGGCAAAGTATATTGAATTTATAGATTCCAACCTTTGGCCCGTTATTGCGCAGCATTTCCCAGATAATCAATATATTTTTATAGACGATAATGCCCCTGTTCACTAAGACACTAAGAGTCAAAATCGTGAAAATTTTTATGACGAATCATCAAATTAACACTTCATTGTGGCCAGCTCAGTCTCCTGATCTGAATAAAATTGAAAATATTTGGCTGCACATTAAACGAAGTCTCTCAAGCAGAGTAACTTTCATAAGCAATTGTGAGATGCTCATTCTAGAAATCAGGCGTATCTGTGAAAACATTCATGCTGAATACATTAGCGAACTTTATGAGACAATTCCAGTGCCGATCCAAGAAGTAATAAGAAGGAAAGGTCATTTAACAAAATATTAAGGTAAAATTTTCTATAATAGTTAAATAATTCCCCAATATACTATGATCCTTTTAAGCGTGCACCTGCTATTACGTCGCGTCGGGTGGCGAACAATTATGTCCATCGACTGTACATTGTGAGCAAGTTTGATCACGATTTGTTAAGCTTGATCCTCATAAACTCACCTTGGCACTCTGTGCCAAGCTAACAAGAGGGCCATGATGGCCCTTCATTGCTCACCAGATAAAAAGACTCTTAGAGAAAATTATCATGAGCCTTTGTAAAATTAAGTGACCAGGGGCGGGGCCAATTTTTGACAATAATTTGAACAAACTTGGTAGATGTCCATCAAACAATGCTACATACAAAATATGTAAGCTTTAGACCTTGAGGTTATGGACAGAAGATTTTTTTGGTTTTCCTACATAAGCCTATATAAATCATGTGAACCATGGGGCAGGGCTAATTTTCACCCTGGGATCATACTTTTAACAGACATGTATGATACAATTTTCAATAATAATTATTTGCTGAAGTATGACTTTGTGTGAATTTAATCTTTTGTATTCATATGTGTTTGATACTACTGTATGTTTTATCATATGTGTATATAACACAACAGTTTATCCAGAATAAAAAGTATATATGTTTCTATATACTGTCTCGTCATTATTTCAGAGATATATATTAAAAGATCCACTGCTTACAGCATAAAATTAGAATTTATTGAGGAATAATTTAACAAAGAGTTTTACAAAACAAAACTCTGAAATGTTGAAAATATACAAATGCAGACAACATATGATATACTTATAATATCTACATTTCAAGTATTAATTTTATGCAGAATCTATTACTCACAAAACATTTACTTTGTAATGTAAAATTAATGAAGTAACTTACAAGAAATAAGAAGAAATTAAGTATAAATTCACATACCTGTGATAATGACGAGGCAGTAAATAGAAACATTTATACTTTTATTCTGGAAAAAACTGTTGTGATCTATCCAGAAAACTGTCCCAGTATTTATATAGGTTTTAGCAGATGCTGCCATCTGCCGAATTCTATGTGTGATTATCACATATCACCTTAAGCATGAAAGGAATTAATGTAGTTCTTGATATTTCCTGCTAGTAACATATTTTACCTTTCATTACCAGATTATAAAGAATTTCAAAACAATACCTTAAAAGCTTAAGTGACAAAAATGTATACTAAGAAATTACTTATAGTTGCAAGATATCAAAGTTTGAAAGTATGAATTAAGTATCAAAGAGATCTTTAATCTGTAATTATATCAGCTTAGGTGAAAATCTGTTTACCGGACTACCTCTGTAATTCTTTTATATGTGATATTAATGATATTATTTATCATAAAGCCTTTGGCTTCACATGTATACAATTGCATGTTATTCTAACACTCATATCCATATAACGCTCTTTAAATCGAAAAAAAAAGTCATTGATATGCCCGGATGACCATGTAATCCGGAACACTGGGCGTTATATACCACCACTAATCATAGTTATTTTAGCGCTTGAACAGAGCACATGTGCGCTCTACGCTCTAGATTATTGTAAGTTTTTGAAGACTTTTGAGTTTCAAAACTAGTTCTTGTTTGGTATTTATATGTTATATTTGCTGTGTTACAGCATTAAATACCTTACTGTTGTTTTTATTATCGTTTATAGCGGTTAGCCGTGTTACGGTGTTTCGTACTTTTCAACTTTGTTGAAAATTAGTTTTCCCGTGTTATGGGTGTTTTTCTTTATTATATTATTATCTGTTTTCTACCGTGTTACGGTTGTGATTGTTTTAAATTAAAAATGGACGAAGACGTCCTTAGTCTTTTTAATGATGACTATCAGTCGTCTTTTTCGGGTTTCTCGGACGAGGAAAATGTCCCTCCGTCCGAGCTACCGCCCGTAGCGGCGAATGTTACGGTACGTACTGAAGCATCCAAAGGCAAAGCCTTAAAAAGTAAAATTAATGTGGTTAAAAAGTCCACTAGTAAACCTGTACCCACGTGTTCTGGGGCAGAAGTCACACCTTCTGGTTCAGGGGTCTTAGGTCCCAAACAAATTTCTAAGTCTTCTAAGAAGAAAAAGAAAAATTTTGTTGATAATATGTCTAATGAAGACTTATTTGAATTAAAAAGGAAAATGGGTATAATTGACAATGTGCCTAATTTACACATTGAAGTCAATGCAGATGATATTTCATCTGATGAATATGGTGACCCTCAACCAAGTACTTCCAAACCTGTTGAACTGAGTAAAGATTTTAATAATGATCTTATAAATGCTTTATTTGGTGAGGAAGATAATGTTGATCATAATACTTCTGATGATGAAAGGTGTATGCCAAAATTAAAGGCCCTTGAAAAAGACAAACCCATTTCTAATTCATTGGCTGCCCTTATTAATGCAGCCTGTACATCTCAGTGTGATACAGACAGCTTTTTTAATAAGCATAAAGTCCCTGAGAATTGCAATATGCTTTTCCCCCCAAGTGTTAATCATGAAATTTATAAAGTCCTTGATAAAAAAGCTAGGATGCAGGACAAATATCTTGTAGACATTCAGAATTTGGTTGCTACTGGAATGGTCCCAATTATTAAACTTGTAGATTTACTTAAAACAAGTTTGGGTAACAAACCTGAGGCTAAAACTTTGTTCAGTGAAGCAATAACACTATTAGGTCAGGTTCAGTTTAACTTGTCGTTAAGACGTAGATACCTGATTAGACCAAACTTAAAAAAGAAGTATCGTAACCTATGTAATTTCACTACTCCAGTGACTGGTAATTTATTTGGTGATGATATTTCCAAAGAGATTAAGAATTGTGACCTTGGTGTGTCCTTAGGAAAGGATAGAAATGATTTTAATTTTAAATCATATAGGGGTAGAGGAGCTTTTAGAGCTAATTTTAGAAGGGGTCAAGGAAGATATCAACCTTATAGCCAGAATTATAACAATTATGCTTCTTGTTATAATTCACGAGCTAGAGGAAGTTTCCCTGCTAGACGTGGAAGAGGAAATAAAACTGCCACTGTCAGTACCCCAAACGAGTAGAGTTTTTAACCAAAGTAGGTGAGTTGAAACATTTTGTAAATATTTGGGAAACATTTACAAATGACCCATGGATTTTGGATACTGTGAAAGGTTATAGAATAGAATTTGTGTCTCAACCTTTTCAAAATTCTTTACCAAGTCAGATTAATTTTAATGACTCGGAGAAACATATTGTGGATTGTGAAATTAGCAACTTGTTAGAAAAAGGTGCTATTATTGAATCTGAACATGAGATTGGGGAATTTATTTCCAACATTTTTGTTGTACCAAAGGCTAATGGGAAATTTCGTCCCATAATAAATTTGAAACATTTAAACAAGTTTGTCATATATGAACATTTTAAGCAGGAACATTTTAGTATTGTTTTAGACCTAATACAGGAGTCAGATTTTTTCACATCTATTGACTTGCAAGATGCATATTTTTCTGTACCTTTAAACAAACAGTATCAGAAATATCTTAAATTTGTTTGGAATGGAAATCTTTATGCATTTGTTTGTTTGGCATTTGGATTGAGCTCTGCTCCCAGGGTGTTTACCAAAATATTGAAACCTATTTATGCTTGGTTTAGACAACAAGGTATACGTTGTAGCTATTACATTGATGATTCTCTCAATATGAGCAGACAGTATGACTTATGTACATCCAACACAAACACTATAGTCACAGTTCTAGAATCCTTGGGTTTTGTTGTAAATAAAAAGAAGTCAGTTTTATTACCAACTCAAAGAATAGTGTTTTTTGGGTTTATAATAGATTCAATTTTATTCAAAGTTTTCTTGTCTGAAGAAAAAATGCAAAAGATTATTTTGTTAGCCAATAATCTGATAGAGAAAAATGTGGTGTTGGTTAGAGAACTGGCTTCGTTTATTGGTATGATTATAAATGCATTTTATGCGGTGTTAGAAGCACCTCTTCATTACAGAAATATGGAGAGAAATAAAATACATGGCTTGGATGATACATTAAATTTTGACAATACAGTAATGTTGTCTCATCATAGTAAACAAGAAATGCTGTGGTGGGTTAACAATTTAGTTAAACATAACGGCAGAAGAATTAGACCGTTAAAAATTTCTTTTACTTGTAGAACTGATTCTTCTTTACAAGGCTGGGGAGGTTTTGAAGTAGAATCTACGACCTATACTAATGGAAGATGGAATATATCAGAGTCTGTTTTTCATATTAATTATTTGGAATTACTAGCCATATTTTATAGTTTGCAATCCTTTTACAGTAAGGTACAGGATGTTCATATTTTAATTCAGTCTGATAATATTTCAGCTGTTTCATATATTAACAATATGGGTGGCATGAATTCCATTGACATGGATAAGCTAGCTTATGATATTTGGCAATGGTGTATAAGTAGAAAAATATATATTTCTGCTATATATTTGCCTGGAATTGAAAATATTGAAGCTGATTTCTGTTCTAGAAATTTTTCAGATTCTTCGGAATGGATGTTAAAAAGGGATATTTTTTGTAGATTGTGTACACATTTCTTTGTCCCAAATATTGATCTTTTTGCATCCAGACTTAACAAGCAAATGGATAGATTTGTGTCTTGGTTCCCACAGCCAGATTGTTTTCATGTTGATGCTTTTACATTATCATGGGAAAGTTGGACTCCATATATTTTCCCACCTTTTAGCCTTATTGGTAAAGTAATCAATAAAATTTTATCTGATGAAGTGGAAAAAGTCATTTTAGTATTTCCATTTTGGAGATCACAGTTTTGGTTTCCATTGATATTAGATAACCTTGCTTCATTCCCTGTCAGGTTGCCGAGACACAAGGATGTTTTAACATTAGCACACAACGGGGAAAGGCATCCTCTAAAGAACATACAGATGTGCGCTGCTGTTTTATCAGGAAAGGCCTGCAAGAACAGGGACTTGATGGAACAAGCATTAAAATCATCGTATCATCCTGGAGTAAAGGAACCCGTTAACAGTATGGACTGGCATGGAAATCAAGGTATTTTTGGTGTTTACAAAGGAATATCAATCCCATTTATACGTCTGAGTTTATAATAGTGTGATATTTGGATTTTCTCCGTATTAACAAGAAATCTTATTCTGTTTTAAACACTCACAAATCAATGTTATTACAGACTTTACCTTTATTACATCCTTGTAACGATTGGTGTAAGAACTGTCCAGTTTTATCCAGGTACATGAAAGGTGTTTTTATTTCAGCACCCCTTAAACCAAGATATGTTTTTACTTGGGATGTTTCGGTTGTTCTTGAATATTTAAAGACATTGTATCCATTAGAAAGTTTGAGTTTAAAGTTATTAACCTTTAAAACTACTGCTCTAATTTCATTGGCTTCGGCCCCTAGAGCTCAAACCCTTGTATCCCTGAACTTATGACTGTCAGTGATAAGGAAATAGTTTTTTATTTTCCTAATATTTTAAAATCTTACAAAGTAGGACGTGCTAACTCTTATGTTCTTAAATTGGAACATTATCATGATGAAAAGATTTGTCCTATGCATTGTCTATTATATTATATATATAAAACCAAGGCTATACGGAAATCAAGATTGGTTTTGATTTCTTATGTTACATATCATAATGTGTCCACTAGTACTATTGCTAGATGGCTTAAGACTGTTTTGGATTTATCAGGCATTGATGTTTCTATGTTTAAACCCCATAGTTATAGATCAGCATCTGTTTCATCTGCATTTAATAAAGGATGTTCAGTTAAGAATATTTTGAAGACAGTGAATTGGGCATCTGATAAAAACTTTTATAAGTTTTATTACAGATCGGTTGTTACTGACAATGATAACTTTACAGAAGCTGTGTTTCAACAGTGAAATTAAGTAACATTTGTAGACATGTTTTATTTCAGATTCATTATTGTAAGTATTTGTTCCATTTATGATGTGTGAATGAATCTCGAGATAGTATTCAGGTGGAGATAGTATTCAGGTCGTTGAACTATGATTATTAATTTTGTATACTTGTATTTTTCAATATGTATTGGGTTCAGAGCAGTTATTATGAATTATATGCTCTAAAAATGGTTTATTTAGTTTGTTGCTTCTTTAAAGATGCAATTGTATACATGTGAAGCCAAAGGCTTTATGATAAATAATAGACCCCCATCCAAGCTTTAGTGATGGATGGGGGACATTATTAGAGTAAAGCCGGAGGCTGAGCATGTTATGTACCCTCCCTGGTTTTAGAGATCTGTATTGTTTGTTTTCAGGGAACCCTCCCATATTTTAGTTTTTTGTTTACAGCAACAAACTTTGGTTTTAAAGTATGATTAGTGGTGGTATATAACGCCCAGTGTTCCGGATTACATGGTCATCCGGGCATATCAATGACGTATTTTTTCGATTTAAAGAGCGTTATATGGATATGAGTGTTAGAATAACATGCAATTGTATACATGCTCAGCCTCCGGCTTTACTCTAATAATGACCCCCATCCATCACTAAAGCTTGGATGGGGGTCTATTTTGTGTAATTACACATCCATCCTAATCAAACCTACAACGAAACTAAAGTATTTCTGGAAAGAGAAATTATATGTTTAATCCTCGCTATAGAAACCTATGTGGCGTATTAGCGGGGCAGGTGTCACTTCAAGGATACATTTGTAAAGTTGACGTAAATATTTTTCATTTCCACATCAGAAATATCGACGCAAATACGCCTGTGCCTAACATAACATCTGTGACATCATATTATGAAGTATCGAAGTGATTACTGTTATCGTTAGTAAACAGCACCATTTAATGTGTTACTATCTGTCATCGAGCATGACATCATAAGAAATATGCGCCATAATACAATTTTGCTCTCAGCATGGACATTCACTAACAAAAACACAAGACATGAATCAGAAAACGTCAGCTGGAAAGACAGTGTCACTAACGCAGATTTTTTAGTGGCATCAGAGGTTCCGAGACTGTAGAGTTTTGTTAGAAGATTAGGAAGGCGGAGCCGTAAAACTTCCGTGGACCTGACGCTTGTGAGCGCTGTTTGAGACGTCATCTGTACAGTGACAGACGCATCGGCCCGTGTCTTTCATTTAACAGAATGCACTTATGGAACTGTTCAGCAAAGTATTACAACACAGTAATACTTGAGAAAAGTATGATGATCAAACTAAAATCAATAAGGCTAATTTGACTGAAAACAATTATACAAAATTTTGCAATTTTGGGCTTTGTAATACTGTACATGTATTGATTGAAAATGTTGTGTGGATGAATACTTAATTATTATACTTGTTAGTTTTATTGTTAGCTCACCAGAGCACAAAGTGCTCATGGTGAGCTATTGTGATGGCATGATGTCCGTCGTCCGTGCGTGTGTCAGTGCGTCAACAATTGCTTAAAACAATATCTCCTTCTTAACCAGTTAGCCAATATCAAAACTTAACAAGGATGTTCCTTGCATGAAGCGCAACCAAAGTTGTTAAAAAAGATTAATTTCATTAAAAACTCTGGTTGCCATGGCAACCAATATGAAAAACTTTAAAAATCTTCTTGTCCGAAACCACAGGGCCTAGAGCTTAGATTTTTGGTTAGTAGCATTATGTCGAGAACAGGGCGAGAGTTATGTATCTATTTCTAGAAATTACTCCAGACTGGATCGCTTTCTATTAATTTACCTATGATACGCGAATTTGCAGACATATGTAATTTGCTTTATTCATTTTCGTATCGCATGTTATAAACTAGAAGTGTGTCAGGGATGCCCCCGCCATTTCACACTGGACACAGAAATGAGTGTTGTGTGGCAAATATGTGAATACAACATAGAGCAGGTTGCTTGGGAATGCTGCCTATAGTGGGAGGTAAAGATCACCTAAGGGTAGTAAACACACAACTACATGTACTTTCATTATTTCAATATAAGGAATGAAAGTAAATATATAAGTATCCACTGTGACCTTGACCTTTGAGCAAGCAACACAGTTTTTGCGCATGACACATCTTCTTGTTATGCTGAACATTTGTGTCAAATTATTTCAAAATCCAATAATGCATGACAAAGTTATGAGCCGGACATGAAAATCCGTGACACAAACACGCACACAAACACATCCACACACACACGGACAGGGTAAACACTATAATTCATGCCATTCATGGCGGGGGCATTAAAATGAGAATTGCAGCCATAATACACAGTCCATACCTATTTGTTGTATTTGTTATGTATTTGGTATATTTATACTGATAATTGAGATAAGAGAATAATTGATTTACTCACAATTTTAATGTAAGTAAAGTAGAATTAAGAAAGTTTGATAGTAAGAGATGTAGAGAGAGAATTAGAACCTCTGGATTGTTGTGAATAAATCTGATAAACGTTTTTATCTGTGGACTATATGGGACAGTTGGTCTAGTTAAAAAGTCACCAGAGGAATATGATAATCCTCTAGTGAAGGAGACTGCATACCCTGAGTCACCAGAAATAAGTGATAAGATGACTATATACCCAAGCCCTATTCTTTCTCTCAGTAATTGAAATTTGCAAGCATTCAAGATCCCTTTGTAGTCAGTGATTGAAGTCAATTTAATATTATAGAAGAGAACTCATTAGTCTCTGTCCACTCCATGCTTTAATGATTCATACCTTGAATTATCAATATCTTGAGTGATCATGGGACAGGGGACACCTATTAAAAGGACACCCCTATTCACAACATACAATATCTCCAAAGTCCAAGAAAATTTTGTTCAGATCTCCATCTTGAAATCAACAAGTAAGAAACAACATGTATACTCAAATTCATCTATCATAAGACAAATTACAGAAAAACTATTTTCTATAAGTCTAGACCCACAAGATAAACCCAACACCAAGCAAAAGGGCAAAAATGAAGGTAAAGGAGACATGTGCAAGTACTAGAACAAGAGTTGTCAGAAGGACAGCATGATAAACTATATTCCCAGTGATTGATAATGAGTTATGGGCCTTGGAGAGTGGGAAGCACATTTAATGCACATTTAAGTAATAAGTAGTCATGTGATCAATATATAGATATAATGTCATGATATGCATGACATCATACAAGTGTTCTCAACTTGTTCATTTCACAGTCAGGCTCTGTAAAATTTCACTGCAATTTTCAATTGTGATTATGTCTGATTCTTTTGATATAACAGATTGTTATAATTGATTTTATATTTTACAGGTCAACTATCAGGGAAGGATACCAAAGACACAGCATGACATACACATGTATTTAGTAGTTAGTCCCCAGAGAGTGGGTCTGAATATAGAATGGCTATGTTGCAAGTTGGCAATATACTGATAGCATTCAAGGTAAGTTACAAATGTAATTATTATCACATATATATGTATGTATCTTGTATACAACAATTAGATATTCAAGACATGAATTCAATTTTAAGCTTGATCACTCTTAGTTGTGGTGTGATATTTTTTATTTTGTAAATTTTACTTGGTAGAGCATCTGACTTGCAAGCAAGAGGTCGCCGGTTCAAGCCATGCATCGGGTACATTATTTTCCTCTTCCTATTACATTTGCCGTTAGTATGAGACTAGCCTCGAAATCCTAGAGCTAGGGTGAAACAAAGGCTGGTTTAGTCGAAAGAACCCTGTGTTTGTTATATTAATAATTTTTATTAAAAAGGAAGAAGGAATGTGGCGGTGTGATACATTGTGAGCATCTGACTTGCAAGCAGAAGGTCGCGGGTTTGAGCTTTCTCATTGGGTACATTATTTTCCTCCTATTACAGCAGTATGATTTAATTTGGACCTAATTATGTACATGAAATAGGAAACTATTTGGCAAATAAAGTACATTAGTTAAAGGAAATCGAGGGTTCAGCGCAACAGTGTCGTAACTCATATTGAAATAAGAACAAGTTACAACAGTATTGCGCTGAACCCTCGAAATGAATTGTGCTTATTGTATGTTTTTAAATTCTGTGTTATCAATTTATTGATTATTTATATTGTAGCTGAAGCTGTACAAAGGACAATTCAAAGTGTTCAGGAAGCTGATGTTAAGGTGGTGTTGAGAGAGTGCCTATGTACCAACAGTGACAAGGGATAGTGGAAAAAGAAAAGAAAAAATAATATTAATCTACCATAAACAATTACTAGGGATGTCAACCGGAGTCCGGATATCCGAACGATCCGATTTTTGGAATTTTTGGAATACTAATTTGGAGCCCAGTCACTTAATTAAGATCATAAGATGTACATGATCACCATGATGTTGATTAAATAAATATAGAAAATACCCTATTTATTTGTTATCTTAATGAAAGATGACCTGTTAGAAATTAACAAGTGTATGAAATAACTTGTAGTAGCTTTGTAACCAAACTCTCTCACTCGGGCTAGTTTGATTGTTTCCTCACATAACAACATACTATGATCCATGTATGAACAAGTATGAGTTTATGCAATATTTATCTTACTAGCTTCTGTTTGCAGTAGGTCTGTACCAGTATTTTAGGGGTCATTAAAGCGATTCCTGGAATATCGCTTTACATCGGCGGAACATCCGATAAATGTTGGGGAAATCCTGTCGGGCCGACATCTAGCCCATGCAAATTCAAGGTGGGCCGATGTCAAAACGATCAAGATGCCAATGTAGGGCCGAGATTGATGACAATATCGGCTTGATGTCGAGCCAACATAGGTTTGCTGGCTGGGGTATTGCTGCCACCAAAATGCTAAATTTGTTTCCAGAAAATTTGCTGAGCACTTCGGTCCTGGTAGACCTCAAGTTCAAGTATGTAACAGTCATTTTTGTGAAATTGCTAAGACATACAATATAGGTAATAAAAATTGCTTCATATGCTCCAGTGTGCACCACAGCGCGAGGCCATCGCCCTATCTGCGACCCAGATCGGCACCAAATTCAACAGAAAGTGTATTAGGTCAGCAGGAACTTAAGGCTTCCAACGGTTGTTAGGAGAAATTCTTGAAGAGACACAACATTTTGTGTACAAAGATGAGGTGTCAGGTTGGAAAGATAAGTTTTAATTACGCATATATGTGAAGAATATGAACCGTGAGACATATCTAATATGGATGAAATTGGGATCTTTTATACAACTGGTTGAAGAACAACATTCATCAAGTCAAGAGAAAAGTGTGCAGAGGGGAAGCGTGCTAAAAATTGTATTACAGTAGCTCTTTGCGCCAGTATGACAGGAGAAAACTCAAACCATTAGTGATAGGGAAATCAGTGAAACTGAGATGTTTAAGTAAGATGAAAGCTGGATAACCAGTAGGTTATTTGAGGAATGGATTTTGTGTGTCGATTCTAAGGAAGATGAGAAGTCAAAGATAGAAAATCTTAATGATAATGGGCCATCTCATCCTCACCAGACATTGTATATTGTCAAGCTTGTATTCCTTCAACCAAATACAATCTCAGTAAATGATTTTTGGATAAAATATGTTAATGGGACAAACAAAATTTTTAAATGGAGTTAAGGATTTGTCGCAGTAGCTGCAGAGATGCTACCCAGCATGAATAGCAGACAACATAGTATTACAGACTTTTTTTCATGGAAATGAAGTGTTTATGTATTGTGATGCCAAGATACAAATGGTAGTGAACTGATTTATGATGAATTCATGTAATATATTTAAGCATTAGAGGTCTTACAAAGGAACAATTATTCAAACTTTTAGGACTTTATGTACATATAATAATTATCAGCATTTTAAATATTTGTATTGTGTAGTTTAACATGAAACGTACTGTATTTAAAATAAGAAAATGTTGTTTTCTTTGTAATAAAGTGAAACTAAAATTATTGAATGCATTCTGCATTGTAATGTTTGAAAAGTGATCTAATACACCAAAGTGAGGATAAACTACGATGCTAAAAGATACTGGTTGGGTTTTACACCTCAAACATATTCAAATATTTTGATAAGCCAAAAAAAGTAGGGATGTCAATTCGTCAAGATTTTACTAATCGGTTAATCGTTCGTTCATACGAACGATTAATCGATTAACCGTATGTTAATTGTACGAAGTGCTTATAAACATGAATTGTCACAAGTTTCCGCGACACCGACGTATCACACCACAGGGGGCCAGAACGGTGTTTGGATAGTATATTGGGCTGTTTGTGACCAAAAATGAACCTAAAACCAAAATCTGTATATAATGTATCTTATATATAGACAAGGGATGGAACTCCACTAACGACGGTTTCACTATCACTCACAACAAACGGCTCGTATTTACATTATATACAGATTTTGGTTTTAGGTTCATTTTTGGTCACAAACAGCCCAATATACTATCCAAACACCGTTCTGGCCCCCTGTGTATCACACGAAATGCGATAATGTATATATTCATCAATATATATTTACCACTAAAATGTGATGCGTATATGTACTTCTCAATTTTCCATTTTTATATATCATTGATCAATTACAAATAACATTCTGGCAACTAATAGTAATTTTGTTTACAAAAAAGTAGATTACGGCATGCTTGTTTCATACTCAATTTGGTCAGGTTATAACTGGAACATTGGGCGGAGCTTACAACAACGATCATTTGATTGGTTGATTGGTGTAATGCTGAATTTAATTGTGATACCAATCGTTGTATTTAAGTATTTCACACTTTGTGCAATTGAGTATCAAATGTCAACACGTTCTCGTAATTATCAGCGGCTATGATTCAAAGATGCAAAATTAAATCATACCGGTGCCTCAACTCAGAGATAATTAATAAAGAACAAGGTTACATTTTACGTTTTTTTCATCTAGACAGACGATTTTTTTCTACGATAGTATAACATATCATACTTATTGTATATTACTTGCGATACAATTATCAAATTGTGAGGAAGTCCCAGACCAAGCAAGTTTACTCGTATATCCAAAAATCGCTTCTCAATTAGTTAATTACACAATCAACAATATACGTGTCAGTGTGTATAATGGTCCCAGGTCAGTGTCAATGAATTGTTAATTTGCTCAAGTGACGTATTTTTCGCACCTTTGGTCGACTGATTTATTGACAAGATAATACGCGCGTATAGACTTGTAAGTTTCAAAAATGAAAATTTCGAATTTTCTATAGTTATTATTATATTTTACTTGCTTCTTTCTATTTTTTTTTCAGTTAATCGATTAATGATTTAATAACCGGTTAATCGAACAAACGAACGGTTAATCGATTAATCGATTAACCGTTTACATCCCTAAAAAAAAGTGATCTCCAATTATGATCTCAAAGACATGACTGTGTTAAGTGACAAGTAAATATATATATCTTTAATGGTTTATGGAGATATAAAGTCATACAAGAAGTTACACACAAAACTCATTGAGCAAGTAAGATAGCCCCACTGTTCTTCAAACAGTCAAGCTAGCTAACAAGAGCTGTCCGAAGACAGCGCGCTCAACTTTTATAAGTCCTCAGTGAAATAAAATGCTTGATAGAGGTGAAAAATCTAAAATAACAAGACGCTGCGTTTAATAAATGCGTATGCCCCCGGTGGCATGCTTGTGAAGCAATAGCCCATTTGAACAATGTCAAGGTTGAAGTCCGTGTTTGATAAGTATTGATGGATTGAGAATAGTCAAAAGCAACAACGGTAGAAGTATGAAAGTGTTCTAGCGAGCAGTATTGGTGGTAAAGACCAAACAGTAAAATCTACATAATCTGGTACAGAATCATTCAAAGTCCAAATAAAGTCAAGGTCAGGGTCAAAGTGGAATTTCTTGATATGGGTGGATTGAGAATGGTCATAAGCAACAACTGTATAAATATCAAAACGTTTTAGCAAGCGGTATTGGTGCTAGACGAAACGGTAAAATCTACTTAACCTGGTACAGAATCATTCTAAGTCCAAATTAAGTCAAGGTCAAAGTGGGATTTCTTAATACAGGTTGAGTGAGAATGATCCTATGCAACAACTGTAGAAGTATGAAAGTGTTCTAACAAGCAGTATTGGTGCTAGACAAAACGGTAAAATCTACTTAACCTAGTACAGAATCATTCTGAGTCCAAATTAAGTCAAGTTCAACTTGGGATTTCTTGATACGGGTGGATTGAGAATGATCATACGCAACAACTGTGTAAGTAACAAAGTGTTCTAGCCAGTGGTATTGGTGCTAGATGAAACAGTAAAATCTACTTAACCTCGTATGGACGGACAGGACAATCACTATATGCCCCGACATCAAAGACGCTGAGGGCATAAAAAGGGGATAACTCTGACAATACTGTTAACAGAGTTATTCTGCTTGTCCTACAGAATGATGCACCATTTCCCCATAAGGAAGTATTTACAGTTTGAGTTGAATATCTTTGAAAGTCTTCAAGATATTGTACTTTTTTTAAATTACCTATTTTAACAAAAAATCTACCGAACTCCTCACACCAGTTACGTCACGCATTGCTACTATAACCACTGCCACCACTGTAATCACGTGATGATAGTTGTATCATGTGACGCACAATTGATAAGAAAGACATTTCCGATAACCAACAAGTAAATTCACAATGTATGTCTTTACCACATAAAATTTGTTGAAAACACTTTATTTCAACAATTGATGGATCGAATTTTTTCGCACAATCGAAAAGTTACTGTCTAACTATAGCCATTGTTTACATCGTGACGTCATTACATTTGTCTATTTTTAAGAATTTTTCTTTTCAACGTTTATTTTTTTACTTCTTTGGCCGTTAAAGCATAATATTTCAATAAAAGATAAGAACCGAGATAAAATTTTTAAGAATTTAAAATCAAAAGTGAAATAAAATATTTGGCTCTGTGACAGAATTTCACTAGTGGTGGCAGTGGTTAATGTACTGATCAAGGGAGGTAACCGCTGCGGGGAGTTTGAAAATCTACTAGTAAGTAAAAAAGGGGCATAACTCTAAAAATACTGTCGACAGAGTTATGCCACTTGTCCTACAGATGCACCTTATCCCAAGAAGAAAGAATTCCAAGTATGAGTTGAATATCTTTTGCAACTTTTACCAATGGTGGGGCGAGTAGTGTATATAGCTCTCATTTTCTTCGAAAGTCGAGCTTAAAACTATAACTAGGTAAGAAACTGCTGATCAAAATTATGTTGCTTTACCAATTTTGGTTGTGTATTTAATTTCGTGGGATTTGTGTGCTGTGAAATTAACTGAAGTGTTGTGATGTAATAAAGTTTCTCATATTAAACTTGCATTGATGCTTAACACTACAGGGACAGAAGTATAAGGATTGTGCTATAATAGTATTGACATAACTGAAACTATGTTCCTATGAAAGGTGTGTACACCAATGGCCCTTAAAATTTTACTCATTTTTGTACATCAGATTCTATTATTTTGTAAATGTTAGGTATTAAATTTGACATGAATATTCAAGTTTGATATTACTGAGTGCATGTATCTATTATTCCTGCCAATATTTTCCTTTGTTACACAAAACCTTATGATACTTAAGCACACTTTACTCAGACTCAAAATGGAGGGTAATCACTTATAAATTGTTTTACAATACACACAAAAACAATGACTTTGTGACAATAGGATCAGTCAGTTTGAATTACAATATCAAGCATCATGGAGGAGTATTACGAAGAAGTGTGATCCTTATTAATTTCAGACTTTGAAAATTGGTCTATTTGAATTTCAAATTAAAAGCCAGAATTTTACGAAAGACTTGTAGTAATTAAAAAAAAAATCAATATTGTATGTAACACTGAATGTGTTGCAGAAATCAAGGCAATCAATAAATTTAACTAAATCCAGTTCTATGCTTCAAAGCTCACCTGTTACTCAATTTCATACCTAAAAATTTACATTCTCAGAAACAAAATAAAAAAGGTAAAACGCCAAAGTTGTTCAAAGCAATGTGAAAAATTAAGGTTCATTTTACTCAACATTACTAGCACATGCTTAATCTTTAATGTCAAAAAGTTGTTAAAAAATTGAAACACAAGTTACAACTGAAAAAGTTGTCAGAGAATAGTACTGTCAACAACTTCATGAGAAAAGTCAGACAACAAACATGTGGCTATAAATATATGTATATACATGCCAATTCAAGTTTTATCTTAAACAATGGTCTTCTCCCAATACACAAAATTAATGATCATTAAGATCATTTACTGCACATGGTAGCTTAAAACTATGCACTCAAAAATTTGGGCTATGGACATGGCCAGTATCCAAATAGTTGAATACATCATTTAAGCCTAGTGCTTTGTCGATGTGTATTATTATAGATAGATATTAGTTGACCATTGTTATTATTATTTTATTTCATGCTTCAACCATTTATAAAAAAATGGTACATAGGAAATATATGACTCATAAAATAGGCTAATTGTAATTGCTTATAGCATGAGAAATAGCAAATTTCAGTTAAGAGTGCTATACTTAAAATAGTATTAACAGTTGTAAAAATCAGCAATATTTTTTTAAAGTCAAGTTGAAAAAATTAAAATAAGTGTTAAAACCAAAATATATAACTGAAAATAAAAATTGAAATTGTAAAATTATTAAAGGTAAATAAATATAAGTCAAATATTGAAACCATTAAAATTTGAGGATGACAGGTACAATACAGGCAAGTAGAAGAAATACTTTACATTTGGTGCTAAAAAAGCTATTTTGAATAAGACAATAATTGTATTTTTGTTTTCTTTAATACAATCAGGCGCTACTGTTCAGTTAGGATAATGTGATAGTGACGTTTCATTTTATGTGTACACAAAAGTTTACATCCATTGTCTGAACAGGTAAAATGGGTTTATAAGAAACAAATATAGTATTACAATTTAGCAATGCAATTGTAGATATCCGGTTGGCGCAGTTGGTAAAGCCTTATGAAATGCCCAGGAGCTGAAATTTTATCGCGTAGTTCGAACCTCACCGGTTGTCTCTTTTTTACGTTTTCTTTTTCAACTTCATCTCAGATGCAAATGAATTGTAATACATAGGTAGTTTTGTTGTAATATTTTAGTAGTAAAAAACTGTGAAGAAAAATAATGCATTATTGTCCTGTTTAACGCGAAGTGTGTTAGTGCAAAAGTACTTGCAGTATTAGTACAGTGCACAAGTATTTTGTGCCAACTTATCTGAAGGCCAACAACACAAATGTAGCTAAATGTGACTGAAAATAGATGGGCTTTTAATAGCGAACCAATCGTTATTACCAGAATTACGACGAAATGTCAGATACTATTCTTTATCATGCTTATAACATGTAAAAGATATACCAAACCGTAGATAAAAATGATAATAATATAAGCACTAGATCTAGTATAATCCTTACAAAAATGACAAAAAAAGACAAAATTGACGAACTTTTTAAAAAAATATTTAGAAATAGTAAATAATTTGCAAAAAATTACTAAATAGCGGTCTCACAGTGATAATTTCACAATAAAAGAAGTATCAACAGACAACATCAGTACCAACTGCATTACGCCGACAGATGATGTGTTCAATGAAATTTGTAAGTCATATAGTCAGCCTACATGTCTACTGATAATTTGACAACGGTTTTACACCGTAAAAGTGGACTCGACCAATGCGTCACTCTACAATTATCCTAACTGAACAGTACCTAAAGTTTTTTCCCATTTTGTTTATTTGTGCGCTCTTTGTTAAGCTTTTGTGAGTCTGAACAAGATCAGATTAGAAAGGTTTTTACTGTAAAAAGAGAAGGTATAAGGATCACTTCTTTTCCGCATGTACTACACTACCCATGTGCACCAGGTATCATGCACTTGTCAATTCATTTAAAGTAAGTTTTTTTATAAGACACTGCCCCAACATTTCAAATTCTAAGTACATATGTTTTGTTTCAAATCTTTTTTACATACAGGGTGTCCCAAAAGAAAGGTAACACTTTCATACATGTTAATGCCCCTTTAAATTGCAGATAAATACATAATATATTAATAGATCTGATATGTAGATCAAAGATGTAAGTTTTTTGTGTCCCTGGTTACAAAACTTATTTCAACAAAAAATCTTGGTAAGTGTCAAATTGTCAGCATAAACTTGCTCATGAGAGAATGTAGTT